>WBND01000131.1:1367046-1472042 GCA_013398595.1 Tychaedon coryphoeus
GAATACAGCTATAGTACTTGCAACAAAGCACACGGTGTTTACTTTTGCAAATAAATTTAATAGCACGCTTTATACCGCTCGTATAAAAGATAAGTACTATGAAGCCAGATTGACTAGAAAAGCTTGTAGCAACATCACTTCGGTATTTCCCATTACATTTAGTTTTAGTAAACTTCTTATTTGTGTAAACAATTCTGATGTAAATATTTCTATCATCGTATTTCACGAACTTTAACAAAGATTCCAAGAAATATTATACAAGAAATTAATAGTTGGAATTGAATATTCGACAGGAAATAATTTACATCTACACCAACATATCATACATTAGAATTTTTTTTTGTTTGTTTGTTTGTAAACTTTCCTTTTACTTTGTTCATAAATGAATTTCAGAATATTATGATGAATGCATTGCATGTTATCTTGGATAAACAGGCACATACAGAATAGAATAATCCATATATTCAGGGAAACTAAAACAGCAATTTAAGCATAACCAAGAATTTTCTTAGGATATATATTACATTTAAAGATTTAAACCATTACGTGGGTGTATACTTAAGGTACCTATCATGGCATGCTTTTACCATGATCCCAGCAAATGAAAAAAAATTTGCACTCTTTATTAAGTGCTTTAATGGGAATTTTAGATTGAATCATCTCTCACAATTAGGGGGTATTCAAAAATATGAAATGCAAGTGTTCTTTAGCTCTGTATTAATATGATTGCTTAATCACAAATTAGGATTTATAAGCATGAATAGGATAGTATATCTTGAAAAATTAATCCCAGCAGTCTAATTAGTCTAATCATCACAAATTATATTCTCCATCAGTACTATATTTTCTAGTACAAAAACATAAGAAGTGTATTTTTTAGCTAGTCCAATAAGCAATCTGCTTTCTATGTCACTGTACTGTTACTGCCTCAAGTATCATGAGGTATGTTAGTGTCAGTTGACCTTTTTGGACAATTTTTTTTGAAAAGACACTTATGAGAGCCAAATCAGCATTGTAGCGTAAGAACACATCCGGGCTGAAAATGTAAAACATTTTAAGCTTTTGATGGGTTGACCTTGGCTAGATACCACTGTTATTGCCCTCCGCAGCTATAGCAAATGGCTCAGGGATCAAAACAAGAGCAGGAGAGATCATTTACCTGTTGCTGTCATAGGCAAAACAGTCTAGACTTAGGGAAATCTGTTCAATTTATTACCAGTACAATCAGAGTATAGTAATGAGAAATAAAACCAACTCTTAGAAGTACTTCCCTGCCATATCTCCCTTCTTCCTGGGCTCAACTTCACTCCTGAATTCTCTGCCTCTTCCCTGCAGTGTCACAGGGGACAGGGAATGGGGGCTGCAGTCAGATCATCCCATGCTGTCTCTGCTGCTCCTTCTTCCCACAGGAGGGGGAGAACCTCTCACTATTCCCCTGCTTCACCATGGGGACTCTCCCATAGGAGACCATCTTCCACCATCTTCTCCAACCTGAATCCTTCCCACAAGCTGCAGTTATTTACAAACTGCTCCACGATGGGTCCCTCCCATGTGGTCACAAGTTCCTGGCAGCAAACCTGCTCAGCTACAGGCTCCTCTCCTCATGGGCCCACAGGTCCTGCCAGGATCTTGCTCCTTTGGGCATCCACCTGCTCTGGCAAGGGATCCTCCAGGGGCTGCAGGTGGTTCTCTGCTCCACTGTGGGTTTCCATGGGCTGCAGGGGCCACAGCAGTCTTGCCATGGTTTGTCTGTTCCCAGATGAAAAGATAAATCAGGAAAAAAAAGTCATATTTGATTTGAAAGCTGTTTAAACATCGGCTTACACAAAATGTCTTCAATCTGTGTTAGGTTCTGTAGGGACAATCTTTCAGCTAATTATTTAATACATATCCATATAAATGTAAGTACCCAGAGCAAAGAGATTCAGCTCTGGATTAGGAAATGCAAATCAGCTTCAGGAATACCAGCAGCAAAGCTAACAAGAGATTAGCACAGAAGCTGCAAAGCTAACAGGGGATTACCTTTCAGAAGAGCTTACTAGTTTATCGTCATGAACAAAATTGTAACAAAAAAGATAAGAACAAGAATAACTATGAAGAAAAACATTCAGTGTAAAATTAATAAACTCTTCCTGCAGTGAATACATGGCACTATATTTCTAAGCACAGGCCTGAACATACACTTCACTCTAGACCTTCTACCTCCAACCAGGTGCAAGTCAAGGGCACTTTTTAAAGTGAGGTATTTTAAATTAATTTCAAAACCTCACCCATTCAGCAGCTGGGTTTAAAGCATGTTTCTGTCCAGAGATTCCTGGACTCTCATTGTAAATAGGTGAAGTTGGTTTGCCTTAGAAAATATAAAGACATTAGGGCAGAGACCTTGGCTGCTTGGCTAATACTATTTCTGTTTCCAGCATACACACAAACACACATACACATACACAAGTACAAACCTAAATGACACATAACTCAAAATTAGGGTGTACTGTTGAGAGGCACTAGATAGAAGAAGGTTTGTAGAAATAACAGACCATATAAATAAAATGTTAAAGCTGCGATGTCCTAGGAAATACTGGAAATTATATTAGTGCAACTAAAGTTGTCCTGAAATGTGGAAAATGGCACAAAGTTTATTTTGTCCACGGAATAGTAGAACTGCATTGGTCATTTCACAATATTCAGTCCTATTTTAATATGTTTATATCATAATTATGTCTCTCTTAAAAAACCCCAACTCAGTATGGTGAACTGTACTATCTGCATGGCAAGTTTGAAAAGACTGTGAAAGCTGAATTCAGTTCAGATGGGGTCTCATCTGAAATCATTATTAAGGTTTTTCTTCTAAGTTGAATGCTTCAACTCTGTGTTTTGCTTCAATGGGAGAAAGCATTTGTTTTTCATTAGCTTTGTTGCACAGACTGGGCAACAGACACCTTCCTGAAAAGAAGCTTGGAATTCATTGGTTTTGAGAATATCAGACATACCCAACTTAACTCCCATACTCTTACCTTCTCTGGTTTTCTATTGAGTTGTTGGTTTGGGCTGCTTTTTAAAATTTTAACTGTCAATAATTATATGGTTTCTTTTCTGGAAGTAACAGGAAAGTTATAGCACATAAGGGAACCGAAAAATAATTGCAGTGAACTTCAGGTCCTTTCCTAACCAACAACAAAACTGCAGTCCCTTAGAAAGTTAAAGACTGCAAGAAATACCTCCATACTTTAGCAAATGAATTAGGAAGTCTACTCTTTGTGAAGCTGGGAGTATAGCTAAAGCATAATAAAAAAATTATTAATATCCTAATTTGTTACAGCCTATCCCTACCATAGTGGATACATATGAAACATTGTACATATTCATTTCTGTCTAAACCAACTATTTTGTTCTTAGCTGTATGAGGAATTAACTTACTTGATATGTGTAATGAAAGGCACATAAATTTTTAAACACTTTAAGTATTTAAATTTCAAGGTCCTGATCCCAGGTCTGTCTTTAGACTACAGACAAAGCAGGTACAGCACCGTGCTGTATCCCATTCAGTAAAGTTCATGTACACATCTCTGATCATCTGGACTAAATCCACCCTGAAGCATTTGCTCTTCACAAATATTTCAATGAATCATTCCTGTTACAGATGAATTAGCAGCAGCATTAAAGGATATTGAAGTAAATCTGTGAGTAATCTGTCCAAAGACCTTTAAACCAATGCGAAAGGCAAATTGTTTACCATCCCTATTTAGTAGGATGTTGTTACATAGAAATTGGACAAGTGTGAATTAAAATTACCACACAAATTTACTTGAGATGCTAGATTAATTAAATTTTCCAATTTAATTATGCTGACATAATATTTGTGATATGCATGTTGCACATTATTTCACTTTTGGGTAAGTCAGCCTCAAACCATTCCTTCTTGAAACCCTAACATTATTATGCCTGCTTTAAACTGAAGAGTGTATTTGTGGTGGTGTCACACCTGAGTGATGCAGGTTAAGGGGGAGATGGATCTGTTTTCCAACCTATCTTCCCCTCTGCTGCTATAACCTTCAAGACAAGCATGACCACGTATTTTATCCAGAATTCTCTGCTTATTACTACTAAAACACAAAACAATACTTGCAACTTTTGAACTGCAGCGCTACTTTTAACATATAAAAATATAATCTTTAAAAAAAAAAAAAAAAGACATTGAATTTCCAATGGGGCATATAAAGTTGCTGCAACTGTCCTTATGGCAGTTCTGTGGGATGGAAGCATCTTAGTATTCTAGGCTTTACTGAGAGTCTCCTAAGATTCTGGGAAAACAGTTTCAGGATGATGGCAATTAAGCCTCCAATACCAAAATCACTTGTTTCTATATAACTATGATGTATCTGCTACAGGTGCAACCCTCTACCACAACAGTCACAGAATATGGTATAAGCAATACCAGAAAACAGCAATTATTTAAGAGAAAGCTGAGGATTTGGCTTTTTAATTCCCTTAACATATGGTTAGTGAAGATTTTAGATCTATTTTCAGTTTGAAGTCTCCTATGTGCTACTAAATAGTCTTGACTTAAATAAAGCTGTGAGTACTTTGCATGTTACACTCTGAGTGTTCAAATTCATCTTCCTCCCACCTTTTTGCCCTCCCCCATGACACTCCTGAAAGATAGAGTCAATAATGCCACTGATTGTATATTCTGGAAAGTTCTTCCACCTACACAATGTTTGTAACAGACTCACAATTTTTCTTTCATTACTAAAAATGCAATAAGCACTTGTGTTGGAAAGACTATAATTTCTGCCTGAACGTTCAGGTTCAACTGTGTAGTTTAGATTCCTTCTTGGGAAAGAACAGAGGCACTTATGATCTTACTACTTTTGACAAGTAACTTTGACATACTACTTACTAAGTCTCAGTAACTTCTGCAATACAAGCAGTTGGATGGCCAGATTCAGAAATAGCCTTTAAAAATGTCATTCTCATGCTTGCTAGCTTGTGGAGCAAGATAAAATACTGATCCTAAAGACTTTACCAGATTGAATGCTGCATTTTTCTTTTTCTTTAGACAGAGTGATATTCTATTAAATTACTCTCAAATTAGTTTGAAGTAAAAAGTCTGACCTTTAACAAGTCCAAATGTATATGCAAGAGAAAAGGAGCACATACGAGTGCTTCTCTCTAGTGGCAACTTGGACAATGCTTGCTAGCGTCTTCAAGAAGGGCAGCTCTTTTAGATATTAGCAATGCTGGATATAAATCCCCTACATACACATGATCTCAGTTGACTAACTACACATAATGGATTTAGGAAGTGTTTTTACTATGTTTTTTCTTTTCTTCCTTGCAGGTGATTGAAGGCAAGTGATTTTTGTTTGTTTGTTTATTGTTTGTTTTGTTTGTTGGATTTGGTTTTCAGTTTATTTTACCACACATGACAATGGAGTTTAAATATTTGTGTTAGATTGTAATCTGTGCATGATACTCACTAAGTTACTGGCAACAAATATAGCACTATTTCCTGACTCCTGAGCTCAGATTCTCAGATAGTGTAAAACTTCTGCTCTGGAAGGTTTTCTCCCCACTTACTTTTGTTTAGTTTTCAACTCCTAATTGCTATGTTTAGATTTCCTCCCTGGTTGTTAATTTCTTGTTTTCAGAGAGCAAAGCTCACTTAGATGGCTTAGGAAGTTATAGGAGATCAGGAAAATGGCAAACTTCTGTGCCCTCTGCAAATATGTTCTTCATCTGTTGGTTATGTTGCTAGCAATGGAGCTATTTTCATTTTCCCAGCTTTTGGGTTTTTTCCTGTGATTCATGTTGCACATCAGCTGATGACTGCTGTCACTTACCCAGGTCAGTGTCCTGGTTAAACCACCACAGCCAGACAGCTGCATGGATGCTTTGCCCACTTGGTTAGTAAAACTTAAAGTGAGGAAGAATTGCTATTCCAGCCTTCTGTGATACTTTGAACAGCAAATGCTACCATGCCAACCAAGTGTAATATTACTAACAGTAACCACACAATAGCACTTGGGTTCACACCATGTGCATTATCTACATGCAAAGCAGTGGTTGAGAGTTTGACCTGGTGCCCAGGGTCCCTGCTTTCTAGCTGTGTTGCACCTTGGGTCCTCGTCCTTCTTGGTAATGTTAGGCCAAGACCATTTCCCCTGCTTCATGGCCAGCACCCTATCATGTCAGACATTCACAGAGGTTGTGCAGAGCTAATCTCTTCTGCCAAATCATGAACTGGGCAGTTCATCCACTTGTGCCCATTGTTGAACTGATGGTAGAAGTATCTTGATCCGTTTTATCTGAGCAGTTCTTCCAAGAAAGGTAACACATTGTTATGAGATCAGCTCTTCATTAATTCCTCTGTGCCCATTTTATTTAACCAGGTGATTCCAGGGGATTTCCAATACTATGGGATTTACAATGACTCCCACTGATTCTTCTTGTGGTGCAAAGACTTCTAGGACTGTCCACCAGAAGTGGTACAGCCTGAGTTCACCAGATCAAGTACATGGTACAGTTCCAGGTATGAGAGCAGTGCAGGCACTTTTCATTGGTGACACTGACAGTTTTTCCTAAGACCACTGCTGCCTCTGCTTTGAGAAAGTCAGAGGTACCTCATTACTCAAAAATAACACGTTAGCAAGGCAACATATTTAAGCTGTGTATCTATTATCAGCCACATAGACACATATCTTAATCTGCCCTTGCATCATAGTGTGGGTTAGGTTCTTCATTACCTGTGTGATAACTGAACAGAATTTGGGCATGACTGAGATGCTGATGGTGAAAGTTATCTTTGCTATAGACTTGTTATACAATTTCTTGCTATGCAATCTAAATCTCAGTGTGCTGGGATTCTGCAAGCATGAGGCCTTTCTGCTGGTATTTCCCAATTTCTGTGCTTGCTTCAATTTGCAGTCCCAGTGATATTTGATATGTTTTTATTTGAGTGTTTCACATTAAAAATGCAAAAAAATGAAAGTACAACCAGATGCTTTCTAAATCTATTTAGTTACTTCTTCGACACATTTGACTAAAACTTGTGGTTATACAGGCACACACATGCTACATTTGCACATTGGTTTTGTTGATAAGTTTTAAATTTTTTTTCCTGATTACTGAACTTCTCTGTTATAAATATTGCAATACAGAGCATAATACAAGAGAAAAAGGCAGCACTGTGTATTTTTCTATGTTCAGTAACTATTGATAAGAAGGTATAAAGAAAGAAAAATGGGCAATTTTCATCCCAAAGATAAAAAAGCCCCACAATAAAAAAATCTGGAATAACAACCTTAAAATTATAAATGTTCTAGTGACATCAAGGCAAGTGACAATGACAGTGATCCCAAAATTCATCAAAATGATACAAATGTTTGTGGTTTTTAATTATACGTGATATTATGTATCTACATTGATTATGTTCAGCTTTTGATGAAATTATTTTAGGTGAATAAAGTTTAACTGTAAATAAAAAAAAAAATTTGGTCTGTTGACAGTTTTTTTAATACAACTGCATATTTACAATTTAAGTAGCTTTAGATCTAGATCTAGAACAGCTACATCTCATGTATCCGAATAACAGAGTCATCAAATTGGAATGCTTCCAGTGGTGCTCGGCTGAGAGCAGCTGAATGCTACTATTAAACATTTTTGTTACTGTTCTAGCACAAAAAACTCCTTAGACATACTGCTGACAAAACTTGGAGACTGTTTTATTGCTTTCTGTTATCATCACCAATCTTGTTGAATCACTTAGATCACATAGCAGGCCTAAGATATTCAAGAACACAATGTTTTATACATCTATAAAAAATTATTTCAGTCCATGGTCATGGGCAGGGGAATCCTGTAAAGGATTTACAAGAGAAAAAACAATTCACAGTAACCTCAGCGTAACATGATCCTTGGCTGTAAACAAAGAAGTGGGGACTTAATCTCTCAGGGTGATGTGGCTGACTGCATTGCTGGAATACTGCATGTTCTACTGCTGTTCATGTTTAACAAATTGGAGAAGGCAGAGAAAAGAATCAAAAATCACAGAGTGCTGAGAAAATGCCTTGGAGGAAGAGACTTAAAAACTTAATCTGTTTAGCATGTCAAAGAGAAGATTGAAGGATGGCTTGACACAATGCATAAGTATTTCCTTGAGGAGCAGACACCTGGCATTAAAGATCTTTCCGTTTTAGCAAAGAAAAGCTTTAATAAACCGTAATAACTAGAATCCAGACACAGTCAAGGTAAAAAGAGGACATGAATTTTTTAAAAGAGGGATGTTTTTGCACTGACTCAAATGGATGGAAAGAGACAGAATCTAACTGCTGATTTTTGGTACAAAACCAAATGTCCTTTTAAAAAATTAACAGTTGTCGTCAACTGGCTGAAATTCAGCGGCAGATACCATACATAAGGTAGATGACAATGCTCCCTTCTGGCCTTAAACACAAGTGAAAAATACTTGTATGAATATTAAGTATCAGAACTACAAAGCAGAACCACATTTGCATTCACTAGTGTGTTTCAGGGTAGACACTAATAATTAGTTTCATTAGTAGATGCTAATAATATGCATCTACATATTTGAGAGTTGAACTCTACAATCAGACGTCTGAGTAGAGCATTATTGCAAACAAAGCTACTTAATTCATGTAGTATAATCAACGCAAACAATAGTGTACATATTAAGTTTGAGTCTTGATGTAGTGAGGACAAAATCTGAGCAGCAATAGGAAAATCTAATTCTGCATCTGTCCTAACAAGAGCAATTCACTTGCATCCTTCATCAAGTGGCCAAGCAGACACCCAGTAGGTGAGGTTTTAGAGCACATGTTCTGTCTAGTGATATGGTTGCTCCTTCTCCTTATGCACATCCCACCTGCTAGAGCACTTTTTTCAGCAGGAGAATCTACTGTATGTAAAGGGCCAAGTCCTTTGAGAAGGAACTTCATGGAGTTATTTGAGGGCCCAGAAATACTTAACAGATTATGAGTGACTGTAGTACAGTGTGGACAGATCTTCTGCATCAGGAGGCTGGCAACAGCAATGCCTGGCTCCCCCCTAACCCACCATGTTATGTACCCTTCACCACAAGAGCATGCCAAACTAATCAATGGTAATCAGTCTAAACAGTCCAAAATCAAAATTTAAGGGCTGCATATTAATTTCAGTCCTCCTTCTTCTTGCTTAGATAAATCAACTCTGTGTTACTCTTTTGCCTGTAATTTTCATTAATGTGTTAAAATGTAAGAATTGGTCTAACTACTTGTGTGATTTAGCCATACAAACTATAAGAAAATCAAAATCCTTAGCAAAACTTTTTTTTTTTTTTTGGTTGTAGACAATAAAAGCTTGACTGAGTATCAGTCATAATATCCTAAAATACTAGTACATATAGACTAGGAAAGAATATCTGGAAACATTTGGCAACTGTAAGAAAATTGAGGTGGGTTTGATTTCAATTGTAATTAATGCAGAACAATCTTAAGCTTATTTGCATATTTTCTTAAGGAATAAAGGTTAATTCGATGAATAGAATGCACTATACTTTGCAGAGATAAGAATTAGTGCAACAAATTAGCAAAGTCAAAATTCATATGGTAATATTTTTCTCTATGGCCAAAACTAAAACTTTAGGTGGTCTTAAGTCCTAATACC
Organism: Tychaedon coryphoeus; assembly: GCA_013398595.1. Lineage (NCBI taxonomy): Eukaryota > Metazoa > Chordata > Aves > Passeriformes > Muscicapidae > Tychaedon > Tychaedon coryphoeus. The sequence continues at coordinate 1,376,707 of WBND01000131.1, forward strand.
TAGAAAAAGATTTTTCATTAATAGATTTGTCTGATTTAAAGTTGGAGTTTCCAGGCACACAAAAATATCTTGCTACTTGTTGTAGTAGATTTTAACCCTGTGAGATTAACAGGAATATTTTTTATCAACTATTTATTGCTACATCAAAGTAATCCTGAATGAAGAATAGAGCTGGTAACCATCTAGTTAAGAAATCCTGTACAGAAAAAGGAAATTTAAAAAATCACAGTGTCAGTATCTCCAAAATAAAGTACAAAGACAAGAAACATAGTATTCCTTATTAGAAGTGTATGTTACATACTGCCTTAATAGGAATTGAGTTTATTTGAATGACTTTTAAAGCATTTCATTGAAGTATTTGATGCACGCTAGTTCAAAGCACAAGCTGAGCACAATTTTTAGAGGAATTATTTGAAAGTACCCAGAACAAATGGGTATTCCTATGTCTGTGTGGTGAGGTCCAGAACATTTTGATATCAGAAGGAAGCGCAAAGTGTCATCAGTAGATTTTGATGAGACACTTCATGACCAGAATTAAAGGGGTCATAATCAATATCTAAATTACATGTTAATGACTAAGCTTAAAGACTTCACAGTTCAGAAACTGATGGAAGGAATTTGCCCTTGGAAATAAGTTGAGACACTACTTAGTTTGTTTCTAGAGGTGATTACTATTAACTTGGGGTTTTTCTCAGTAATGCCTCAAGGACAAATGAGTAAATCAAGTCTGTTTTGATAATTTGCATACAAGGTACCTTCTTAATTGTAGTTAACCATAAAGTCAAGGCACTTGAATGCTGCTCAGGTAATTGATCTCCAAAATGCATCACCTCTGTTCTCTCCTCTACATAGTTCAAGTTGACATAGGTGGCTTGCAAGAAGCATTCTTCTCTCACTTAATTTTTGGGCAGTCTCACAATTCTTGAAATATAGAAACGGAGAAATCCCTGTAATCCACCAAGTCCAAAGGCTACAAGCCTCACTGGCTATGGATGAAGAGAAAATGTTGATTCCCTTTTCTCTCTGCATACATTTGCATAATTTCTGGGTACAGTATGGCCCCTTGTGAGATAATATACATCTTCTTTGCAAGAAAGCCATCCTTCCTGGCTTAGCAGCATCTTTGAAGGCACTTGCCAGTGGCAAAAGGAGTTGTAGCTCTTAAAGAATGATCACAATGATCACTGTAATTACCAGTGAGCATGCTGAGGCCCTAACAAGACCAATTCTGGATTGTCAAGCCTTCACTGTAAAGTTGTATAATCCCTATTTCTACATTAATAAAGATACTTCTGACTCAGGATGTTACAACATTGCTCGTGAAACAAAGACCACACACTGTGATGGTTCAATTGTTGGTGTATTACCAAAGTTAACATGGAAATCACTTGTTTCCTCCTCTAAAACCAATGGATTGATCTCTTTGAATGAATACTACAATAAGCACACATAAAGTGCAACTGAATAAGACAAAAATAATCTTGAAAGACATCTAAAAGATGCAGCTTTTGCTTTACAGCTATTTAATACTTTCCTCTAACTGCCCAAGCTTTAGCACTATATTGATTTTCCTTTGTATAGGCACAATAGAAATAATAATAATTTTGATGTAATTCTATCTTAATAAAGATGCAATCATGAGTATGTAATTAAATGAGATTTTATATAGCTTCTTTCTCTTATGGTTACTATGGTAGATACTATAATTGGTTGATGATAAAATGAAAAATTTTTATCTTTCTCGCAAGGATCAGTGACAGGGAAAGCAGTGCTTTTAATGGCTTACCGATCATACAAATACTTCGCTAATTTGCTGAAACAAGCCCTACTAAAGAAAAAATAAAAAAGATTTGTTTAGCTTGCATCTCCAAATATGACAAGATAATCTTTTTAAGATTTATATGAAGTTAATTTCAATTAAATGGGTTGTGAGTTTATAGTTCCTCTTAACAAAATCATTATTATTTGTTCCTAGGCTGTGTACCCAGAATGTATACTGAAGGCAGACAAATATCATAACATGAATTAGAGAAGTGATCTGAGGAAGGGTTGCCTAGAGTACTAAGGCCACAGGGTATTAGCTTGTGCCTAGGTGAAGTGTAGTTTACCAATCTGTTGCATTAAGTAGAAAAACTAAAACAAGCCTGTCCACTGCATCTAGAGATGAGCCTTTCAAGTGGAGTGGCTCTTTTACCTTGATCTTCTGCTTTCAGACAGCATAGGCAGAGCTGTCTGCCTTCACCTGCTGGTTTATACACCCAGGGCAGGGAAACTTTAAATCTGTACAACCTTGTAAGTAACTAATGGTCATTATGAGTGCCAATGTGTAGAAGTAGTATCAAGTAGCTAGTGCTGTAAATCACAGCCCTGAATGCTGTGTACTAACACCTATGTGTAGGCAAGCTTTGATAAATCTTTTAATATGACTGCTAGGGCAAAAATGTGTTCAGCTGCTGCCTTGTTTAAAATGTCTTTAGACAGGACTTTGCACCGACCGGAGTTGTTAGTGGCAGAACACAAAAGAACACAAATAATTTCACCTTTGAGGTCAGTACATGGATACTCATTGAATACATCTTTGATAGTTCAAATGAGTGGGGAAAATTCTTTCTCTACAAGGATAGGTTACCAGTCTGCTAAGCACCTTCTTCTGTTAGACATCATTGCCCAATAAATCCTTCATATTCTTGAAACAACATAAGAGCTTCCTTGGAGGTGACAAAGTTTCTGTCCCAAGTAGACTTTTGTCAGCGACAAGTGATTCCTTCTAGATTTAAGCCCTATTTTTTTTCTTTTTTTCTCTTTCTTCCATTTTTGTCCTTAGTTTTTGCATTTCTAGGTAAGATGATCAGAGGTTTCTCTGCACTCCAGGTTTTGATTTTCTCACTCAGCCCTATGACAGCATGGTGTTACCAAGAAAAGGTTTCTTCAACATTTGCAGAAATACAAACTATGTCTGTTTCATCTAAACAACCCTACAAACACAGGTATCTAATTATGTCAAATACATATTTTTTTTTAATGTATATATAACACAACTTGTTTACTACTTAAAATGGATTACTATATTCTTGAAAAGAAAATATTTATTTTTTAAGCCATTCACAGCGTTGTTCCTACTCAGTGCTGCTGTTGTCATTGTTTCTCTAAATTTTTTTTGGGGGGGTTAGCCCCCATAGGCAACTCAGTACCACACAGCTGCTTGCTCAGCTTCCCCATCCCAATGAGACGGGAGGGAGAATCAGAAGTGTAAAAGTGAGAAAAGCTGTGGGTTGAGATAGAGACAGTTTAATAAGTAAAGCAAAAGCTGTGTGCTGAGAAAAGTAAAATAAGAAATTAATTCATTTCACCAGGCAGATATTTATTCATTTCTAGGAAAGCAGCACTTTTTCACATGTAGCAGTCACTTGACAGTACAAATACCGTAACTCCAAGTTACAGCTCTCCTTCCTCCATCTTCCCCCAGCTTTTTTTTTGCTGAACATGGTATCCTGGGGCACAGGATATCCCTTTCATCATCTGGGTTCAGCTTCTTGAGCACTCCCAGCCTGCTGCCTGGCAGAGCACCATGAGAAGCAGAATAGGCCTTGGCACTGTTCATCCCCATTCAGCAATCAGTTAAATGTCCCTGTGTTACCAAAACTGTTTTGATCACAGATCCAAAACAGAGCACTATACCAGCAACTATGTAGAAAATTAACTATATCTCAGACAAAATCAGTATAATCTCTACTCCTTATTCCACACCTTTTAGGTCATTCACAGGCTCCACTGTATCCTGTAAGTTTTCATGAGCCATCAATCCCCTTGCCATCCTTTGATTTCTGTAGGTATCAATCACTTTGTCTATGAGCCACTCCTGAAACATGCCCACTGAGTTCTTTAAACCTGTGGCTTGGGTCTCCATGTGTTCTGGTGGTCACTTGGGACAGGAGAGGTGAAGTGCTGTGTCATGTTCCTGGACACCAAAGCCAGCTCTGTCCAGGTCACTGCAGGACTTTGTCTGCTCCTTGTAAGTCTTTTCCTCCTACTATGGTACACAGCATCTGTTAGCCTGCTGGAAGCTAGAGCACAGGCATACCTTGAACTGTTCACAAAACCTGTGTTAGTGATCTGCCTGACATTTCTTAGCAAGTTATAAAGACTGCACATTTCTCATGGGTAATGAGAAAATGCCAAACTTAGTTCCTTCCATTGCTATGAAACTGCAAACAGCCCTGTAGAGAGCATTCTAAGCAGATGATTGTTCACGTGAAGAATTTTGGACTAGCCTTAAATGCTCCCAACAAACCGGGTAAAAAGCAGTAATGTGCTATGATTGCAAGTGAAATGAGTATTATTTTAAAAATACTTTCATTTTATGAAGAAACATGAAAAACTATACAATATCCTCATCACTAGTAGTGAGCATTTCTAACAAAACTTAAGAAGTCCATGTGGATCCCCTGTAGCAGGCTTTACAGGAATTTAGAGAGAAGTGCAGGGGAAAAAAGGTACCATATTAGATTATTCTGTTTTCTTGAAAACAAGAGGTTTTATTTATCTTTACTTGGTAATACTATACAAAGTGCCAATGAGGTTGCTAAATTGGTTGCCAATACTCAAGATTTGATGGAAGAGAATGGATTTGAAACTGTTAGTTGTCTTTTCTAATTATTTAATTACAGAAAATCTCTGATCAGGCATCCCTCTCTTCTTTCCTAGTCCTTTTTCCTTCTTTAAAAAAAAATTGTCTTGTAGAAACTAAAAGTTCCTCATTGTCGCTGTGACCATGTCTACATTTTTTAAGTATAATGCTTATAAATAATTTGTAGCACCTTTTTTAAAGGGCATGAAGCTCTATTTTTTATGATCTACATCAATATTATTTTCAGGCCTTAAATGTGCACCTTAATTTAACCAGAAGAGAAATTTCTGATTCACCAAATAACCATGATATTAAACCAGAAATTTTTTTCATAGTTTAACAATTTCTTAAAATGTATTCTACAATAGATTAACCAATCAATTAAATAATGACTGAGTTCTTCCTAAAAATATCTTTTCTTTTACCAATTATGAACAAGATGACTTACAGTGCTGAGGTTTAAGCCCCAAACCATGTTTTAAGTATGTTTTCTTTTTTTTAATTAATTGAATTCTTTCCCCCCGCCCCAAAAATATTTGCCAGAATAATAGCAATTTCAGGTACAGCTAACCCTGGCATTTATAGTTTACAGGGAAAATGACACTAATTACATATTGGCTCTATAGTCCATATCAGTCTTTTTTAATATACGTGCCAGTTAATTGCCAAGGGAAAACTTCCTTATTTCTGGCCTGGACCCTTCTGAGTAGGGTTATGCACACAGGTGCTGTTTATTATGTGTACAGTCACTCATATTTCCTCTTAGAGTCAGACCAGCTAGGCATTAACTCCAAATGGTCAGAGAATTTATATCCCGTGCTCCCATCCTGAGCAAGTGAAATCGTTTGTGCAACACCCACGCAGCTGGTGTGACATTGGCCTTACTGTAGCTGCACTGTGTGGCTAAACTAGTTATATCCCATAGGCATGATCAGGTGTCTGCAAATGTCAGTGCTTCACATGCCCTCCTTATCCCATACTAAAATTGAAAGTTCAGGTGTCAAGTCTGAACAGTAAAATCGAAGAAATCTGATTTCCAGATTCCAGATCAAGTTCATTTCCCTACTGACTGACTCTCACCTCTAGTAATACAGCTTCAGCCTAAAAATATCATAAAAGAAAATTAAATTGCTAGAAAAATGTAGTATGCTTAGTTTAAAAAAAAAAAATCACCCTTAATGTCATCTGTTTTATGTGGGCAGGGCTGCTATAAACTCAACAAATTTGGAGCCACAGTTTGATGAAGGACCCTTGCTCTATGCAGTTATAAACCCAAGATGATTTCTGAGGATGATCTACAGCTTCTATAGGTTATATTTAAGTGCTTACAACTTTCGGCAAAAAACAGAATTCAGCAACTGATCAGGATAAGCTGCACTGGAATTGAGGCAGGTTATAAATAATGGCCTGAAAACTGCCTGAGATCTCAGACAAAAAAAGCCAACACCTGAACAAAGAGCATATCTAGAGGAACTAAGATGCTGGTAAAGTGGTTTTATTTGTTCTCCTTGGAACAGAAGTCTTCAACTGTTGTTCAACCTGGGTAAGATGGAAAGCTTTTCTAGTAGGAGGTCTCTGCTGCTTCATCTGCAAAGCCTTAAGAACAGCTCTAAGAATGTGGAGTAAAACACAAAGCTCATGAATGTCTGAGCAGATAAATAGATGCAAATTAGACCTTGTTGTCAGACAAATACCTACTGTATCACTTAATACAATCTGGGTTCTTGTCTGCTCTACATAAAACTGGGAAATGACTGCACACAACCAACTTACCTGACTAATTTAAAATGAAAATTGCACACTCTACCTGAAAGGCTTTAATAAATAAAAATATGATCCGTATATGTGAACTGCGAAGCTGCTGAGTTACACAAGGCAAAACTATCTGTTTGCACCTTCTCAAACAAGTTAAAACAGTACAGCTAACTAAAGTGCAACCTCTAAGTGTAACCTCTATCAGCAAAAGAGAAATAAGAGCTACTGAGCCTTTCCCTGAACAGTGACATACCACAGTGCCTGTCAGATCATTATATAGAAGCAATGAAACTTTTTCCTGACTGTCTGGAAAAATACAGTCTTGTAAATAGCTTCTCTAAAAGAAAGAAGCTTCAATTTGAAGATGAAGGGTTTGTGGAAACAGTATGGCTTAAGAAGTTCCTGCCTGGGCAAGCTGTCACAGCTCACTGTCCTCTCTTCAGCTATTTGCTGGATTCCCCTGTGGACTGAGGGCAGCACAAAATATAAGAGTACAGAGACAAAAAAAGGGAGGGAGGGAGGGAGGGAGGGAGGAAGAGGCACCAGTGTTTAAAGAGAATATTTTGGTCCAGGTTGAACCAGCCCATGCAGTCATTTGGTTTGAAACAGCTGACAACCTACCAAGTTGCAGGAGAAATAACAAGAGCAGGCACAGTGAGGGTTTGAAGGGTGACAGGAGCTTTTGGAACCAGCATTGCCACTAGAGCCATTCATCCAAAACTAAAAGAATTATTTTCATATCACAAGATGTGAATGACAAAATGAGAATCAAGTGTTATGGCCCAAGAAAAAAAACTTCCTGCCACTTAAAGATACACATATAAAGAAATGAAAGAAGGATAAATACAATTTCATTAAGAGCATCTGATTTTAAAATTAACTAAAATTAAAATAGCCTCATCTTTTCATCCAAAATCAGCCATGCCCCAGTTACAAGACAGACAATTAAAAGTTAGATTTATTTACCTGAGAGTGTATTTAATACATTGTAGAATCTACACTTAAAAAAAAATATAAGGATTTTACAAGCAACTTCAGAATTCACTATAAAATTTTCTACAGTTACTTTAGAGAAAATTAAAATAACCCATTGATATTTTCATGCTTCAGAACATGTGCAAGGACTGACTGAGGGGAATTGAAAAAAATCTTCTAAAAATAAGTTGTTTTTTTATGGAAAAATACCACATTGTTCTTGCATTTTTCTCAAATTTGCACTGATTGTTGTCATGCAGAATATATTAGGTTAGAATGATCAGCATCCTCATCTACAGCACTACTGTCAACCAGCCCATAAATGTCATAATGATTTTGTATGTGGCTTCTTATATGACTTATTTTGGTTATAAAATATATGGATCTTCTTACCTCTAAATCTAAAGAGATGATTTTAAAAACCATGAAAATCTGTGCAAGTCAGACTGTTGCTCATCTAGAGCCATAATTAAGTCAAGGAAAACAGGCTCTGTAATTGTTGGGGAGAAAAAGTTTGCATAATGGCAGTTTCCTGTAGGTTTTCCTAAGAACATAATCTGCTATGATTTCTACCACCAATGTTATAGGCTACTTGTCTTGAAAGAGACTTAATAACCCTGAGTTACTTCTTTAGAGAAATGTGTTTAAAACCTGGCATAATCTTAAAAAGGCCAGGTTATAAATAGCTGCCATTGGTAAGTAGCAAGTTTTTTGAAAAGTGCTAAAACGAAATTAAGGGCATAAATGTGTGAAAAATAATCCAAATTTGGAGGAAAATATGTTGAACAATACAGGGGACATACAAAGTAAAATATTCCAAACAATCAACAAGTCTAAGTTTCAGTGCAAGATATGTTGAAGGTGTTGCCAGACAATGTCACTTGGTTAAAGATTCGAAAAAAATATGTGCTATCTTTAATGAATTGCACTGATCTCATCTGACTGGTGAAGGATCTTATGCAAGCCAAAAGAAAACTTACTGGCTTAGGGATTGTCTAACAAATGTTTCATCTGGTAGTTTGTAGTTACATGTCAGCATATGGATATAAAAACCCATGTGTGAGCACAGATATTTCTTAGCAAAATAATTTCATTCTTCATCCCTGCTGCTGAAATTTCTTAAGAAGTCTAACAAGCATAGGTAAAAAAAAAAAAAATTATAACTTAGAGGCAGGAAAGCTTTACTTTTATACTGTACCTGAGATTTGAAACTTAAATAACTAAAATACTTTGAGATAGATTTTATTGGATTTCTTTAGCTCTTTTTTTCTCCCCTATGTGCACTGAACTAGAATTTCAGGACTGCTGAGTGATGTCATTTTACTTACTAAAACTAGCTGGAGGGTCTTTGAAATTTTATGGCTTCTGCAGCATAAAAAAAATCAAAACCATGCAATATTCCCAGTCCTTGGCAGGAGTTCCCAGAAGAAGGAATTAGTTTTTGCTTAACCACAAGAGTGCTTAGGTTGTGGGCAGAAAGACACAGGGAGCATCAAACCAAAATTTGTTTCTGAAAATGCTGAGACTTGTTTGATGTTTTATACTTTGAAGAGAAGCTTAGCTTTGCTGAAAGCTGCAATGAAGGATGACAACATGTTCAGAGGTGCTTTGAACAGAACTTTTGCACTAATTACAGCAAAGGCCAGGCAGACACCAAGGCACTAACATTTTTGCTAAAGATGCACAGCAGGAACTAAGGATGTTTTGAAACAAAACTCATTGCTAGAGCAAAGAATTTAGTCTTCATGTTATGTAGCTTCTGTTCTTCTTTTTGTTAGGATTTTTGCCTTGTTTTTACTGTACTGATGGCTTGAATGGCTCTTCATGTTTCTGCAATAATTTCAAGTAACATATGCTGAAAATTATAGGGAAAAATGAATAAAGTCTGTAACTTGGATTTTAATACATTTAAGCTATACGTCCCATTCAGATAAATGTTTATGTTTCCAGTTTCTCTTGATTTTTGCTTTGAGTGTTTGAATAATTGTATTAAAAATAGTAAAAACTTAATAAAATATTAAAAAATTGAATAAAGTGTAATTTTGCAAGAAAAATTACATCTAAGATAAAAGACTGAAGTCTGTCAAAATTAAAGGAGCAAAGGAGAACTCCATTGCATAATTCGTTTTGACATTAACACTGAAATATCATGGAGTAGGGAAGAATTGTGTAAGAAAAAATGATTGAAAAAATTAGAAGTAGTTACTGCAGTAATCAGGAATTAGAAGGCGCCTCTGCAATCTAGTCTTGGGAAATGACAGCTCAGTATAGCTCTTTTTAGACTGACTTGCACCAGTTGTGATGGCTCTTTATACTCCAGTTGGTAACCTCATTCATTCAGACCACCACTCCACTTAAACCTCCTAATTTTAGATGAATTTTGTTGTGATCTATTCTAAATGATGATCTACTAGCATCATCATTTAGTTCAAGCAGTTCTCCCTCACAGAACATGGTGACCTACTAAAAATCCTTACCACCAAATCAGACATGTCATTTGTTCATTATTGTTGTGGGGTTTTCTTAATTGAATTTCCTAGTAAGGGTTAGTTGGCCCTCAACATCTTAGAGGATTATTTTGACGTGAGTTGACAATGGAAATATCTCTATCCTCATTTCTATTGTCTGGTACTCTAGTTTATTCACCATTTTCCCTTGTTAGGATAAAAGGAGATGAAGGTTTCATTTTGTGTTTTGGACTGTATCAGTATCATCTGAGCTGCTAGAGACCACTTCTTCCCTATTCTGCTTTTATTTGTGTAGGTTTTTTTTGTATGTAGAGTGTTTAATGTTTACTCTTGATTTTAATATTGTACAATCAGATCTACTTTAGGCTATATTTATTTTCTCTCTGCAGTTTTTGATCTATAACATTCAACTTTTTCTTTAAAAATGGAGCTCTGCATCCTCCTTTTTCTACATTTATTTTTTAATCCTATCATGTCCTGAAGAAGGATCTGGAATCTATTTAAATTTCAGATAGCATTTTTACTTTGCTAAGACATGAGATTTCTTTGATTTCAAGAAATTCTGAACTACTTCTAAATTCAAGATCTTAAGGCCTTATTTCCTGTATTTTTAATAACCAGCTCTCTTCACTGATGAAATGTGAGCATCTGAAATTAAAAAATTTATCACAGAACTCTAACATGCTCCTGTTTAACAGAGATAAAGTCTTGATAGTTGACACCATTTTCCCCCATCCCTCTTTCATGCCCATGATCACTATTTTTGATCACATTTTAAGATCTTACTAAAATTACTTCTGCCATTATTTTTCATTATTGATCAACTGATGAAAAACTTCATCAGCTATGATGCTTCAGAATATAGAGACCTGCTTTACAAATTCCAGAACATAGAGACCTGGCACTGTCAGGTCTATCATTAGGAGATTAAGGTCGTCATACTGATATAATCTTCTGTATATATTCTCTTACTTTATTTCTGCATATTTTTTTCCTATCCAAATCCAATCCAGGGACTCTATTACAGTACTATACAAATGCAACCTAGTTTATAAACTGTTCCTAAATTCCTTTTTTTTTTTTTCTTGAAGCAGGTTTTAGTTAATTCTTGGCTATCCTTTTATTCTTTGCATCTGATACAGAACCACTTGCAGTAGTATTCATCATCTTTGCTCTTATATCTGTCTTTCCAGAATTATTTGTGTCAGCCAGTAGCTATGCTATGTCATGATTGCCACATTAATAACTGCTTTCAATAATTCTGGTGGCACTATTTGATATCTGAAACCCTGGACAGAGCACAAACCACTCAAGTATCACTTGCTCTTTTGGTGTCCCATCAAAGTTTTCACTATTTACATTACTTACCTGCAGTTCTCACCTGTTACTATACATCTTTCTGATGTATAATCCTGTTTTATTTGCTGCCATAGCTTTATTTATCTGCTCTTCTTTGCATGTTTTAAGGTCATATGTAAAGTTACATACATACCTCTCAACATTCTTAAATTTTTAAGCTTTTTTTGCCAGTATAGACCAAGCTCAGCCCAAATAATATTATTCCTTTAGGCTGTGAGGTAAACAAAACCTTCTCTACTCACACTTCCAAGTTTTTAAGCTTCCTTCCAACCCCTTGGAAGATTTATTAGTGTTTGAGCCATTTGTTCACCTTCCTTGTTGAGTTTCCCTTTGCTCTCACAGGTCAAAAAAATTTCACTGAAGACAGAAAGTTTCCTTCTTTAACTATCTTCCCTGCCTTACCCAATGGACATTTTCCATCTGATAGGGCAAGTTCTAAGAAGCAATATTTTCTGAAATCTGCTGGATTTGCAACAAAAATTCTGGAACTGTATCTTCTACCTAATCTTGGCATTCAAGCTGGTAACAAACAGACCTGGGTTTTGGTAGGAATCTAGAAACCTCTCTCCCTTCACTGTTATATTTGAAGAGAGGGAATTTCTCTCCTGCTCTCAGCTGAGAAAATGCAAAGCCGTACATTGGCAGAAATACAGCAAAAATAAGCTCTGGTGGAACAAGGCGTACTCTTCCCTTACTAGGCACAAGTCTTTCTCTTATTCCCACTTTCAGCTTTCAAATTCATATCACAAGAGACTAAAGCTCATTAAAGCCAATGAGAAACTTTGTCATATTTTCAGTAAGGGATCACGTACATGCCATCTGTAGTGCTTAGTCTTCTCCTGGAAATATACTTCATTTACAATGAATTGTCTTCCAGATTCTTTTAATGGTTTTTTTAATGAATGAGGGTTTAACTACACAATTTATATCTCCATTTTCTTTTTATTCAACGTACTTCTCACATGCCCTTTGGTCCACCTCTTGTCTAAAGTAACTCATCCTATGAAATAAATTTTAAAAGAAAATTAAAAAGTCCTATCATTGCCTTTCAGTTATCACAGAATAACAGGATGAAAGCAAAGCTGATGAAAGCATCTAACAGACATTTGTAACAGCTGTTATGACTGGCAGACATGCATATTGTTCACTACATCCTTAATCTTTCTTTTTATTTCTCCAGATTTGTCTAGCTTGATTACCAATTTGCAGTAACTAATGTCATCCTAAAATAGACAGTTCCTGAACAGACCAAATACTTCAATCATACATAGGAGTGACACAGCGTTTTCATCTGGCTATTATAAGTTTACTGACTGCAGCTACCTAATTTTCTATTTTGGCTTGCCACTACAAAACCTACAGCAACAGCAGCAAAAAAAAAAAACAAAACAAAAAATCCACAAAAAACAAAAACAAACATACAAAAAAATCCCAAAAACCCCCCAAAAATCAACAAAGAACCCAAAAAAACCCCTACAAAATACCACTTAAAGCCAACAAAAAACCCTCTAAACTTTTATTTCACAATTGAAAAATATCATGATATATATATACACACATAACCAGCTAAGACCAGTGGTTAAGTAGTAATTCATCAACACTCAGTATATTGAACAAAGAGTCTCAGTATTTATACTACATTAGAGGAATCAGTGAGCTCTGTAACTAAGGACAACACGGGGTACAGAGCTCAGTACCATTCAATGGATATAAATTTCTCTCCTCTTTTATCCAAACTGAGTTATCTAAAAGAGATTCTATTAAGGAACTACCCTACCACTGAACATTCAAGTAATGCTCTTTCTATGAACTCATAGAACTATTACTGAAGACAATGTCAGACCCATTCTGTGATAGGCTAAAAGTCTTATTTAGTGAAACTAGACAGATTGATAGAGTCTAAGAACTGGCCCCGAGATTGCAAATTTATCCTGCCTAAGATCAGATTCTGTCTTTATCACCATCCTTCGTGTCATGTCTTTTGGCCAGGTTTTTTTGGTCTAAAGGGACAGTTAACATATTTTTGTGCCATCCTTGCTCTAAATTGGAAGGTATAGAAACTTGATATAAGTAAAAAATGCTCAGCTGTTTTCATCATTAAGTAGATGACATATTACTTCACCAATTGAAGCAAAGCCAAAACAGATTTTTTAAAAAACCAAGCAAAGAAACCAAAACCAAAACCAAAACCAAAACCAACAAACCAAAAAACCCACTCCAAATTTACCTTAGGCAATGTCTCTAAATTTTAGCAGGGGATCAAGAAAAATAAAAGGTCTTTTCTCAATGAAACAGTTGCAAGTGATTCTTATTATCCTCAGCACCTGTTTTAGAGAGCTTAAATTTCAACACAGACCCTGAGGCAAGTCAGTGCCCTGGGATGGGATATGGCTACCCAGCAAGCTGAATAGAAATCTGCTGAGTTAATAAGAGATACCAGGCACAAGAAGTGTTCTTCGATTTCCCTCAGGCAACACTCTATCCATCACCTCAATCCCCTAAAAGAGATTCCTTACCCTTCTTCTTCCTCCCCTGCACTCATTTGACCAGAGTGGTGTTTTTCACCTCCATTTCCCCAATGCCTGTGTCACTGGAGAGGCCTCTACTCCCTCTCCTAACAGTCCCTGGGAAGAAAAATATTAAGTCTCAGCTTTTATCCACTGCAGGGACCAGAGCCAGTTTCCCAGGAGTGCTTTAGATGGCAGATGAAAGTCTCTGGATGCAGAAGGAGAAAAAGTGTTACCTTATTACAACTCTCCACCACCTTCCCCAATTTCTTTTCCAATTGGGGACAATGTGCTGGTTTTGCACCCCTTAGGAGCTGTCAGTGGCTGCAATCTTTTGTCTCCAGCCTTAAGTGCATGAGTCACTAAGCATTTCTGCTAGATGAGCAGGACTTGTACTCACCAGCTTTTGTCTCTTGATCTTGGTGTCTAATGGCTCCAACTTGTTCCTTGTATTCTTTCCAGGATCTCTTACTGGCTTCAATCTATTGTTTGGATCCATCTATCCCTCCCTTTCTTCTGCACATCTGCTTTGTTCTTTTTTTTAGGCAGTCTTTCTTTTCTGATCTAGGTGTCTTAGAAGCTGAATGTAGATGTATGGTAATATTCTTGACCTTCCCAAAAAGATGCTATTAATCCATGCCAATTTTAGTCTTTTACCCTTCCTTTACTTCATTTACACCCAGATTTTCCCATCCATATCTCAACCTTTTGACCTTTCTCTGTCTTCTTGTGTAGAGGGAACCCCCAAGGGCTGAAAGATAAATCTGATATCCTTTAGGCTTTTAATGAAACTCAGATATTATTTTGGAATTTTGCTAGCTTTCTTTCTGTGTATGTTGATCCAGCAGAACCCAATTTACAATGTGAACCTTTATAACAAGATGAGCTGTAAATATAAAACAAAAACAATGTCAGATGGCTTAGGCAAACTTTCCCGTGCCTATTCTTTCTCTATGTATCATTCACCATTTTTTGGCTCATTCTTTTGAGCTGAAAATCTATTCTAAACTCTCCCTAATTCCTAACTTACATTATCACAGCTCTTCTCATTTACAAAGACAGAAGTTCCAAGACTGCCAAATTCATTGCAGCATGAACACCAGACATGGTGAGTCTCTGAACTTACCCCACATCTAATCAGTACCACCAACTACTATTAAGAAAGAACAGCGGCAATAGCAATAAACAAGGGGAAAAGACAGTGAGAGAGATCTTCATACACTTTCTTCAATTCTTCATGTTAAGATTGAGCTGTTTTACCAAATTCCACTCTGACTAGACAGGTGGCTATGTTAACGATATATTAAAATTTTAGCAAATAGGCTTTAAAGATTATTATTTGATATATATTGATAAGCATTCTTTCTGTATGCTATATGAACTGAAAAAATATTATAATATGAATGGCTACAAGAATAATGCAATTCTGAAGAAATAATATAAGCAGAGGCATGATTTTATCACTTTGAGAAAGTTTCAGAAGTGGTCTTGAGTGATTTAATATTTGATTCACTGGCTCTGAAATGTCCATAATAACATCATCTTTGCCCATATAGCCTTCCATTATAAGTGGTTTATCCAGGAGCAATTTTCACTCTAACTTCATGTTTTTGAAGCTGAGGAATTTCAAAACAGTAAAATGCTTTGATTCCATGTCCAACCATTCAATTCAGCTGTTTGCAAATGACTGCCTGTCATGTTAAAACTGTAATTAAAGGCAGCTTGGGAAATACCATCTATTAGTATTGCAATTCAGTTTTAGATTTGTTCTTTCCTTCTATGAGGAAATGTTTAGAGAAATTAGTTTGTTACATTTCCTAAAGAGGACTAACTGTTTCAGTACAGTACATACCTAATATTGTTATGGACGTGATCCTGAAAACTCATTAAAATACTGCTTTACAGTAAGATATTTAATTTTTTTTAAGATATAGGAATGAAACTTACTATGTCCATGTGCTATACGGGTTTAATTAAGGTGAATCTTTTCCTTTATGAGTGCATGGGATGGGATCCTATGGCAGTTTTCAAGAAAATGGCTAACCTTAACACTTGCAGCATGTTAGGCATCTTCAACATATACTGTTCTTGGGAGAGTCAGACATTATTTAAATTCAACAGGAGATGCTAAATAAATAAAGAAAACATTTATTTTGCTTAGTGTTTCTATCATAATTTTTGCACATTGACTCTGGACAGACATTCGTATAAATGGATGTAACTCTTATGTTTCTGTTTCAGTAAGTAAAATGCTTCCAGGAAGTATCAGGCTTATTGAGATTGTTTTGCACAGATGGTCTGTTCATGCACTGTAATTGGAAACCTTTGGGATATGTCAGAATTATTGTGCATACAATCATAAGAAAATAAAACTAGGAGGAACCTGGGGAGATCATCTAACCTAGTGTCATTTGTAAACCAGGATCTATTTCCTGACAGGTGCCTATTTAACTTGTAATCAAGTATTGCCAGTTATGAAGATTCCAGTCTCCCTAAGACATACTTTTCAGTGCTGTGCAGAACTGATACGTAAGAAAACATAACCAGTGTCTGACTGAAAACCTTCTGCTGCCCCTTAAGGCCATTCCTTTTCATCCTGTTTACCACAGACATGAAAGGCTCTGTGGTAGCCTTTATATGCCAGAAATGGTTTAAACCCTTCTCAGTTTTGCCAGTACATATTGCCATTATCCATAGTGCAGTCAGGTCAGGGCTTCAGACTGTAATCTCACTGCACATGTGCAGCACATCTGGGTTTCCTTCCACTCTTCTGACCCTTGCTGTGTCTGCTTAACTGGGTCAACTACTCTTCTGCAATGTTGCAGGCAGTGTAAGTGCTCTCAAGAGCATTGCCTGTGTGGTGTATGTGCCCTCAGACATACATGGTGAATGTGTGCAGGGTTTCATGAATTCACAGAAGCTGCCTGAGAACATTGAGCTAAATACACCTCAAGCTCATCCAAAGCAGTCCTGCATAGGAAAAAACGCATGGCAGGGCCCAGATGTGTGGCACTTCTGGCAATGGGGTAGCAGGCTAACACTAGCTTTTTTTAAGTTCTAGTTGTTTAAACGTGCCAACACATCTACAGCACACAATAAACTTTCTGGTGGTAATCAGCTGCCCTGTTTGTGGTGCTCCACTCTCAGTACCAAGCCAAAGTTAACAAGGGAAAATATGTCCATGTACATTATGCTGTAGAGGGATGCTGGCTTGAATACAGAGTCTTGGAAATTCATTTGCAGCTTTGCCAGTGAGATTTAATTAATGCACTCAGTAAGGACTTATATTCAGCTCCTGGAAATTCCAGGATTTTCAGCTGTATGGATTTTATCTCTTTGGTCTCAAGAGTGAAACTTCTCCTTTCTTCTGTGCTTCTTGCCCAGGAAGCTGAAATTTAAAATGAAACTCTTTTGCACTTGTAAGACATAGAAATGAAACTTGCTATGTCCATATGTTAACAAACACTGTGGTAGTTTTCAGTAATATGGATTTTTGCAACTCCACCACCATTTCCCAGTATCTCAAGCTGAAGAAAAATAAGTAAGGACTTTTAGTTCAGGAAAAATAATTTCAGTTTGAAATCAACATGTTACAGAGGGCATTTACAACCAAATCAAGTGCAATGGTTTAAAATGTTTTTTAAAAGTAGGTTTTTTCAGTCTTGTTAGGATTTTTTTTTTCTTCAGAATAATCATGTTTATGTGTGAAACTTTTGAGATGAAATGATTTTTCATTTCAGCAGGGAAAGTATATTTGGAATCCTAGAATTTGGAGCATATGGAAATGATGCTTCCCAAGTAGACAGCTGAAAATGGCACATTCAGAGAGCAGCAGAGATCTATAGGAGGTGCTTAGCTGCCAGACTCTTGGGAATGTTTCAAGATAATCACTGGAGACCCGAAAATACCTGTCAGCATTTGCTGAAAATATGGGATATGAAAGAAACAAAATATTATGAAACAGCATCCTAAACAACTTATTTCATCCAAGTAAAATTTCTTCACCTAGGATTCATTGTTCTATATTAAGGATATCATTTCTCCGAAAAAGTTACTGAAGTTCTAGTTTTATGGGACAGAAATAAAATAGCAGAAGTGTGATGTGTTCTCTGCAATCAATAGGCTGTATCACCACTAAACATGTGTCTAGCACTGAAATTGGGCAACAAGATATAAAACAGTTACTCAAGGCTCCTGGCTAAGTACCACACAAATCAGTGAAAGAAGATCTATATATAGAAATCCATTTGATGCTTCATAAAAGTATGCTGGCAGGAAAAAACACTTTGAAATGGCAAGTGAGACTTTGGAGTTTCTTGGTTGAAGTTCATCCTTTTCCTTTTTATCCACCCCCTTACTCTTCTTCTCAAACATTCCCTCCTCCAGTCATTCCCTATACCACTGTTAAAGCCTTCAGTTTTACAAGGTTGTTAATAACCATTTTATACAAATCTTCTTCTTGGGATTGACTTTGGTATAACATTTAGTATTTACGTAATTCTTTTTCAGTCCTCCCAAATTAAAAACAATAAAACTTACCAAACTCATCTAATATTCAGTGATGTGATATGAGATAATCATTCTGTCTTTATATTTGGGTCATTTCAGGTCATACTTTGTTCCTCATTGAACCGAGTTGTAACTTATTTTGATTTCTCCCATGGAAGTAAAGATAGTGAGTGTCGTCTTCAGGTTTTATTTGGTTCTGAGCTAAAGCTGGGTTCACCAGGATATTTGGTAGAGTTGGAGGATATGGTTGCCAACAGCTGTTGATGTCACAGCTTGGCCAAGTTCTGGGATCAGAGGGAATTTGAAGAGTCCTGTAGCTATGAGTTTAGTGTCAATAGAGTACTGAGGAGAGGTACAGAGTACTAAGGCTACCCCATCTTTTGTAGGGGAGGTGACCATCATTTTCTCAAACACAATGACAACAGTATCTTTTAACTCAGCTGGAGAAGGTTCTAGTCATATAGATCCACTTGGGTGCCTAAAATAAGTGTTATCTTGGCACAGTTCTCTCTCAAAGAAAAAAAATATAAATACTCTCAAAATAGAAGAGCAGAAATCCAAAGGCTAGGATACCCTGCTTCACACCACATGAACTGTGGTATTGGAGTTCCTCAGAATTGTGGCGGGTGCTAATTCCATCTTTTAAGTGCTATTTTCCAGAACAGGAAGCAACAATAGCTTCTTCAGTCTCTTGAGTGGCTCCAGCTGAGAGGGGGAGGTGGGGAAAGAGCGCCAGATTCTGGGAACAGGAGGGAAATGAGCTTCCATAAAGGAGTCTGGTGCGGGAATTGGTGCTTGGCACTGCAAGACAGTCTGATCATTGTTCCTGCACAGCAAAGGGACTTTCAGGAAGTGAATTGATGTTCATGGATTTTATAGCACAATAGTACTATGTGGTTCTTCCTACAAATAGATGGAAGTCCTTGAAGTAAAGAATTGTAGAACACTTTTTCTCCCTCCTTTGCTGATTTACATTACAAAAAAGCCCTCAAAATTTAAATTCGTATTCACTATTAAACACTACTACCTCTCACCCAGTTCTTAGCACAGCACAATTAATATATCTTTATGTACCTCCCTTGATAGTCAAAAAGAATTAGAACACAGACTTTCCCTTCAAGGGCTGAGTTTTTAAACATCTTCTTTAAATCCAAAGTGAAGTATATCTAATGAGAACAGAATTGTGAACATGGACTGAAATTCTATCCTTTGTAAAGTCATTCACATCAGTGAGATTTGCATAAACATGTTTCCAGCACATCTATGTCATCACCCTGACTTAGAGACTAGCAGGGTACAGTGAAGATCAATTGCTAAACTTCCAGAGCAACTCCTGGAAGTTTGGGTGTTTGAGTGGTATTATGGGGATTGACTTTCAGCACACAATTTCTTCACATCTTTGGAGTTCTTCTTCATTATAGTCATTTAAGCATGGCTGTGGACTGACTACTGCCACCAGCCGTGTTAAGACTACTACACCAAAATATTTGTTTTGTAGACCTGTACACAAATTCTTTTGGGCTCTCAATCACTAACATTTGATCTTAATTAATTGGTGGTGGTGAATGTTAGAAGTCCTACGCATCTACAGGAAAGAAACTGGAATAAGTGTTTAATTGAAAAGAAATTCTTCAACTTATTTGAGTTTATATCACTTCATATACAAAGCTGAGAAACAAATATGAATAAAAATACACATATAAATACAAAAAACCATTCAGACCAGGCTGTGCTAACAGAAATATTAACAATTTTCCTTGAGAAATCAATCATCAGAAATTCATTCAATTTGTCAGATGAAGGTATAGAATAAACAAGCAAAAGACTTTTTAAAATGTGTTATTTGACAGATTTGATAAAGGTTATTTCAGAATATATTTTTATTTTGAATTAATTTTAATATCCATATTTATAGGAAAAAAGTCTACTATTCTTTGTTACCCAGCAACTTACTTCAGACTTGTACAATGTCTTAATTTCCTCTGTTATTAGACACACACTGCAATGAGAAAAATGTCCAAGTCTAGAAAACAGTGTATAAGAGAATTTTATACCTTGCATCTTCTACTTTAGAATGGATTATTAGGGGGAAAAATGTAGGAAGTGGGACAGGAATTATTTGTGTAATTAATCCAATAAATAGATTAAGATTCAGCTCTTGTTCCTCTTCTTATTTCAAATAAGAAATTGAACAACTTTGTGCTGCAAAACAATGAGGATTGGATAAAAAGCATTGCAGTGCATTTTATATCATCATTCTTCCTTCCTTCATATCATATCACGAGTTTGATAAGTCCCATTTGGCTAGGCTATTATAACTGTTAGAAGCCTCTGTGAAATGTGCAGGACAATATAGACTCTTAAAATCAATTTTTTCTTAAAAAATTTATGCTGAAAGTATGAAAAATTGTGCAATAATAATTTTTTTATTATAGTTTTATTTATAGTTTTATTATGTATCTTAATTTAAATGAAAAATCAAATAAAATTTACTATAAGCTAATATTATAAAATATAATATAAAATTTACAATAAGCTAAATCTTCAATAAGACAGAGATCTGAGTTCAAGTCTTCCTCTTGAAAGCTTTGTTCCTTCCAACATTTCACAGAATATAACTGACATGGAAATATCTCTGATCCTTTAGAAACAAGATATAAAGTCTGTGTTTGCACAAGTTGTCTATACTATATTTTACCAGACAAAACACATCAAGCATATTGTCACTGATCATATTGATCAGCTCAATGACTTGTTTCTTTAGAGTGTCATCAAACAGCAGGATTATGCAAAATTAACATAGGATCATGCCTTTGTTTCAGTTTTCTCTTTGTATCTGCTCATCAGGTTGCAGCACTTTTAGCTAGAAATATATCTCGGTGGTTTAAAGTCTGGAAGGATTGCAGGCTCACAGAGCAGGTGTAAATAAGTCTTTCATCCTAAAATTTCCTGAAAGCCTCTTGTCTTCTGAAGGCTGGGCTTCTTTCATGCTTCCTTCATCTGCTCTTAGGCTTTACTTCCTGATTTTGCTCTTGATGTGTAAGGGAATACTCCAAAGTCCTTGTTAGTTTCCACATTTTCAAAATCCCCAATGCTATAACATTTTCCCTGAACCTGAGCTCCCTTTTCCATCCATCTCCTCCAGTCCTAAAGACTGCCTTACATAACTTTAGTCTTACCAGATTGTTATTTTCCTTTCCAAGCCACTGATCCTAACAAACCCTTCACCTATTCCCCCTCCTCTTTTGCGCTTTTCTTTGGGAATGGTTATTATTTCTCAGTTATTTCCTAGCATTATCAGTAAGTCTCTCTGTCTAGAACAGTAAGTGAAAAATCAACAAAGGAAAAAATAAAAAAAAAACCTGTACCAGAGATTAGAAAGTCTCATGAAAGGGAAGAAAAACAGTGAAAGTTCTATAGAAAATACTAAGCTCCAAGAGTGTTAAGACATGTTTATGATGAAAAAAATAACTTGTAAGCTTGAACTTTCAGTGATTTAGCTGTTATGTTCCTCTTAATGGACAGAAATCTTTTGTTCTTCAGTGTAAATAATATTAAAACATTTAGAATCCTATTATTAGGCACTTATAATTCAAAGCATAGATAAATATTACGTGATTTTTGAAAATGAAAGAAAGGGCATTAGCTACTACTAGCTTAACTGATACATCTTACTCACTTTTATATTAGGAGGAGGAAATTTGCTAGAATAATGGAAATGCCCTAAATATTTTATGAACTATCCCCCAGAAATCATTAATGAATTTCTTTCCTACTGCACACTTTTTGAGCCATATAGAATGGTTGAAACAGATTAGGGGGAAGGGAGCCAGGGGGGAAATACCTCTAATCTATACATTTTCAGATATTCTGTTACTCTTTATATGCTAATCATGTTTTAATCAAGAGAAAAATCTCCAGAAGAGCTGTATCAGTTTATGCTATAACTTCTGTATAATTTTGCATTAGGTCTGCAAAGTTGCATTTAGAAATTGACGTTAAGGATCAGTGCAATGTGCAACATAAAGCAATGACAAAAAAAGTGTTTTACAGCACTAGTTGTTTTGGTTTTTCTTTTTTTTTTTTTTAAAGCCTAATTAGGACAAGTAATAGCATAATACCAGTCAAACTTAACTACTCATCTCCTGAAAATGTGGTGATTTTGTCAGACTAAAAGATGCAGTATATGCTATGTTCTGTACTTGCTCCAGGCTAATAGTTTCTTCATGGCAAAACCCCAAAAAAAATTAAGGAATACTGTCTGATCCACTCAATATTTTTGACTTTCAACACATTCTTAATATTCTTGTCTTCTGAATCTTTCTGATATGCAAACAACACTTATGGTTACATCAGTACTACTTAATAAAAGCCTCAGGTGGTGAACCTGCCATTTTAGCCACTATGCACATGCTAGACTGAAAAACACCTATCAGAGAAGAGTTTATAGGCACCATTAATCCAAGCTTTATACTGCTTGGAAGCCATGCATCTAGATAGCCCTAGGGATCCTTTATTTAAAGAAAAATTTGGAGAAATAGAGCATGATGATGCATAATCTCCAGTGTGCATGTACAGCAGTATGCAAGGAAACAGTGGGTGGCCTATTGAACAGCAACAGAGGCACAGATGAATGAAAAGGAATGTCAGCAGCCGAGCGCTGTGGTTTCAGCTGGGTGAGTTTAGGCTAATACTGCAATGGCTTGCTCAGCTGGCTTTCTGCAGTTTTAATGATGACTGATCCCTATAGTTCAGAAGCAATATTCAGCTGAAGTATAACTCAAGAATGTGTGCAGAGCCTATACATGGCTTGTTCAGATTTCTGCTTCCCTTTGATCTTCTTGCCCATTTACTGCTAGTACAAACAGCTGATTATATGATCTTATTTAGACTTTAATAAACTTACTGTTAAGTGACAACTCCAGCAGACACAAGATGCACCCTAGATCTGTGTGTCTTTTTCACTTAGGAAAAGAGGATTTTCAGGAATATGTTGATAACTAGCTAAGCAGAATCTAGCTTCTAACTTTACTGAGTACTTATTGCTGTAGTCTTTATTATAAATCACAAATGTTACAATCAAAATGTTACAATTAAAAGCCTGTCAGTAGATGACCACACTCTGCTTCCAATGCTTAGAGTATTTCCAGCCATTGCAGGAAAAAAACTACAGGACATAATTATGTCAATCATTTAGAATGTTCTAATACTTAGAGAAAGTCTCTCTCCTTTGAGATATATATTATAATGCTAATATCAGTGTTTAAGGGT
Organism: Tychaedon coryphoeus; assembly: GCA_013398595.1. Taxonomy (NCBI): domain Eukaryota; kingdom Metazoa; phylum Chordata; class Aves; order Passeriformes; family Muscicapidae; genus Tychaedon; species Tychaedon coryphoeus. The sequence goes on from WBND01000131.1 coordinate 1,400,178, forward strand.
TCTATATAAAAGTTTATTTCTCTCCAGATATCAGCATTGTATGCAAAAATTCTGAAGTGCCCTTAAACATTTAGGCATATTATGACAAACACTCAGATAAATCCTTTAGCTGTTATGTCTAAGTATAGCCCTTGGAGGCCTATGTAGTTATATAGATCTATACAATTACACCTATAAAATAAACATGCTGTGAATTGACCTTTGTGGTATCACCTTGGACTAATTATAGTAAGAGTAATTTTCCAAGCTATTGTGTTGTATAATTATGTTGTTAGGAAGCAAAGAGGTAAGGAAAATCCCACTTAGATGTTGGTGTTTCTCATTTTCCATCTTGCAGCATATCTTTTGGACACTGAAGACCTCACTTGTTGACATATAACTTACAGCTTGACGCTCAGAAGAACTTCTACTTCCACATTAAGTTGTACTACAGAACTAAACCTTTGGCACTTTCCTAGTAATTTTGAAGCTTGTTGGGATCCCCACAATTTGATAGGATCTGTAAAGATTGCTGTTCATATACATGTGAAACAATTGTTGGGAACGTGGGAGGTAACATCCAGGGTTGGGTTGCTCCTGAGCAGAGGACCAGCCAGGGCTGAGGATGATGGACAGGCAGGTTCACTAGAAAACAGCACACTTTTTAGGCACTTTAGCAGGGCAAGTCTCATAGCAGTAATTGGGGCTACCCACAGTTCAGAGACTGTTGGAAAAAGCTGTAGCAACAAGACAGGTCTGAGGTCAAGGCAGGAAATCAAATCAGCCAAGGTGAGGAGAAGCAGGAATTAGCAATGTGGAAAGTTGGGCACACACGTGCCTAGAATGCACCAAGTAAAAAAGAAAAGCCATAGCATGAGATTAAATGCAGCTGCCAGAGCAATGGAAAGAGGGAGTGTGGGTGGAGCCTCATGCAGCTCTTTTGCATACCTTAACTACTTCTACAGCTGCCTTCTGTGGGGCTGGCACACATCAGAGGTGACCTTCAGTGGACACTCAGTCCCATGTGGGAAGAGCAGAGTGGAATTGTCTGTCAGTGTGCTCAGGTGCCTTCTCAGGTGCTTCTGAGGGTGCTGCTCTTCCCATGCACTTTTCCTTGGCTGTGGTGTGTGATTCACTTGTGAATACTTGTCTAAACACTGATGTTATTCCTATGGAGTGGCTTTGAGCTTGCATTTCAATTCTATATTTCTATATATTTTATATTTATATATATTTCTATATTTATTAAGAGTCTTTTTTTTTGTATTCCACATGTTGGTTTGGTCTTTGATACTGTTATTTTCCGTATATAACTGTTTCTATATGAAATTGGTATCAATAGGTACAAATGTTTCTGTAAAATAAAACTGCTTTCCAGGAAATAGAATACTTTTGTTTACTCAATGCTCCCAAATTTACATCTTTAAAAGTCATGTTCTCCTAAAAGTAATAATGTCCTTTTCTATTGTATTTTGAACACTTGGAGATTATATTTAAAAAGTCTCTGCAGTGACATCTGGCAACCATAAACAGAAGTTGATAAAATGTGTTTTCTATATTTTAAGTGAATTCTAAAAGTATAAAATCATTGAAATCCACAGTGCTGGGCTCTATGGAAAGATACAGCAACTGTATCAAATCTTCCCTGCAGTGCTGTCATGGGAGTTCCATAAAAATGTTAACAACTTCACGAATATTTTCTCTAGACAACTTTTTAAGTGAAATATTCCAGCAATGTGTGATAGCAAATGATTATCCATATACTGCAGGAGTAAATTTTCCTTTTTAGGCCTGAATCAGCAGGTAAGTGTCCATTTTCAGTCTTCAAGCATCTTCAAGGAATTTCTCCTTGATAATGAAAACAGTATCACAGATTTACAGTATAGTTTCTTATTTAATGGCACAGCAGTCTTTATTTTCTATGTAGGTTTCTAAATTATACTCTTCAGTCATATTTCAGGGGGGCTACAAAATATATTCAGGCTACTGCTTGCTATTTCTTGGAAACAGCAAGTTTTATTCCACTCTCATCTAAGAAGCCAATTTTGAAGTGATAATGTTATAGTTCAGCAAATGTAGACTTTGAGATGTGAGCCAGGTTCATGACACATAAATTACATAACTTAAGATGGAGTACAATGCCCACGTTACAATAGAGTTATGTCTATTTCCTAAGCTGTTGAACAGTCTTGTCTTCTGTCAGTGCAACAGCAATGTGATAGGATATTTTTATGATTAGTCACTCTGTATCACATTTGCTCAGGTTCTAGGCAAAAAGAATCAAAATCTTCCCAGCTGCAGCCCTGCACCTGCATCCTCACCCTGAGATTTCAGACACCGATATCCTTTAAGGCTGTCCTATATTTACTGGTAAATAAAGCATCTACAAGGCTAAAGTCTCTTTGCACTTTCTACTCTCTCTATTAGGTTGCACGGATATAATTGAAGGTGGAATTTTAGGCCATTATTGGAATTTAGTTCACACTACTGTTGAAGACATATGAGATGGAAACCCCTCCCACGCTTATTTATGTCTGTGCTGCTGCTGTTGCATCTCTCTAATGGTACCAGGTGTAGAGAGTAATAATGGTTTATTTTTTCCCCTTGAAAAAGTATGATGGAAACCTGAAAACCCTTGAATAACAAGCCTTTGAAGAAGATGTCATTGTTACACAAATGCTTTACCAGTTAAAAAGGTGGAAAACCATGTAAACAAAACCCTTCAAAGTGTCCAGATTCCATGAACTACAATGTCCAACTTTATACAGCACTAGGAGAGGACAATTATACAATAATTTTTGAGTATTTAACTGTGTTGTTTGTGGTTAGAAAACTACAACTTTACTGTTTAAAGCTTGTCCCCATGGATATACATAGAATTCAAATTATGATTGATTATGAATTTATAGCTATGTATCTATTTTCCCTCTTCTCCTCTGTGAAGATATTCCAGCTCTAGAAAAAGAGAAACTAATTTTGAATTTCCTTAATATTTTTCCTGATATGTTGCATGCTAAGATAGCAGTAACAGAGGTAATTATTAGGGTATTTAATGAGACAAGAAACAGACAAGGAAGTATGTACATTAGAAGAATGAGGTGCCGAAAGCTGGATCTCAGATTTATGAAACTCAGTTCTGACACATCCTATTTCTAGTACTCCTATCCATAAATGGCTTTAGCAGAAAGATTTGGACTCCAGGTTATTCTCACCTGGAGCCTGTGGGGCTTGCTACCAGTCCTTCACTGGTACCATAGGCAGAAGGTGTTTCCTTGGGCTGAGTAAACAGATTTAGGGATGTGCTTACTACTTTAGCCAAGTGCCAGACCTGGGGTAATTGAGGCCCCAAGTACTTGCAACACCACTGCAAAGACTATTCTGACACCTCTTCAACTTTTACCAGCTGCTCCTACATGAGGTTTGGTCCTCTAGTCTGTGTGTGTGTTTCAGTTTTGAATATTTACTCTGTCATTACACATACTCTTAATGATCTGCTAGTGTTCACAAGGTAAGCTTTTTTTTTGTTTTTGTTTTTTTCCTATGATACTGGGCCTGCAAGGTTTAAATTAAAAAAAAAATCATAAGCAAATAATTGGTAAATGACAGAACCAGAATCAGTAAAATCTTCAAAGTTTGGAAGATTTCATGGGGTTGTTACCCTTTATGGTACTCTTTGGAGAACAACCTGCAGGGAGCTCTGCCCCACCTACAGGAATCCTGGAAGAAACAAGGGACTACTAGAAATCAGAATGGTGTGCAACACATACTAGAATAGAATAGAAGAAGGTATGAAATTTTTTTATCCTTTCACTGGGAAAAAATCTACAGTCAGCAGCAGTACACAGAACAAGCTTTTAATACGATTATCCTTATTATTGATACAGAAATGGGCCATCAGGTATTGTTGTTTTCCCCTGCAGAAGATGAATAATTGGCTGATATTATGGGGTTAGAGTATTTAGCAAAGGAATTTGCTAGTGAGAAAACAGTGAAGGGCTCAGATTTATCATGTTTCTTCCTGTAACAGTGGTGGACATAGAAGATAATGGCAAGTGGCCTATTTCAGAAGCTGCTGGAAGCTCAGAAATCTGATGAAAGGAAATATCATTTGGGGTTAGCATGGAGAAGTTAGATAATTAAAAGCTTTTGGAAGTGATTACTTCTATAACAGAAATGCCTGAACCTGGAGAAGTTTTACAAATTACTCAGATCTTGAACAGTTATGGAATACAGTAAAAGGCATATTATGGGAGATGCTACAGTTAGTCATTACAGCAATTCATAGAGAATGCTGCAGCCTAATTACATTAGTTCCGGAACCTTATCAGCATATCTGATTTCTGTATTGATTTCTGGAAGCTAAATGCAATATCTGGTTCAGATGTACATCCAATACCTCAGATTAATGGAATGCTACTAGGCTTGAGTGATGGCCAATATGTAACTACACTAGACTTAACAAGTGATATTTGCAGATGCTTTTCCCTTCCCAGATTCTAAAAGACAATTTCCTTTTCTATACTCCATGGGGAGTGTTAGTTTTAAAAGTCCACTTTGTTTACAGTAAACTCCAGCAGCATTTTCAAGACTGACAGAGAAAAAATATTTATCTTAACCAGTGATGCACCCTTTGATGCAGTGATGTACCCTTTGATGCAGTGATGTATATATCACTCACTTATCTAGATATAGGTGGAACACCTGCAAAAGGTGCAAATACCCCTGGAACCTTTTAGGGTGCTCATGTTGCCCTGTTAACATGGCTAAATGACAAAGTGGGTGCACTGAGATGAAATACAAGGGAAATATATTTTTTTAAAAGGGAAGGAGTGAGACTGTGGGCTGTTTTGATGGAAATGAGTAAGTTTCTCTTATATCAGCCCCTATGGCACTGTGTTTTGGATATGTGATTAGAACAGTCTTTATTGTTTGTTTTGTTGCTGAACAATGTTTGCACAGACTAAGAGCTTTCTCTGTTTACCATCCTGCCACCCATAGCAAGTAGGCTGGAGGTTGGTAAGGAGCTTGAAGGAGACACAAGCAGGACACACCCAGACTCACCAACGGAATGCATGAACAGTATGGAGAGGATATTTTGGGGGAGTTAGCCATTGCATGGAAGCTAGCTGGACGTCAGTGTTCTTGTAGGAGGCAGTGAGTGAATGCCCTTGTATGACCTTTTTTGAGTACATTTTTCTTCCTTCTCTTGCAGAAGGGAGAATGAGCAAGTGGCTGTGTGGTGCATAGTCACTGGCCAGTGTCAACTCATCACAGACTGACGAAGAAAGGGCTTCTGCAGAATGCCCCATTAATAGCACTAAGCAAAATATTTTTTGTCTTTATCTGAGTATTGGCAAGTTACAGATGTTTTTTGCTTTGGTAGGTTTGTTCTAGAACAATGCATTCCATAAGGTATAGTCAGCAACTTGTGTGAGTGCAGTAGGTGAGAGAACACGAATCTTTTGTAATACCTTCTTTTGTATGTGAAGACTTTTATTGGACCCTCAGAGCTAAAGTGTTCTGATCCATTCCTTGATCTTCTTTCTCTGCCATGGAAAACCATTACCAGGTGACAGGCATTGACTGTCTGCTCACACAGAGGACAATTAAGACCTTAAATACCACCTGCCTGAAGTCTGTTAAGTGACTGAAATTACAATACTAGAAGACTGTGCATAAGAAAAACCCCTTACTGCCTGTGTGATACCCACAGGTATGACCCTAGCAGAGAGACGTTGATTACATGTCACATTATCAAAACCACAAAGCCAAAGCCCTCTGAACTTCCTGTGGCTGCAGATAAGTTCCTGGATGTGCATATACAGCAGTCACATTAGAAAACGCAAATTTTCTTTCTGGAGCCAGTTACAGTGTGTGACACAGCACAACAGCATGTGGATTTCACCAGGTCAGGACCAGATGTAGTTTATTTGTGTGAAGACGTAGTAAAATGGAAAATCAGTTCATGCATCCTTTCAAACAAAACCACAATTGTATAACTGCATTAGTTCAGGGCCAAGCCACAGCTAGCATTGCTTTCATAAGCCCAAAAAATGTTGTTGTGTTTGATTCTAACATCTCTGAGACAACATAGATTTTTGCACGTCTCTGCCAGACCTTGCAATGGATGTTGAATCTCCGTCAAACCTTTGAATTCAGTCAATTTGTTCAGGGTTGAATTGGCTCTACACTGCACCAAAGAAATCTCTTTCTTTTTTTTTTTTCTTTTTTTTTCTATTTGTGGTTTCATTATCAGCTGCTCTTTATAGATGCATGGATTTTTTTTTTAAAAAGAGTTTTTTAGAACAACTCAGAACTAAACAGATGACAAAATATGCATATTGAGTTCCACTATGGGCAATCTATTGGAACCACACATTAATAATGCTAAGTTGGAGTATATGATGGAAAGAATCTGTACACAGCAGAACAGAAAATAGGAGAGAGGGAATCAGCTTTAAAAGTGGACCTCAGCTACTCTGTTACATTCTCTGCCTTAGCTGAAAGCAGTTCTCTTTAACATCGATTAGCAACACACACTAATGTCAACCACAGAACAGGCACTGCAATCCATTTCCTTGTCACCAGTGCAAGAGCTTGTTTATGGGACTACTGCCCCTTGCAGGTAACATAACAAATACCTTTATTTTCTTAATTTATGTGTATAAAATCTGGGACAGATCTTGTTCCCTATCAATGCTTTTGCTACCAGACCAATGTTTAGACATTAAAGAAGGTAAGTTTGACTGGATTACATGTGGCCACGAGAGGTTAAATGAGCTCCAAGCAGCTTGATATCACCTAGCTCCTGAAAGACAAAAAGGCAGAGAAAAGGAATGGAGCTCTCCCTATTGGAGAGACAATAGAGAGACACGGGTCTACCTCAAGCTCATAGAAAGAAAACAGTTGATGGCTGCTATTTCTCTGTCCACAAGTTACTTAGAGAAATAATATATGTATTTCTTCCTACCTCCTTGAAAAATAACTGCAACTTTTGCATTAACTCTGATATGAGACCAAGTCGTTATTGCAATATTACCCATTCAGGATTAATAATATTTCTGTAAGGATAAAAAAATTCTTTCCTGTTGGGAGTTCCAGTGAGATACCCCCTTTTTTTCCCCATCCAAACTTTTCCCACTCCTATTATTTTTGTGAATTCTATTCACTCCATCATGACTTTGAATTACACCCATTTGAGCATTACCCATGTGTCCTTGAGCACACTTAGTGCTTTTTTTTTGCTAAAAAATACACGTCTGTTCTAAGTCCAAAGTTAATAGAAAGGAAGACATTTTGAAAAGTCTTTGGTCAGATGCTTAATGGTTGCACATATGGTAGTCTTAATAGCCTGTGTTCAACATGACTGTGAGGAGTAAATAAACTCCAAGCAATTTCACATAATTTAATTCCTGAAAGAAACTTTGACCTTGATATTCCTTGTTATGTATATAAATAAAAATAAATTAAGATGTTTTGTGCTGAGCTGACAAGGGGTTCTAGAATAGCAATGAAGCTCTACATTGAATCAAGGTGTTCCATAAACCTTTAATTTCCCTGAAAAAACAGTAATTTATTTCATGGTAATCTCCTTTTTGCTGAACAAGTGGTTGCATTTTCTCAGTGGGAAAGTAAACCAGCTGGAGATTTAATGTAAGGAGTAACTCAGCACTGCAAAATACTGTGTATATAAAAAGATTTGCAGTTTAATTCAGAGGTCAAAAGACATGTTGCTTCCTAATGATATTGGAGAAATAGCTTGGAATGATGCCCCTTCCTTAATTCTGAGCAGTAAAGAACAGAGAAATTAAAATGTCAGCATACTGAATTGAAAACTGTTTTATGATAAGACACTTGAGCCAGCAATCAACTTTCCAAATACCACACATGATAGTAGATTTACAGTTCTTGATGGGAAGACTAGTGCTAATTTCAGCATTCAACATGTCGGTGAGGCAGTGCTAGAATTCAGTGCTCAATTTCATATCAGACTGATATTTAAAAATTAAAGAATCTTAAATTAGGGTAGATAAGGCACCCTGATTCAGACAGCAAAAGCTATTCTGGTTGGAAAGAATTGGTTTTACTTGCTACAGGCACTGATATCTGTAGTGTTACTTAGTAAAATGCTGTAAATAAATTCATAACAGCTTAAACCAACTGACAGAAAAGTATTCTATTTGAGATGGAAGGAAATAGATAACTATGAATTAAAAAACAATAACTTCTTCCATGGCATAAGATGATGATGAAACGATGGTATTTCACTAATCCTGCTCTGAGCCTACATATTCCAAAGATATGTATGCTGAGCAGATTCCTTTGTTTACCTCTGAGTTCAATAAGCTTTTTACTTAATAGGAGTTGATTTGGAATGCAAGTATATTTGGAGTATAAAATCCAAGAGTGATGGCTCAGTCAATATTTTCATTGGCTACAAAAATTAGCAGCTGATTCATAGCTTTATCTTCTACTTCTCAGGATAAACTTGTTCTCTGAGGATGCCTGAATATGCAGATAGTGGGATAAAAATACTTTTTGTATTATAATACTATATATATTTATATAATATTATATAACATACAAAAAATAATTTTTGTATTTCCCCGCTTTCTTAAGTTTTATATTGTACTAAACTCAAGCAGTTGAAGTTCCCATACTCTTAAACCACTACAACCACTCATCTTAAGAATGGCTTTATCAATTAAAATGCAAATAATGAAAGAACACAGTGCATGTTTCCTCTGCAAATTTGGTTGTTCCTTTAGAACTTTTCTGTCTAGGTTCTCTCAGTAGATAATAGCATCTAAATGCACATAATCCTAGGTCAAAAGTTTCTAGTCTTACCGATATCCGTCTTCAATCTCTATTTACTTTTAAAAGCTATGGTTTTCCTGTCACAGTGGATTATTTTGGGCTCATGGACTTCAGCAATAATGCTTCAACACTTCTGCACATAAAAAAGCTACACTATGAAGGCCAGCTTTTAGGCACTCCCACTTCATCACATTTCATTCAATATACTTTCAAGTGTTTTCCCTAAGTAGCCTAATGTTTTAAAGAGAGAAGTCTCCACTTCAGCCTCACAGCTTGCAGTACTAATGAGTATTCATGCAACCACATCAATACACAGAGGTAATCTGATGCATTCCTCTGTATTGGGATTCAGAGGGCGAATTTGTGGATGGCGAGAGGAGCAGCTACAGAAACAGCTACATAAGGTGAAAACACGAAAGTAAGAAATGGAAAAACATTTAATCTCTGATACTCCAACCATAGCCTGCCAATTCTTCTTTCCTTGGGATAAGGGGCAACTTCCTAGTAGATTCACCATCCTATTATCAAAGCTCTATTCATTCCATCTCAGTCCCACAGCTGTCTTGAACTGTCTAGAATAAAGTGTGTCCATCACAAGCATTATGTGCTTACATTATTTAGGATTAGTTAATACCAGGAGGAATGCTTGGCATTCATTTAAAGAAAAATATCTCTTCTACAACCTGGAGTTCTTGTAGGAATATTCTTATCTCCAAACCTCCATGTATAATTTCTGTTATTTTTTCTCTTATTTTTGCAAATGGTATTAGACATGTTTTTCCAAAGGATAGAATTTCCGAAGGATAGATTCATAAATCAGTTGTTTATCAGCAAATCTATTTAACAGAAGTGTTCCTTACCAAGGCAGAAGGATATTTGGGTATGAGGAGCTTGGAAGAGGGTCTGGCTGTTTGCTGTCTGTTTATATTACAAGTGGATATATCAAGAGCCAACCTAACATTACACAAACCAAGACTAGAAAAAATTTATGTATTTTAAGAGTAAGAATAAATACTCTCTGAAATTTTTTTTCCTATAGAGTATGTGTACCCTCAACTCCATGCAGAACATAAGTCAAGATAATTTGCTATTTTTCTAAACAGTGTTAACTATTCCAGACAATGGGTTGTACAGAACAACTCCCACGTATTCTCCGGTATTCACTAACACAGAATGAATATTCTTAGTGACCCCCTGTAGCCATAAAATCTACGGGTGAATGTAGAAAATTACATTTCTTGAGAAATTACATTCATTTCTTCTATTTGATATGGAACTGATTTTCATAAAAGCATGGTGCTCCTCACCTGAGACTTTCAGTTCAGTACTTTTTATGTACTTTGGAAGACCATGACCAACGCAGAAAGAGCTGGAGGGTCACCTGTCATCTGTTGTGACTGTAGACTTGCAGGCTTTTTGCTATCACAGGACACCAGCTGAGAGGCAGCTCCTATTTTTTCTTTCCTAACACGTGTGAATTTTTCTGTTGGGAAATTAGTCAATTTGCTGGCAGAGTAAAAGAGAATAGCATGCTCCTAGCATTAGTAAAGGGAACATAAATAATTTCTGCTGATGACAATGTTTGAATCCACTCTACAACAATTAGGAATGAATAAAATTCCTTAGGTACTACTCTCTGGAAACTGCTGGCAATTGCTGACTTTAACAGCAATCCCAGCATCTGCAATTAGGTCAGCTATTTGCAGTGTGCTCCTAGGGAACTTGGCCAGTCAGGTGTTCCAGTGCCTATCTATCACTGCTACCTACTCAAAAAAACCCCACAAGTATATCTGTGCTATATGCTGCTGTATCATTTTTTCTCTACCTCAGTAATCTATTCTGCTTTTCATCAGGGTGCTTTTCTGCCTAGCTAGATGCTAATGTAGCCTTTGGCCTCAGCTGATCACTATTTGTGTGGAGCAACCATGATGTCAAAGGAAGAAAGCATCTTAGTCATGTTTAACACTGCAGACATGTTCCAGTGTTAGAGGTGTGAATGTCACCCCAAATCTGCAGGGTACCCACTAGATTTCTTCAATAAATATATTCCTATAGAATACATTTGTAAAAATATGGTGTTCCTGTGAGGAAATACTCATCTGTGGTAAACACAATTGTTAAAGTGTGTTTTCTATTAATTAGTATTTCTTTCATTGGATGTCTATTTTCTGTGGAAATATAATGTTGGCTTTTTCCCTAGGGAAAATGTTGGCTCAGTTTAATAGGCGACTACCATCCTCTGACATTTAAATGAGGTGACACAGCCTTCTAGGATTGTGTTTCAAATCTATGCTGAGCAAGACAGGCATCATTTTAGGACCTTCGTATTCTCCATTTTCAAAGGTTTGGGTTTTGGTCTTTATCAGACTCCTAATCTCATATTATGAACCCATTAGATGCACACTTTGGATTTTTAATCTTTGTAGTGGAATGATTTTCTTCTTAAGAAATATAAAACTTTTAAGGGATAATGAAGGGATAAATGAAGCATTTCTTCAGTACTAATCACTTTATGCCTTTATAATATTTTATCTGCATTTTTTGTTACTTACTTCTTTTACATTTTATCCTCCTTTTTTCCTGTCTTTAATGTAAAATATCAGTTTACTTTCTTCAGATATTTGTTTTTATGATAAGTTATATATACACTTTTAAACAGTGTCATGATGGAATTGAGATGTAAAGTTAGGAGTCAGAGACTAATTCTATTAAAATTCAGGAGTCTTTGAATCTGATATTTTATTTCAGAGTCTTCTCTATTTTCAGCCAAACAATTTTTTATTTTTATTTTCAAATATGGCCTTATTCAGACATTCATGAAAAGCAAGAAGAATATTGGTTGACTCTCATTATTAAATGGTAGATTTGACAGAACACTGAAAGGAACAAACATAAACAATCAAACAACAAATGTAAAATTGTCTTTTGGGCCTTCAAGAGATCCCTTCACTTCTTTTTAATTTTCTCAACTTGTGTCTTCTTTTTGGGAAAGCATCTTGGAAAGATTCAGCTGGAAGCATTAAAAATGCTGGCAGTGTTAAAATTGTGGATGGACAATGGTTAAACTAGTTGCCTCCTTTACTCATCACCTTCTAACTACAATAAGAAGTGCTTTGGGCAAGAGAGACGCACCATTAAGAAGCTAAAAGATGTGAAAAGAAATATCTATTAAATTTCTGAGTAGCTTTTCTACACACTGTAACTGAGGGTCATTTTACTTGCTCACAGACTAACACACAATCAATATTAATTATAAAAAATAACATTCTTGCAGTAAGATCAGTATAGAGTAATGAACTGAAGCAACATAAATGCATTTTTCAGTATAGTGAATTTATACATGACATCAGGATTTTAAAAAATAGATTTAGAAAATTTCTATGATCAGAAAGCTAGAGGCTAGGCTTCACTTTGTTTCATCTCTCTACAAAGTTATATACAGCATACTGTATAGTTATCCTAGAGAATAAATCATCATAATAATAAATAACTAAATAAATATCGATAATAAATCAATAAACTCTGTCTGATGTTTTTCAATTAGACTACGTTCAGAAAGAAGTCCAGTGCAGTTTTTAGTGCTGATTCTGCAAAAAGTACCAAGAATCTCAGTGTTTTACAACATGGCATTATCAGTTGTTTAATCAACATGATCTGCCAGGACATGCTATCGTAAAAGCCATTCTAAAATAAAATAAAATGAAACATCCTTCACTATGCATTGTTAAGCTCTATAATCTGATCGTTTTCATCAGTTATGCACTGCATAGCAATGATAATCCACTTTGTTAGGTAACAACCTGGATTTGGTGGGAGGTGGAAAAAAGGAAGACTTCCATTTCTCAAATTAATTTACGTTATTACTATTAAACAAGTGCTGATTAAACAGTTAACAAATGTAAGGCAATTGAAAATGTATCACATTTGAGCTTGATTCATCCCACTGAGAGGAGTTTCCTTATCATAGGATTTTAGGAGACGGTTTTTGTCACACACACAAGTGTTGAGAATGTAGTGGAGATATATCAGTGTTTATATTGATCTGGACTACAAAGTTGTGGAATGAATTGAGTTGCCTTTGTGTGTAGACTGTGCCCACTCAGCACAACTGTGATATGTCTGGGTAGAATGCAGTACTGATTCAAGAGATCTGGGCTGTTCACACATCCTACAAAAAGTACTCAATGCAGCTGCCAGAAATACCACCTTGGACTTAGCATGCTTTATATCTCAGGCTCTAAATTGTTCAGAACACTCAGCCACACCATTCTAAATCAGATTTTTATGTCAGTACTTTTATAGATTACTTCATATTGCACTCGCAGCAAAACTGACACAGAGCTGCAGATCTGAGCTCTTTAGGCGGGATGAAACGTGTAAATTACTGAATATGAATGTCAATAAATGGCTTATAATCTGACATTATCCATCTGACCAGAAAAGAATACTGAAATAACACTCTACTAAATCACAGTATAATTATACAGATTTTACTTTTACAAAAGTCATTATATAAAAGCCAGCATGTGTCATACAGTTTTAGAAATGATATTGTGTTTATCTACCACTCCAGAAAATAACTACTTGCTTGGTTTATACAATATCTTGAAAGCATTTCAATAATCAAAGGGAAGAATTTTATTGAAATATTTTCAAAGATGGCACCATCTCCTCACCATTAGTGATTTTTACTAATTTGCTTTCTTAAAGTGTTAATTCTAGTTTAATTTTTCAGATGCATAGAACTGGATCTTACTTTTTTTTCCCTTAATTTAATGAAAACAACAAAAAATTGTGACTAGTATTACTTAGTAGAAAATATTTTTATGCAGTTTTCACTTTTCTTTTAGGATAGCTCTTTTATTTTTCCATAGTGTTTAAGAGAAAGTTCCAAGAAGACTGTAGTTTTAGTTCTTGCACAATCTATCTTGACTGGTGAAATTGTGGGTTCATGTACTTATCTATTTTATCAGACTAAGGGATGTTGACCCCTCAAGCCATAAATATAATAGTTCAGGTCTGACTATTCTGGGTTGTGGATTCATAAGACAGTGTCCATCTTGTATCCTTACTTTGACAGAGCATCTTCACTCATTTCTGTCAGCCCAGAGACTAATTCAGCACTGGAATTTTATTCTGTACATATTACAGAGGGATATATAGCTCCTTTAGGGTCTAACCCTGCAAGATAATCCACTTACATTTAAGTCTTTGGAATACATTGCTGGTTAGTGTGTGGAACGTTTGGACTCCTCAGCTGCCCAAGTCCGTATTTGTAATAGAGTTGGTCAGAAATTGGAATATTTACACTGAAACATCATGGTCTTGGAAAACTACAACTTTTGACAGCAAAATGGGCAATAGTTTTCTGTAATTCTAATGTATATCTTCCATCCAAAATGTTATCATTATTCTTTTCAGGAAGAATGTACATTTAAAAGGGACAGCAGTTAAAGGTGCAATGTTCCTTTTTACACAAAAAATGTTGATTTTGTTATGCCTGCAATTACTCTTACCTATTTATTGTTGTGGTGTTGATACGTTTTCTGTTACATTTACTCTTTTGGTATCTTGCTTCTAGAGAAATATATCCTACCAGTACATTTCTCACTATGCAAAATTTTTTGTCCAAATAGACACTGGAAAACAAAGACTATTAATGCAGCCTGGGTATTATGAGGTGTGGTGACTGCTGTAGTTCTTCATTGAACAATATGGAAATTGTACCAATTTACAGGATGACTAATATGTATCCAACTAATAAGTATGACCATATTTTACTTTACACCATGAAGCAGGTATAAAGACTATAAATAGTAAGATAATTCTATTGGATATTATAAAATATTATGCTTATTGTACAAGTTCCTGCTGAAGTTCCATCTGGAACACTATATATAAAGCCAACCACCTATATTCAAGAAAGATTAATTTGTACCAGCACAGTTGCTGAGGACTACTGAAGTGCTGAAGGGAGAGCTGAGCATGTTTAGTCTAGCAAAATATAGGGCTTGAAAAGGCATTGCATTGTTCTCAGCAAGTACATACAAAATACAAATACAGGGAGAGAAAATTCACACTTAAAACATAATAAATTTGAAAGAACAAATATGTTTTAACAAGAAAAGAGTAACTTTGAAGAAGAATTCTAACTATGTGATTGATAAAATTGCAAAATCCTCCATGCAGAAGCCATCAGCTTATTCATAAACAAACTCAGAACTCTAGTAGCTGCCGTTCAGGTGTGCTGGCTAGACTACTGCAGTTTTCAATTTTACCTCACAAACAGAACATCACTCAAATTTGGGTAGAGTAAAATCAAAATCCTTTACTTCAAATGTAACACCTTTTGCTTCTTCATGTGTGTCAGAAAGAAAACCATTAAATAGAACTAGAATACTGTTAGTTTCTTGATGTGGATTCCATCAACTGATTTAGTTTAAGGATGTAAGAACATTTTCTATATAATATTTTGGGACTTCCTCACCAGCAATATCCTCTTACAGGACCTTCTATGAACAAAAACAAAGCCTGGTTGCTGTTTCTCTTTTCCAGAGACTCGTGGAAGAGGGAGTGTGGAAGGATTAGAAGTAGGATTGGCCACTCAATCCCTAGTGCAACACATGCCATTTGGTAAAAGTTGCTTTTGTCCCTGGGCTGCTGCAGTTTGGACCAGAGCAGGGAGTGAGGGTGCCACAGCAGAGATTCTGGCATCTCCACCTTCTGGCTATGCCCAGGGTATTCAGCTGAGCAGACATAACTATTGCACTCCTACTTACCCCAGTCAATACATTTGGCTGAGTCAAAACTGAAACATACTTCAGGAGTTCACTCTTTCCTAAAGTAGCAAAGCTGTAATAATTATGAATATCATTGATGGAAAATTTTATTCACTCACTTAAGCTGTAGAGTTCTTACAGCATTCCTTCCAATAATCGTGTCTTTCTGCCCCTATAAATAGTATTCATTACACCTCCCCGGGTTTCATACAAGGACTGTCTGAAAAACACATGAACAATATAATTTAATTGCAGAAAAATAAAAAATATGAGGGACTATAAATGTATTTTATCATCTTTAAAATGAAGCCAGACAACATTCATATCATTTCTGCTTTTTCAAGCCTTGGTGAATGTCTTGAGTTTCAGAAAAATTCCCAGACTATTTTGATGGAAACTGATTCTTATTCCATATTCATGGGGATTTGCATTGCTAGGGCTGTGAATGATATATCAGTTTACAGTTACCACACAGGGTGCTAAGATCAACTTTCTCCAGGTCCTGTAATACAAAATTATATTAGAACAGACAGAAATTATTAATTTAATGACATATTAAAATTCAGCATAAGTACAGAATGTATTAAAATTAGTAGGTATGTTTGAAACCAAAAGGAATTAAAACTATAAAATGCTATCTGCAGATGATACTCAGATGTAACATCTTTTGCTTCTATGCACCATATTCTATGTAGCAATATTGAATTCTTACTTACAGTAATTTACAATTTCACCATCAATAGAAGCCATTACAAAAATAGTCTCTGCCAAACATTAGAATTCCAAAAATCACAAGAGTGCCTGGCTAGGACTGTAAAATAAAGGTCATATTGATGCTTTCTTACATTCCAGAAGTTTATATATTTTTTTGTCTTCCTGGTTTTTTTTGTTTTTTTTTTTTTTTTATCCTAAAGAATGCACTGCATTCATTTGTTAACAAAATTGGAATTGCAATAGAGAGGACTAAATAGCGTGGGCTGGCTCTATTATAATTGGCTTAGAAACAGTCTTGATTTATATCAGAAAAGACAATTTGGTGCAGAAATATATTCATTTTTAGATGGTAGCGCTAATGTTAACATATCAGTGATAACATTATTTACATAAAAATTATTTCTTATACATTTTGACTACTTCTACTTTACTTGTATTATTACTATTTTAGAGATAATGGCAAACGGAGTTTTAGAATACATTTCATATGTTACTCTTTTTTTTTTTCCCTGTAACAAGACTACTTCTTTTAGATAACCTGATTACCTTATTCAGGTATCATATGTCACTGTATATGTAAGGGTAAATAAAAATCTCTCATGATAGCCTACTAGCTTGACTTAGCACTTGGAATGTTGTGTTTCTGACCTGCTGAAATTTAAAAAATACATCTTGGTAATGATAACTTTTTGTAGATGTTAAAATTGTAACTATGTGGTAATTTTTAGCTGTGAATGTTAGAGTAAAGATGGCACGTATGTTCCAAGTAAAAAACAATTCTAGATTTTCTTTCTTTTTTTTTCAATTCCTTTTTCAGGCCCAAGGCAAAGGTGTTGTTCCAGCACTGAAAGAAGATGAAGTATCTCTACTATTATTGCTTAGCTGTTATTGTCTGGTTGGATGACAAAAAACAGGAGAGAAAAGTCATGGCGAGGACTCCTAGCATGGTCAGGGTTTTCTAATCTGTAATTAATTTCTTTTTCCTTTCTTTACTGGAAGTCATCTTGAGGTCATGAAATGAACATAACTATCTTTACTGCTTGGAAAAGCAGATATCTGAATGACTTGCATAACACACAGAATTACTGCTGGCATCCAACGGTAATTTTTGTTGTCGTTGCTATTTCATTTGCTAAATAAAAGATCTTCTCTTTTGCATATATTGTGCCTGAGTCAACCCAGGCTTTCTTTGACTTTACTGTGCAAGTCTATATTTACAGCAGACAGAAACCCATGTGTTGATCACTTACTTTTATTATCTCATTTTTGTTATGGTGTAAGTATATTACCTTTTTTCTCTGCGGATAAGCACTTCACTCAAGAGCTTTCTGAAGCTGTGCTGCCACAACTTAATTCTGCTTATAACCTAGTTTGAAGCTTTAAAATCTTCTTGTAAATTGATTTTCACACTGTCAGCTGAAGATGTTTCTCTGATGCCTTCTTCTCCGAAGTCATGGCAAGCATATTTGTGTTTCATACTAATCACTGCTTGTGATAAGAGTTACGATCTCTGCAGAAAGGAAAATTTCATTTACCTTGTTCATGGGATCTGGATACACATCAGTCCTACTTAGCTGTTAATTTAAAGAGCAAAACATTTTATCACCTCTTCAAAATGAAGAGGTATTCAGTTGGAATAAATATCAATATATCCTAAGGTCTGGAATACCACTTCACATGAATACACATTTGAATATTTGATTACACGCTAAATATACTAATCACTAAGAAATGTGTGGAAAATATGATTTTCATCCTACAATTAAGCCTGTGTAAATGTACACACTAAGGGAATCAATTACTAATAGAAAAATTATTCCTATTTCTAGAGTTACAGAGAAGGCTATGATTTTTCTATGTAAAATCTAACTTTATAATACCTAATATATGCTGTAACTGTCAAAACACTATGTATGTAGCATTAGAGAAAGGGGATTTCTGCATTAACTCTATGTAAGCTTTGATTCATTTATGTCCACTGAGGATTATTCACTCTTTCAAGCAAAGTTAAAGATTCCTCTTTAACTGAGCAGTTGGGTCTCTCTTCCTTGCCTCTACCCTGGAACTTGGATCTCTTTCCTTTTGCTGCATAAAAGTTAAAATGATAAACAATTTCACCAATGCAAAAGGCATTTGCTAGCATCTGCATCTTCCTTCCTTAACACATAAACTGCCTATTGGTATCTGTGAAAATTTTGTGTCAAAGCGTAAAACAGACTCTTCCATCAGCTATTAACACTGTACTGTAAAACTATTATATATGTACTATTATATCTATTATATATGTACTATTATATCTATTATATATGTACTGTTATAACTGCAGGTGTGAATGTGTCCATGGGTAGAAAGACTTGGTCAGACACTGCTTTTGTTTATACTGCAAATGCTCTGGAATCACAGCAGTGAAACAAATTGAATGATGTTGATCTCTCCTTTTGTACTGTGTTCAGGATAATGGTGACATTAGTCTCCTTCTTAGATTCTTTGAAAACACTTGGAAGTCTGTTCATGGTCAGCTTGAACAAATATTTCCTGGCACCTGATAAACAAGGTTTATATCTTTTTCAAAGAAATAGGCCCAAACTAACACAGTATCTATCTGAGGGTGATAGAGAAGAACATCACTTTGGGCCAAAACTAAGAATCTTGAGGGAAATCATTATAACCCAAGTTAAACAAAAGTACTTTTTGATCCCAAATGGAGCAGAATAGCAAATAGAAGAAAGTCATAAGGAAATTCAAGAATGCAATTAATTAAGAAGAGCATCAGCTCAAAATGGAAGTTAACAAGATAGTAGGCTATCTTTCCAACTCACAGGATATTAAGACAGAAATAAATACATGTCATAATCAGGATTTAGACATCTATTTAGATTCATGATTGTAGTGGTTGCCCCAGTTTACTTATTTTGAAGATGTCAAAGCTGCTTCTCATCAAGTGAGTTGGAATACTGTGAATTTGTTGGGGTTGTGTTTTCCCCTACCACTAGCTGTTCTTTAGATTCATGAATATCTTTGGTGTTGGCACATTATTTTCTTCTCATCTTAACAACATTTTGCTGTTGATACAAAAATGTACATGCTTTGAATATGTATGAATGTATGGTACCTAGCACAATGGCTACTTAACTGGGACACTTGGGCACTAGTAATGTAAAAATAGAGGAGGAAATAGACTTACTCACAGACAAAGTAATCCCTGAAGTGTAGATCCATCAAACTGCAGAATTTTAACTAAAAAGTCTCCCTTGGCTGTAAGTCACATGTCAGTTTTCAAGATGAACAAGTCATTTTTAGGCATGAGTCTCAGTTTTATCCATGTTTTAAAGGTATGGAATTAAACACAGAACTCAGATTCAGAGCAGATTTTTTTCCTGGGGTACAGTAGCTATATGCAGATAGGCACATAACATAAAATTCTGGTTTTAGTCTGGAATTTACTTACTGCAGTTATTCCAAGGCATATAAAAAACCCTCTTATTTTTAATAAATAGTTCCAGTCAGTTCCTAATGTTGTTAGTAAACTCATTAATATCAGCTGTCTCCTGCACTCTCTTCCACTTTCAAAATTAATTAAGCTAGCAGCACATTAACTGGAAGGAAGAGGCCATAGCTTTTTTTATACAGAAAACAATAAGAGCATAAATCAAGAGGAGCAATCCCCATGTTTTGGAATTGACCTTATGAAGGGGTACTTTGCCAAGTGACAACAGCATCTGTTCAAATGGAAAAAAACAAACATAAGAAGTGAAAGGAACACATCCACTTCTCTCTCAAATATTGTGGAAATATTGCTCATTGCTTGCAATCACCTGCCACATCAAGAATTCTCTTTGGTGGCCATTATCTCGTCCATTGTACCATTAACAGTCAGTTTTCTTTTGCCTTGTAATTTTTCACCCACCATCAAACTTGGAATCTTTATTTGAATATAAAGATACGTAGTATTATTATGATAAATGATAGGGTATTTCCCATTTTTTATGCTAAGATTTTTAAAGTAAAGTTAGCCTTCTGGACCATACACTCTTTCATAAATAAATAAATATATATATTTATATATGAACACTACCTCTGGCAATTAGCTTAAAACAGCTACAGAAGATTGATACACTAGATAGTTGCAGAAGCTTGGAAAACGGCTGGCTTCTCTCTGCAGCTGTTAAAACAGTTGGCAGCATGTATCAGAAAGAAACGTTTGTGAAAACTGACATTTCATTGGATTTTTGTTCACACATCACTGATTTAAAGGTGACACACCTTCCCCTGTGAGTGAGCCACTGGCAGAGCCACAGCTGCAGAAGCTGCAGGCAGTGTTTTTGGCTCTGCAGCCTGGGAGCAGGAGACATCAGTGTGGTGCCTAGGTGTCGTGCTGAGGAAGCTGCCTTGGACACACAGCTGGAGAAAGCTTTCCTTTGCATGCAAGGACTCCAGGCTGCTGCAGGACTCCAGCTCTTCGCTCACCCTGCTCAGCTATCAGGCTCTGAACCCCAGCCCTGCTGAGGCAGCATCTCCCAGGAGGGAAGGAATGAGGGAGCCCAGCAGTCTAAGCACAACCTGAAGGGTGTGCCTGAGTTTTCACCAGCCCTTCCTCCTGAAGCCAAGGACCAGGATTCCATTACCCATCTCCAAGGGTCCCTGTTGGCTTTTCAGATTTAATTCCACAGACAACTTACATCTAGTCTCCCCCATTATCCCTCAGGAGAAACAAGACTTCTGATTTGTAATTAAAACACTTTGGATGATGTGTCAGACAGATGCTTACCAACCCTTGGGTGGACTGACTTTGATCACAGGTTCTGAATTTCCTGCTGATTGATATTTAAAGTAATAATTCAAGAGACTCCTTTCCCCAGAAGCTTACATGCCTTTGTAGACCTGTGAGAACTGATTAGGTTCAATCTGTATCCCTGTGATCTGTCTTTTGTGACTTAGTGTAAGTGAGGAGTAGACAACCTTTCACCTCTTTCCCATGACACAGCCCTTCCTTTCTCTTCCTCTTGGCCCCGTGTCACCTGCCCCCTATAAAAGCACTTGGATTTCTGCTCAGGGCTAAGCTCCTCTTCATTTATTCCATTTCTGAAAGCATTGGTGATATCCACAGAATACACTGGAATAAAATAGCAAGCAGATGTGACAATTTGGACTCATCATTAGCAGGAAGCATTTGGGGAAGTTATTGTTCTCATTACCAAGCCATAAGACTTCTTTCAGGACCCCTTCTTTGCTGGATGTCACTGAAAGCACCCAATGTGTGACCTTCAACTGAATATTGTGCAGTAATACTGCTCAGACAAAGGCCTGGGTTACACCTGGGTACAAATTTGAATTAATGTAGGGGGCTTAAAGTTTCCTTCCCTTAAAGGGCTTCCTGTTGGAAGACTGTGGCAAAAGTTGACTGAAGAAACTAACAGAGCTTTTGCCAAACACAGCATGTTCTGTTGATTCCTCAGAGGTATCAAACATTCAGGATAAAGAGGGCTGAATGCTGATGAACCTGTATTATTTAGATCTTCTAATGTTGCTTAGCCAGCTTCCACTCTGACAGAGTCATCCCAAAGCACTTACCACTTCACTCTTCTAGCAGCTTTTCAGCCCACCCTGTTTCCTCTCTTCAGGAAAAGTAAAGGTGTTTGAATTGTGCATGGTTCCTTGTGTGTTCTTTAATATACCCTTGAGACTAATAAAACTGGGATGCAGCAGATAATAAGCACTTTCTTGTTCCCTTATGATGACACATTATCTTGCCACTGCTTTTAATGGATCTAATCGTGCAGCCTGCCACCTCCAAAAAGCTACCAGGACTTTAAAGATCAGAATCCTGCTTTTACCTCAGCAAAAACAAACAGTGTTAAAAACATCTTTTAAAACAGAGCAACCTTCGAGTAGTTGAGACAGAGTGAAAGGCATCCCAAACATGCACCCTAAAGGGCAACCTCTTCTAGGTTTTCCCTCATCCTGGAGGCCCTTCAGGGACCTCCTCTGCTGTGGCCATCCAGTCCACATGCAGATCCACACCACGTTATCTACTTCCAGGAACATCACTTTTTTCCCCCATCATGCCCTGGAATTGCCTTTGGGCCACCCTTTACTTGTCTCATCATTTCTCAGTGTTTACAACTCCCACTCTCCTGTGTGAGACACATCCTGCCCTGGGGAAGCTTCTCTTCCCAGCAAATTCAGCCAGCACCAGCGGTGTGCCAGGGCAGGGAATGGCACAAATTACAAAAAATTCCCTTTTTATTCAGGAAATTTTATTCATTTTATTTTGTATCCCTAATCCAGCATTTCTTACTTAAAGGTATCAGGCACAGCAAACAGAAAAAGCAAATGACATGTATTGTGGTCCTAAAAATTAGAAAAAAATCTGATTTCATATATATAGATGTTTATGTAAATATATATGTATATATACATATATTTTGGACATATGCAAAATGAGTATATTGATATACATACAACTTCTAAAGCAAAAGAAAGTAACTTTATATAGGATTACATATTTTTGTGATAGGAAACAATAGGTTTATTTCTAGGTTGAAAATACTTGTAGGGAAAAAAATTACAAAGACCCGGATTAAAGACCATTCATTGAACTGAAGGATGCATATGGTGATGCTGATGACAGCTGTTTTCTTATGTATTTCAGACCCAGTGTTCTGTATATCCATCCATGTGCACTGCATAGGTGCCTGACCCAAATTCAGTTACCCTCTGACTTAGCAGATTTTCTGTACCTCCAGACTATGCCAAGTACCTTATAATACAAAACTCTGGGGTAAGCTAGTTTCAGTTTCACCTGGTGGTGCTTTTCTACTTAAATATTCAATGGTTGACAGAGACAACAGCACATCAACTTAATTGTGGGGCATATTTAATTGAAATTCTTGTTCTGAATAAGATTTTCATGCCTCATATGCAAGTATCTGTCTGAAAGATATTGAAAAAGCAGCATTTGTTCAGTATCTGCAGTTAATACAAGCCACTGGGCTCAAGAGACAAGGTCTGTCATACCTGAGGGAATGAATTAAATACAGTTAAAGCCATCAGCTTCCAGAATTGGTCTTCTTGATACATATCCAATACTTACAGGGTCACAGTCAAGGGGAGATACTGAGTGTAACCATCCCAATATACATCATAGTGTTGTAAGAAGAAGTCCTTGTTACAATATGGGATTAATACTGTTCAAGCAGGAGATAAATTGATTTTGTGCCTCCATCAACCAAGATGAATGCCCTAACCAGGCAGGAAGAGAAAGAAACAGGATCTGTATCACTTTCTTCCAAGTATTATTAATCTTTTTTATTTATTTATTTATTTTTTTCTTTCCAGCAGAGGAGCCTATCAAATGATTTTAAGTGAAGTGGACTTTTTTAAAATAATTATTTTATCAAGAACGAAAACATTTCCTGTGTTACACCAAAGCTCCTACACTGAATATAGGCAGCTAACTGGCTTCTCCCTGAAAAGTTTTTCCACCTGTTATGAAATTTTGTAAAATCGGACACTTAAGGCTCACTTGTATCAGCTTGTTACCCTGTCTTTAATTCTTAACAGTCTTCATAAACTCCTTTTAACTATTCAGCCAGCCTACAGCAATACACCATTGTAACACAGGAAATCACACAGGACTCACAAAGTTAAAACAGTCTTCCAGATAATCTCAGCCATAAAATAATAATGCTCCTTCATTAAGAAATAATCCATTCATTTAAAGGTTAGGTATTAATGCACTAAATGGTTTTGCATAGAATTCCTATTACAGCGAAACATTTTAATTTCTTGCTTTGTAATATTAAGTAATAATGAAATGAGAACAAAATACCATATTAAAACTTCCAGTTTGAAGTTATGATCTAGTTGCAATGAGACATCTAGAAAACTTCGTAAAAGTTTAATTTAATTACTTAAGTCATGAAAGAGATGACTTAAGTTTCAAGTGACATCTATCACCATTACACATATGCATTGACTCCCACTCACCACTAAGATCAGCACACTGTGAGTGATAACTCCTCATTGAGACACACCAGTAGGAGACATTTGAGGACGAATATTTATGAGCAGACAAAACTTTATTTAAGTGAATGAAGCACAATATTTACAGCAGCAAAACTTCTGACCTTCATGTTTCAACTTCTCCATGTTTTGTGTTCTAATGAAAATGAGTATTTAAAACACATGCTGTTTTGTAAATAGATGCTGTTTTGTTGGTATACAGATTCTTGTAAAATATGTTTTTCCCACTAAAAAAAACCTGAACCAGCTTCAGTCAACCAGTCAACCAAAATTTTTTAGCTTGACCTAAGCTTAAGATCTTTGAGCCCAAACAGAAGATTGAACATTATAATATTGGACAGGGGGCTTTAAGTATGCAATTCAGTTGTCGCTAACAACAGCTTTTACTGTGGAAAAAGCAGTAACAATAATAAATTTCATTTAGGAAGTGCTGCTCTCAGAGTACCAGTTGAGTTACGCATCCCAAGCAAGTAAAGCAACACGGGAAATAGATATTTTAAATTCTGATTTAAAAAGCCAAATCCACAACAGCTTTCCAAATATAAATAGGAATTTAATTTCATTGTAAAACAGACAGTAAAAGCTCAGACACTCACAGTCTTCAAAGTATTTTTAGGACAAAATAATTAATTGGGATATTCTGACCTAAAAATTATACCAATTGGAAAGGGAATAAAAGAAAATTTGAAGAACTGGAACCTATTACTTAAAAAAAAGTAAAAGTTAAGAATTCAAAATAATAATATAATATAATCAAAAGAAGAAAACCATTACTGTGTTCTTTCATGCATTTTTCATGGTTTTTTCATGCATTTTTCTTATATCTATAATTCTGAAAAAAAGTCTGTCTCGGCAAAGCAATTGACCAGACCATATATATATGTACATTTATGTGTGTCACTAGTGAGGTTCTGCAGGGGTGTCTTAGGCCTGTGCTCTTCAACATCTTCATAAATGACTTGATGCAGGACTGGAAGGGATACTGACCATTTGCAGACAACACAAAAGTGAGAGGAGCTTGACTCCCTTAAGGGCAGAGAGGCCCTTTGATAAATAAGAGGGCTGGGCAGTCACCAACCATATGAAGCTCAGTAAAAGAAACTGCTGGATTCTGCACCAGAGATGGGGAAATCCTGGATGTACAGATGGACTGGAGAATGGGAGGCTGGAAAGGAGTGCCAGGGAAAGGGACTTAGGGGTCCTGGTCAATGGCAAGTTGAACAGAGCCAGCAGTGCCCTGAAGCCAGGAGGCCAACCCTGTCCTGGGGGCAAAAGGCACAGCATCACAGCCAGGCAAGGGAGGGGATTGTCCTGCCCTGCTCTGAGCTGGGACAGCCTCAAGTGCTGGGGGCAGCTCTGGGAACCAGAATATAAAAAAGAATTAAGCTACTGGAGAGTGTCCAAAGGAGGGTGGTGAGGATGGTGAAGGGCCTTGAGGGGAAGCCATGTGAGAAATTGCTGAAGGCACTTGGTCTGTTCAGCCTGGAGGAGACTCATTGCAGCCTTCAGCTTCCTTGTGAGGGGAAGAGGAGGGGCAGGCACTGGTCTCCTCTCTGTGGTGACAGTGACAGGATCCAAGGGAATGGCCTGAACTTGTATCATGGGAGGTTCAGGTTGGATATCACAAAAGGTTTCTTCACCCAGAGGGTGTTTGGAAATTGTAAAGGACTCTCCAGGAAAGTTGTCACAGCATCAATCCTCAGAGAGTTCCTGTTGTCCAAACAGGAACATGTTGTGACCCTTGGGGATGGTCCTGTGCAGGGTAAGGAGTTGGGCTTAGTGATCCTTGTGGGTCCCTTCCAACTCAGCATACTCTGTGTTTTTTGATATATCTCGGGGAAAATGGAATTTAAAAAAATAAAGTTTGACTTGTGATTCTGAAGGTATGTTGCTCTGGCCTTTGAGAGCAACCACATATTAAGAAAAAAAGTGTTTTCTTTCCTATGATGTGAACAGAATGTGGCCTTCTTCTGCTGCACCTGTATTTAGATTTCTACCCTGAAAGAACCAGACTTGTTGTGCCATAACCAAATCCCAATCATTAACCAGGTTGTGTGCCCTAATCTGTAAAGTTTTAGCTCTATTTGTACAAAGCAGCTATAATCACAAGGATTTTACATCATGTCATCACTTTGTCTTAATAATTTTATCTGGACAAATTGATACTTATTTCTAAGCGACAAGGTCTATCAGAAAAATACTATTTATTAATCACTGTAAAAAATTATAATGCTGATATGATGCAGATTAAGAGCTCCAGTATTCTGTATATTTGGTCTGTATAAAAGTTAAGGAATAAACAAATATATTTTCAAACACATAGCTGAATACTGTATTTTTATTCTTTTTCTTTATGGGAATGTATATTACAGAGGTAAACGAGGCAGCAGAGAATGTGTAATGCCAGCAAAGAGAAGACACACCAGTGGAAGCAGTTTTACTTACTATGACAATTTAGATTAATTATTTATGTTCACAAAGACATATATATAGTTATAGTGGAAGGATCTTGTGATTGAATTGGAAATTGATATATTCAAATATGGCAACAAAGTTGATAATTTGTTATGTTAATGAAGCAGATTTATAAATGTTGTAATTGCGCTGATCAAATGGGCAAAAAATAAAGCCTCCAGCCCACTCAGTGTCCAAAAACCCCCCAAACTAAAACACAGGTATTCTTCTTCAAGGTGTACATTCATTTACTGATAATGATAATGATAATCACAAAGAAGGAGAAACTTCATCATTAATGAAACAAGGGAAAGAAATAGAGTGCTAAAGCCAAATGCCAAATGTAAGGCCAACATCAATTCACAGAAGTGCATATACATTAAACTACGTCACGTCTATGCTGCTTTAGAGAAGGCTACAGAATTTGGTAACAAACAAGGCAAAATTTCAGTCACCATTAGTCCAGGCTCCCAAACCTTCACTGTAATACCACATCCAGTTGCCAGTTTATCCTACTATAATAATTTCTTTACCTATCCCCATTTCTATATATTTCAAAAATATATCCAGTGTTCAACCATTATTGCTCAAAAATCTGTAAATGTGTCTCTCATTTTGTTTAATTTAAAGCTTCTGCAGACAGTCCCAGCATTTATTGTCAATGTTCTAACTGAAATTACATTTTTCTACAGTCATCCTTTACTTCTAAATGAGGAACAGTTTTACATGCTCACTGCTGAAACCCATTGCTCATGACATTTGAAACATAAGGTTTGTGGTGTTCTTATGGCTGAGCTCAGGCAAAGAAGTGTGAATGGTTAACAGAAAAGCTGCACAGTGGCACCAGCAGGGTCATGAATATAAAAGTGCTTGTTGTCCTTGTAAGTCTCCACTTTATTAAAGCACAATGAGAAAAGGTCTATCAATTTTCTTTGACAAAGATCCTGCTTGGCAGAGAGTAAGCCATGCTTTCTATGGAGCCTTACCAGGTGTTGCCATGTAGCCTCCATGGTAAAGCACAAGGAATTCTTCCTGATGCTACAGCCTCCCATTTGGGACACTCCAGACATGTTTAGCTAGGAGCACAGAGATCTGCAAATGGTGTATACGCAACTTTAAAGTATAAAGAAGTTTTAGGGAGCCAAGCATTGTCACGCTCATCTTTCCTAACGTAGCACACCTAGACCTTACACCATGGCACACAGGTGACTGGTCCTGGATGCTGCTGAGCTGCTGTCTTCCATCAACTAACAGCTCTGACCACTCAACCCAATGACCCTCAGCAAAACTAATTAGCTTCCCTGTTTCTCTTTTGGGCTTTAAACCATTCCTTGCTGTTGTTTTTCCTCTTGCTTTATTAATGATCCTGTCTCAGCAATCCTATTTCTGTAACTTTTACTTTTCTCTGTCTCTACAGGCTGTCTTGTGGCTCTTTGTCCACAGCATGAGTCAAGGTAACACGTTTAAGGCACGTGAGCTGTACTCTGAATCCTTCAAATCCACACAAGTAAACCCCTGGAACAGGGGGAGCACATGGCAAGGATTTCAGGGAGAGGGTCTCATCAGACATCCTTGAGAAGATCTGCAGGCACAAAGCTGGCACAGAAGCAGTAAGTTTTGTAAATCTCAGCAACAATGACCTATATTCCTCACTGCTATAGACATGTTCACTGCTTTAGTACCTACTTGTTCACGTACACACAGGCATTTTTTTCTATTAACAGGTTGCATAATAACTCTGTTTCTCACACATATAGAAAAGAACCAGTTGCAGCAACTGACATCATGAATGCAGATAGAATAGATTTCACAGCATTTCCGTGCTTTACACTTAAGGTTATTTCCTCTTTTAAAATAATTATTTTCCTAAAATCTGCCTTCTATGAGGTATTACAAGAGAGCAGTGTGAGATTAAAGCTGAACATATTATCCAATTAATAAATAAAAAAATAAACATCAACTTTCAAATCCTTGCATATTAAAATAAAATAGAACAGTCTCTGCTTATAAAAAAGCCAATTAGATTGCTTTTCAAAGCAACATGTTTCACAAATTGTGCCTAAAACCAGTAAGAAATACTTGTCCTTAAAGATGAAATCAGAAATTTAGAAGTAGCAGAACCTCTGCTGTGTTGTACTATATTAGCAGTGATTTTCATTTCCAAACCAACACAGCAGTTGTTCATTTTTTTATCTGAACATTGAGCAAAATGTCTACTGACCTTTTTCTGTAGTTCTCTGCCTGTCATCATGGAGCAAATTTTGCATTGTATTGCACTCTGGTTAATAGGGTGGTCAAATGTGACTGCCAATGTTGAAATTCTAAACCATTTAAAAAGCATCTCTTTCAAAACCTGAGAAATAGTGTTTTATATAAGATCAAACTTTCTGAAGCACTAACACTGGGCTCATGAGGTGGATAACGGGTGGTTTTATGTGAGTAATGGCACTAGTCCATGAACTGCTGAACTCATGTACAAAATGTTCTCCATATGCCTCTTTGATATAGACCATTTGATTGCAAATGTGCTCACTGGTATTAATCAGTAGATTGTTAATCTTAGTATTGCCTTGTGTTGTCACTAGACATTTAAATAAGTAAGCAATATAACAGGGAACTTCTCCACAAATGCGCCAGTAAATGTGCATTAGCTGTTTCTGCATGCAGTGAAAGACTGCAATAAATAGAGATAGCACAGAAAAACTCATCTGGCAACATAACAAAAAACTTAGTAGTTTTGTATATTGCCTCCAAAGTTTTTCTACATAGTTTTAAGATAGAATCTGAAGAAGTCTAATGGGCTTTCGCAAGGCCTTGTGCTTTCTCTTATCTTTAGGTTTCATGGTAGAAGACAGAACAATGTGTTAGTAGCTCCTGTAGCTCTAGAGTTTGTTACATTTTTCTTTGCCACCTCTTTTATTTTAACGACTTTTAATGACTTCATTGAATAGTGAATTTTAATTTGAAAGAGACAACGCATAAAAATCACATAAATAAACACATAAGGCTAGTATTTAGTCCATATTTTAAACAACAGGTAAATATTTTGGGCATGGTATGAATTACATTAATTATTTACTTGTAAAGAATAAGTTTATAAGAAAAAGAATATAAAATGGTCCTGGCATAGAAACGCAATATAAGAGTAAAATGAACTTCCTGCATTGTCTTGCTATTATTATAAGATATAACCTTATTTTATTTCATTTCAAACCTTGTTGTGTTACTTGTCTCCATTCTTCAACCAGCTTCAGAAGGTGTGAGACTGGAGGAAGTTGCTGGCTTGAAACATTTCAGGTGAGTGTGGGGGGAAAGGGAAGGTTGGGTCTTGCTCTGGCGAGGTGATACTCTGGTCTGCATTCCTCACTACCCCAGGCCTGTATCCCAGCCTCTGCAGGGGCTGCCAATCCCTCCCTCAGCTTCTGTGCTACACTTTGATACCTTTATGCTGCTTCTTTCTGTCCCCTGTAGCCTCCTTAGATTATCAGTTTTTATTAATAAAGGATCTGGAAATACTTTACAGTATCTACATTCAATAGATGGCTATAGATCTTGCAATGTAGAATCTGAATTGCATTCCTTGCTTCTTCTTCTTCTTCTTCACCATCTTTGAAACTCACCAACATCTGCAGTTGACTTCCTAGTCAATGGATCATCTCTTCCATAACACTGATCACGTGATATTTCCTATATAATCTAATTATCTTCTACTCCTTTTCATCAAATAATCATTTTGCTTTCTTTTTGCTCTTCTTAATTTTTTTTGGTCTTTTTTTTTCCCCCCATCCTCTTTGTTGCACTCTTTCCACGTAATCTTTTGCTTCTCCAGTCGTCCTTCTCTTTGTCTTGAGATAGAAATTTAGTGACTCATTCACAGACTCCTGAGTTCAAAAACATATGCAATCTCTTCTCTCTATTTCATCTTATCCAAAAGAAATGAAGTTTTTAGCCAACATCTTAGGGACCACCAGAATGCAGCTGAAGGCTAGGCCACCATGAAGACTGCTGAGACATCCACTGTCACTCCCTATACCACTCATTTCTAGGTCAAGCAAGATGTTTTTTCTGTCTCAGCAATGCAATTATAGTAGTGAAACTTGCAATATTTCAAACTGGCACTTTTGTATTCATCTTCAAACTGGAAAGAACTTCTGACATTATCTTGAATATAGATTTCTATACCTAATGTCCCAATTTAACTTTTAGCCACTCTTTGTCCTGAATATTTCTCTTTGTCAAACTAAGCAGTTAAAAGCCAAGGAAAAAACGTAAAAGATCATTCTATACCTCAGTCATGTAAAAATTATTAAGCCAAGTACCAAATTTAATAAATTTGAAGAGTAGATTTGTGAGAAAGACTGATTTGTTTTGTCATGTTTAAAGCAAGGAGGATCATATCTTTTAGTTCACCTTTTTAGAAGGTGTAGAAACTTGTGTAATGTCAAGTTCTAATTTAATTTTCTGTGATCCCAGAAGCTAAATCTCTTTGAGAGGCTCCAGGATGGTTGGAAGCAGTGATACCAAGGTATTAGTATGAAATATACCTTGGCTTTTTTTTTCCTGGAAGAGTGAGAATCTTAAAACAATCTGCTATGTCTTCTTATAAGACTAAACTCCATAAAAGAAAAAAAAGAAGAAAATAAAGACCAACACCTCATCTCCCCCACCTCTCCAGGAAATAGATGTTTGGCTGATTCACTTTTTCATTTCTGTGAAGTCTCTATGCCTTCGTGGCAATTAGTAGAGTTGAAGTAAGATTTTGAACTCAAAAACATAGATAAGGGATTCATAACTCTTAAATGTCATTCCTGAAAGATAAGGTTAGTGCAAGAGCAAGAAAATATTTTTAATTTTATAGTGAGGTAATAATTTGTTTTCAGTCCATGCTATCAATTTAGGTTACTCTGCATTTTCAAAGTTATGTTTTGCATGGGAAAGAACTGCAAGCTGACACTTCAGAATGTGAACAGTTATTTATCAGGTTCAATAGATCAATCTCTTAATTCCATGAATATTTCTTTGTGTAGACCAGTGATGGCTTGAACAACTTCTGTGCATTCCTTCACAAATCATCCTTAAAAAGGCATTTTTGTTTAACTGTTACATTTTTTTCCACTTTGAAAAATGTCTGGAAAATAACTTTTATTCTGCTTTCTAATTAAAAATAGTTTTTCAGGATTTCTGAAATGATGTATGCCGGGTTCATATTGTTAAATATTAAAGCTCAAACATTCTCATTTAATGTCATTGTAATGGATGTTCTTATTTGAGTTCTAATTGAACTATAAAAGTCTTCAATTCTATAGCTGATGCGTTTACTTTTTACAACACACAGAGGCTCACTCATTTTCATTGTCTTCCAGTCAAGGTTCCTGTTTTCCTTCAGCATACATCAACAAGTAACATTTAAAACAAACTGATTTTGAATAAATTGTTTTCCTTCGTTGCAACTTATTCTCTATAGTTTAAAAATGCAACAGCAATCACCTTGTTCCCCACATGACTTGGATATGTTGTCATATTTGCTAGTATTTATTAATTTTTTCCATTTATACTACTGGGGAATCCATATAAAAAGCAAGCCCATATGCCACACATAAGATTGGTATATAAAGTCAAAAGATAGTGTGTGCACCTAAAAATCTCTTTGTTATAACTAGATACCATTTTAATATTTCTCTAAAAAAATTACAATTTTTTTACAAATACTCCAAGTTCTGCTTTAAATTTATTAACACTAAGCATTAATGATAGAGTAATCTTCATTCTCTTCTTTAACAAAAAAATAATGAAAGGTAATTTATTACCTATCAGAAGAAAAAAAAAAGTTTTGGATGTAGCCAGGGCTCAGGGAAAGCATGCAGTATGCATAATTTTTCCCATGAACAGACTCATGAAAGAGTTTTGTTCCTGTGATAGTTAGAATTTAACTCTCATTAAATTTTAATAGAGTTATGCTTTAAATTAAGAGTGATCTCCAAGCATCTACTCTAGTAAAATTAAAAGCATAAGTATCTAGATATGCTTTATATAATAAAACAAGTGCTTGGCATAAGTGTCAAGACTAAGGGAATGAAAGTAATGCATGCAATTATTTTAAATTGATTATTTTAAAGAAGAAGTATTTAAAAAAAGAACCTGAATGCATTTAGGTACAGTTTAACCAAATGGCAATTTATGCCCTGTAGACTCAATCTGTTATAAATATTCATTATTTCTGTTCTTGCAGCAAAAATACAAAGAGATTTTCCTATTTGTCACTGCAAAGTTAGAAGGCAATGGCACATCCCATAGAGAGATATCATGGCAAAAAAATGAAGAGGGTTATCACATAAGTTTATATTTCTTTGCAAGAAATTATTGTCAGAAGACCCAGCAGAGGGTTCAGTTGCTGCCTGTTTGGTTTGGATCCTCTGATGTGGGTGAGGCAAAGTTGAGGCCAGTGGGGAACATGATCATTCTTTCCAGCTCTAAAGAATTTCATCCTGATATTAACCAATGCTGCCATCCCAGTGCCTTTTTTACATCTCACTCCAACCTTCTGCCTTTAGTATAAGTTTGTCTGCTCTGTCATGCACAAACAAAACCCTGAGGCAGGGAGATTTTTCTGTGGCTACTTAATCTGTTAGCTTTGCTTAAAAGTTAAAGCCAAGGGAAATACAGACACATTTGTGTGTTTTTACTTTGTAGGGTTCTTTTGCAAACCTATTTGCAGAAGGAAAAGTTTCCCATGTATTAATGAGACAGAACTTATTTTGATTTAAGCAGCCAAAAATAGCAAATGCCATAGGTTAGCATTTTGCTTTGTGCTCCAGCTGTGGTGTAGCTCATTAACAAGTGTGCTAGAGGGAATGATAAGAACTTACTGTTAGGAAACTTCTTTTCTAAGGTGATTTTCCCAGATATCTCCCAGCACTATTACTAGGAGCTACCATCTATCTTAGCTTAACATTTAAGTCATTGACCTACTCTTATTCTCTGTCAGACCTTCTTAATAATTTTAGTTCAAATGGAAAATGAAATGAAAAGCAGGAGGAAATGAAATATCAATATTCCTTTTTCTTATAATGAAAAAGGAGATAAAATCTAAAGATAAATTAATAGACATTGTAACTAACTTATTGCAGTATCCAAATAAAAATTCTAAAGCATGACACTGTCTTCTTTCAAAAATGTGAAGTAACCCAAGTCTGCTAAAGCCTGACTTCAGGAATGAGCCATTGGGACACATATCTTTCAAGGAAGTAGAAATCACTCATTTTGTATGTAGATCAACTCAGGAAATCCAAGTACACATGCATGGATTTTGTTAGTGACCTGATGTTATTGTAGATAAGGATGAAATTTAGTATGATGTGCCAATCAAAGAGATAGAAGTTAGTATCAGTGTGAAAACCAATAGTGCATGTGTCATGCATTTCTGTAACTAAATGGAAGATGTCAGAATATCTGAGCTTAATGATAAAATTAAAAATTCGACACATGTATTTGTAGTGTATATGAAAGCACTTGAACCAGGATAAAATTTGAAATAAAATCTCTGATGTCAAAGAACTATTGTTGAGTTTTATTTAATGGGGATAGTAAATATTTCTGAAATAATTTAAACTCATGCTCTGTTTATAATTGAATAGAAGTAAAAATTTCATCCATAGTTTTAAGTAGCTCTTGAATACCACAAAAGCTGCAAAGCAACAGCCAGTTTGTATGTCTGGAAGGGAATGGAAAAAGAAGTGGTGTTTTGAAAGTGTGGAAAATGGGCAGAGTAGATGAACATCCACCAATTTTTTTAAAAAGTCAAAATATTTCAAAGAAGATATGAAAGCCACAAAAAATCAAAACAAGACAGAGCCTCACTGAGAAGCTTCAAAGGAGAGCATATTTATGTGAGAGCAAACAGCAATGCTAGCTCAGCAGCAATAGCAATTTTAGCAACAACAGCTCAGTCAGGTACATACCAAATGTTTATAGAGATTACAAGAGGGAAAAATATCAGTGAGCTAAGTTTAAATTAGAGGGTGATGTATAATTCAGTGTAATATCCATAGGGGCATGTGAACAATTGCTGTTCTGAAAACTCTTCACATCTGGCACGAGAAGAGTGCCTGGTCACAAAGGGGAGAGACTACACTGAGGGCAAGGGGTAGGAATAATGATCACAGATAACACAGAGAATTTATTTTGCATGGAAAATTCAGAAATACCCCCAAGGCCTGATCCTAAAATGTGCTTGGCTCTTTCATTAATTAAATTAATAGCCACATGGTAAGCATTCCAAGTATACCAACACACAGCAGGTGATTTACTTGAGGGCAATGCAGATGTACTTTGTGGTAAAGGCACTGTTCAGTTGAACATAAATCTCAGACATGAACAACCACAAATCTTTCAGTACCTCACCCCTCTCTCCTCCTAATGCATATTTTTACGTGGGCTCTTCATACAGGAAAAAAATAGGAATAACAGTGAAACAAACTGTAAAGCAGGAAAATATCCCATGGGAAAACTGATGCTATAAGAGATCAGCAGTGTCCATAAATGTACAGTGAAACTAGACTTTTACAAACAGTGTAACTAGTTACCCTGGATTATAGCTAATTTTTTAACACTAGATAGGAAAATCAGGGATTTGGTACAAAGAACTTTAAAAAAAAGAGAAATAATTGGGAGACAAGGATCTGCGTTATTTTAAATAAGTATTTCTGGGTCTATATGAAAAAATATGATACTGGGGACCATTGGAAAGACAATGGTGCAGAGAAGATGCATTAAGTCTAGTCAGGTACAGCACCACAGCTACAAGCTTTAATATCCTACTTAGGTTTCACTAGAAAATAGCGCACTACTTTTCTGGAGATGGAAAAGGGTTAATCAGGAATGAGGTTATATTACCAGAACCTGTACCCAGGTTCTGCATTTATGCACCCAGGAGCAGTGTGTTTATGTTGTTTCATTCTATAATTGTATGCACAGAGTCTTGTACCTGAAGGAGAGATTCGTCCACTTAGGTTTCTGAAATGATTAAGTTACATCTCCTGTATCATCTTTTTAGCATACTTGTAGCATAAACTCTAAGCATCCTTGCTGTTACCATTATGAGAATTTTGGATGTCATGGATATCATGGATTTTTTTCTAGTTATACAGAACATAGATCTTATTAAAATTTAATTTGATTAATTTTGTAAGAACCAAATTTTGGCAAGGGCAGACAGAGAACTATTGGATTTTTTAGGAGCTAATTTCCTCTTATCTTGATAGTTTGCTGTCTTTCAACCTTCTTACTCCATGTGCTGTAACCTGTGTGTATCCATAGAGTTGCTTTCATAAAGACTTTTTTAAAATTCAAACCCTGTTTCTTAGTAATATTAATTTAAAGTATGCATCTTTCCATTTGGTCCTTTTTCCTAAATCTAAAGATGTCAGAAAATGCCATATGTGAATTGTCCTTGCTGAAAACTCTTCAAATACTATGAGAAAAAAATTCATAAATTGCATTTTTCATAAATCATGTTTGATCAACTTATTCTCTTCTACAATAATGTTATAATATCATACTAATTGTATTAGTTGAAGAGAGAACATAGATAATAATTATTATCATTCTCTTTCTATTCCTAACTGAAGAAGGGCATAAATAAGTAAATTTTGGTCTGATTTTCAGTCTATATGTTTATACAACATCAAACAACAACAACAACAAAAAACCTCCAACTGCATCCACAAAAAACCCATAAACTATTTCTTATGAAAAAGAATGTACATTGATTCCATAAATATATTCTGCTTTAAATTATGGATTTTTGTAACAAATTCACAAATGTAATAGTAAATCTTCTTTACATAGCAAAAAATCCCAAAACACATACAAACTAACCCTTAAAATATTTCTATACTTACCATCACCAGAATAAAAACCACAAACATATATAGATATAAATATATATACATAAATTAATACATATGCATGCTCACACATGGGGATATATAATGTATATAATGTATATAATGTATATAATTTATCTATTCAAAAATCCTTCTGCTAGCTATTCTTCTGCTCAGGAACTTGAAAATGCTTTCTGGGAAGGCATGAAGCCAATTCAATAAGGGCATTGCCAAACAGGTGAAATGTTAACTGATAAAATTTCCCAAAAGCAAACCTGAAATACTGCTTCTTTTTTTTCCTCTCTCTCTTGTTATTTTTTTTTTTTTTAAGGATCACTTCTAGGCATACTTTAGGTACTTTATCCCCTGAATCTGTTCCAGCAGTAAGGTAGAAAGCTGAAGTGATAAGATTAGCACATGCTTCTTCCCCCTGGCTTGCAAACATTGTACCATTTGGTTTCTGACCTCTAAAATGAAAGGTGGAAGATTTCTTATAAAACCCTCGGGATTAAATTTCTCAGAAAGGTTATTTTTTTGAGGACATAGAAGGGATAACTATTATAGTACATCTAAAAAATTTTAAAAGGCCTGAATAGAAAAGCCAACTGCCCTATAATACTAATAAATGACAAATAATACATTAGAAGTCTCATGCATTTTGACATTTTAACTTACCTTATGGGTGGATCTTATTGTCATGATTAGAGAACTTCTTTTTATGGTGATCTCAAGTTGTGAGCTATATATGCTGCTGTGTGTGCAATACTACAGCTTCTTTATCAACAGTATTGGTCTGTGGCCTTGCTGGCCCATAAATACACTTCTAAAAATTCAGGGAGTTTGGAGTCACTCTCCACAGCCAAATATAGACAGCCTGATGGGGAATGAAAAAGTGTGGCAGCTCAGACTGTCTCCCAGCCTGGGAGTGGGCTGCATTATACTAAAATAACATACATGAGACAAGAACATTGCATGATGTCACTACTCTGACTTCTTTGAGAATAACTGAAGTAAGGTGTTTGTAGCTGAGAATAAAATAGAGAAATTCTGACCTGCTGAAGCCATTTTTATCATGTTAATTGTCCTTAGCAAGCTCTGGAATAGTATGATTACACATTGGTTAACCTCCTTCTAGCTTCATCAGAAGGGACTTTTCGTTTGGGTGGAGATCTGACTTTTAAGTGAAATCTGCAAAAGATTAATAATTTTTTTTTAATCTGCTCTTCCCATTTCTGTTCATATATTTTACCTCCACGCAACTACTGAATTATTGAATCATATTCTACCCATCATGACACAGATCTCCTCTCAAAGCACTTTCCACAGACATTATTCCCCGCTTTGCATAGGACAAGATACACTTCATTGTCTCAGAATCAGGTCTTGAAATCGCTAAAGGGAACAGTTTCACAAGCTTTGCCATATTCTCCTCAGCTGACTATTATTTCAGAACATCTACAGCTCTTAAACTGTTTCATTTATAGCTACAGCAAATGTCAATAAAGTTAATATGAATGGTGGGACTTTTTTTTAAAAGCATTAAAATTATAGCAAAAAACAGTGCTCACAGGAGTGCCTTATTGGAACTTTTATTTCCATAAAATTACATTGTGGCTTCTGTGTTATATGAGGCCACTGTATTGCCTGAAATTAGGTCCCACCTGTGCTGCTGATTGAGCCAAGTCAGCCAGACCCTTCTACAAAAACTTTAAAACATTGTCTTTTTTATGCAGTGCCAAGATTGAGAGATGCACTGAGCTAATCAAGGAAGGAACAAGGAGATCAACAAATAAATTAGTCTTTTGGAATAAATAGTTTGTCATGTGATGACATTTTTTAGGGCATGTATTGCATCCTACATATATATTGCATCTTATGGGCCGTTCCATAAGGACCTTAATTGAGCATCAGGTGGAAGCTGTTCCCTTTAAATAAGGATTGAAAATTTGCAAGGCCTTGAAGCTTTGTTTTCATTTTTTGTTTATACTGTTAACTAACTTGGTTGGAAACTTTTTATAGAAAAAGTAAAAGGTTATAATAACTATACAACATGATGGAACATTTTGGCAGGACCAAGAAGAGCACAGACAGAAGCAGTGACTTAAAGTCATTATTTCCAATCAAAATGTACTTTCATCTATGGAAATTGGTATTTCATATGCAATGATTCTTTTCAGAAATTTCATAAAATGGATTGCCACGCTAGAAGAGACAAGCAGCAGCTAATATGAGACTGATGCTTATGGTCCCAATCAACAATTTTTGAAGTAGTGATCTAAATCTGGATCATTTAATCAGACTGCTTAGGAGTAAAGATGCACTTTCATATTTATCACAAAGAATCATTTAAGATAAAGAACAAAATGAAAAAAAAAGACTCTATAAAAGAAAATGGATTTTATTGTCTGAGTGTATTCCAGTGAGAAGGGCAGAGGTCCAAGATGTATATCTTTCCCTAAGGTATTCAGGGAAATACATGTATTCCAAACATAATCAAGCCAACAACTCAAATTGTTATTGCTCTTTGCTTTGTGGTCTATTCTACTCTCAGTCTCAGGTACTCATTGCTTTCAGAAGTTTATCAGTGAAACCTATGAGTGGTGTGGTCTAGATGCCAGATTTCAAAATATAGCTCTTGTCATCTGATAGGAAAAGTAATGCAATCTCTCTTTGCAATGCAAGGCAAATTGTTTTAAAGGGAACTCTAAAACTAAGCACATAAAAGCAGCCCTTGCAGACAATAAAACCTGCATGATGGATGTTTATTCCCAGTGCTACTAATGATAAAGGTTCTTGGCTTGAATGATGAGTGGGTCACTAGAATGTCAGCAGCTTAGAGGGCAGATTTTAGCTGTAAGGACATGAGTTTCTGAAGACCGTCACTCATTAGTTATTGCTTGTTCACAAGGTTAAATCCCGTTATAGACTGTCATTCCCTGTTCTGAGTTAATCAAATTAATAGTTAACATCAATACTAGAAATAAAGCTTACATGCAACTGTGACAAGCAGTTAACAGAATGAAGAGGACATCATGGGCTGATGGTATGGGAACAGTCACTAGGAGAATGTGAAATTCGTATCCAGTGACTGGCTCTTCAGAAATAATATGATTTGTGAAATAGTTTTAGTTTTTCTGTGGAAAAAAAATACCCCGGTTGCTTTAAATTTAGAGGAATCCAAGCAAGCTTATCTGATTGGAATTCTACAGCTGATTCCAGCAACAGTGTAAATCTTCATTGCTGCTCCTTTGAGACAGGGAGAATTTCCATCCAAGAGTTTGGTTCACCAAATCTGAGGTATTAGTAAATTGAAGGACACAATAGAGGTTAAGGAAAAATAGCAATAAGAGAAAATTGTAGTCTATGATCTCACCATGCTGCATTGCAAATGAAAGTTCTGACTCATCATTTTGTAATGACTTCAGTAATATTATGCTAAATTAATTGGCTTTAGGAATCAGCTGGGGAATAATCAACAGGAGTTCAAGCAACTGGCATAAGTAATGATGAAAGGCTTTGTATGAAAGCAAAAAAAGCATTCTAAGGAGAAAGGTCTATTATTGGCAACAGATGACAAAAAATGTGAACATTGTGTTGCTTTACATTTAGGAATTTGGCTTCAGTGGTATTTAGTGATATGTTATAAAGCTGGCCTATTTTGAAAAATACTGAAGACCACAGTCTAGATATTATGATTTCAGCCAATTTAAATTAGTATAACACTAAACTTTAGTGGATTTACATGGGTTTTTACTGGTGATGGCTCTTTCTAGCACGTAAAAATATGTCTGTAAAAGAAAGAATGTGATCCCTCTCACAAGGGTGGAGATATCCTACCTTGTCATTATTACAATAGAGAAGAATGGGCCTCACTGTGATTTCTAGAAATATTTTCTGGTTTTAGTTTTATCTTTCTAGTTTTTAGTTTTATCTTTTGTGGATAAGCAATAGGACTTGAATTCTGTTACATTACATATCTGTTACTTGAATTTTGTTACATTTTCACACTAGAGAACTACCGCATTGGTCAGTTCACATATATGGAAGGAGCAAAATGAGCTTCACTTGTGTTTCATGGCAGGAAGGAGGGGAATGCTAAACAAAAGAATTTTATACAGGGCTTTTACATCTGTAGAGACAATTTATAAGATGGCTTTTACACCTTCTTTGTCATGTGGCCTCTACCAAAGTAAAATCTGCAGTTTCCTTGGAAACAAAATTTCATGCCATTCAAGACTTCAATCAAAGATAAAAAGAATTCTTACTCCTTAGTCATGCAGCATTTTGGTTCTGGAGTCAAACATGATCTCTTTGATATGACAAATGGAACAGAAAACTAGATAATGAAAATGAAAGCTGACATCTGTGAGAAATCTGAATTAGGTACAACTTCATGAAATTGCACTTTTTTTTTTTTTGTTATATGCCACATTTAATTTCTTTTTTCTTTTTTTTAAGTTATCTCCCACATTTTTTTCTTCCTTGAATTCAATAATCAATGGACAACAGATATGGACTAGGGCACAGAAACTCATACCTATTCATGCTTATTTCATGTCTCTAATAGAAATTTCATTTGTTACTTGAGCAAATTACCTTACTTCTCATTAAAAATTTTGAATCCTTTTAACCAAGAGTTTCATTTGGAGGAGGTTGAATGGTTTGAAATTTTTGGAAACATCAAAATAGCCTGTGCTTGCAACCCAGAAAACTTTTTATCGGCAATAAGAAAAAGTAAAGTCAACATTCTCTAATCCATTAGAACACAAACTCCATCATTTATTTAACATAAAATTTCCTGGAAATTAATAGAACCTCTCTCAATTCTCCCTTTATCTTGGAGGACTTAAAACTTTTTTTTATTCTTTAAAGGTATTGCATAACATCTTGATGTGAATTGCTTTCACTGCTTTCTGCCAGAGCCATTCCATCTCATATGGAATACTTGCCTTTGCATTGAAAAAGAGAGATAATAACTTCAATAATGACCAAAAACAGCAGAGTTTTGTGTCTTAGATATTTATATAAAGTAGAATTTAAGTCAGCATGAAAAAATGAAATTATCTCAGTTCTTTCCCCCTTACTGGAGGGAGTAAGTACTCCACAGGCTACTGTGATTAGGAAGTCGATTGGTAAGATGTAGTGAAGAGGGAAAATTCATTCCAGGAGACTTCTGTAAGATGAAGTGTATGAAGGAGCAAGACCTCTTCCTTAGAAAGGAACCAGACACAGTCCTTAGAAATGAAGAGACAGCTTGTAAATTTAGTGCTTTCTTTCCATGGTTTTCCTCGAAAAACACTTTTTGTGTTGAACAAAACATACTTCTCAATACAAAATAAGTAGTTTTAAATTTTTGATGAAAAAGAAGCTTGTTTTCAGTCCATGCAGCTTTGGGAATTTTTTTTTTCAGTCCTTAATCAGAAATTATTATTCACATTTCTCCTGACTCTGTGCTTCAGCTGCTCATCTTTAATAAGTACTTAACAATACTTCTTTCTTCTGCTATTTTCCCATCTATTCTATTTAGGTCATAACCTTCCAAGAGCAGAACTCGTTTAATTAGAGGCATTTATAGCATTCTAGTCTCAGAGATGGCAACTACACACCATTGTAACAAATAATGAAAGTTTATCTATGAACAGTGGGTTCACACAGAAATTTCACTGGAACAGTTGGTAATACACAGCAATACATCAAAATTGCACTGAAGAAGTTGAAATGAGGAGGCTGTTGGTATGCAGTGTAATTTCTCTATGGCTCTATCAGATTTTAGTTGCTCTTCCAAATGATTAAAACTTTTGGGGAATGGAGGAATGGGTGTTGGAAGATAATGCTGTAGCAACTATTCCAAGGTATTGTCTTGGGACGAGACTGTTACAGCCAGAATAATTGTTTTGTGATTAGGAATAACAAGCCAAGAATCTAAAACTAACTATTTATTATCTGCTCTCCTATTAAATTCATGAGAATGCTCAATTATAGGGACTCCTTTTTTTTTTTTTTTAATACTTTTCAGATTTACTGTTGGCTGTTGTTTCTGTTAATTTTTTGTTACATTTAAGGAAGATTTACTTAATCATCAAGACTATTACTCATGGTGTATTCCAGGAGAGACATAATCAGCAAGACCTTAAAATACAACTCCTCTCACACCTGTGAGGACTTACAGAGACAATAGACTATTCTGTGTTCTGACCTTTTTTAAAAGTCGTTCTATACTCATTTTCCAGTAATTTCTGAGATTCTTAGGTGTCTTGAAAAGAAGTATATATTCAGAAGCATTAATGAAATATAAGTAACTTTTTTGCTTGAAATTGATGCATTAAGTACATCAAAGAGGAAATGGAAATGTAGCTATTCATATTTTAACTTATTCTAAATTAAACTTAGAGCATGAACTCTTGGCTGAAGTTTATGAATTATTGTGTGATAGTAAGTCTGAATACATATTATTACTACTGAAGAACTCAGCACATCAAGTTCTAAGGTTCTTGTGACATTAGTGGGTACAGTATTTATCAAGGCAATAAGCACATACATGCATCCATCCACGGGTGAGCATGTCCACAGTCATTCTCTGTGGAATGATATATGTATCTATAGCCCTTTATCCCTAAATGCAAGTTTAAACAACTGGGTCTGTTGATGTCATAAATGAGCAAAAAGAAAGCTTCTAACAGAATTTAGGAAAAAAAAGTAAATGTAGAATTTAATAGAGCTCCGTTACCAACAGAGATAATGAGATAAACTTATTAATATTTGTCTTAAAAGGCTAAGCAGAAATATATACGATCATGGCAAAATAATTACAATGTAGGTTGATATCTAACTTGCTTTAATATCCAGCTTTTAACATTACAAAGATAAAGATATTCCAGCAATTCCAGAATTACATAAATGGATGAAAACGAACATTCAAAATACAAAACTTCAATTTCTGCTGTGGGCTATGCATGAAAGAGTAAAATGATGGAAAGAATTTACTAGCCAAACACCTAGCACATATCTTGAAAGCCTTCAAACATTAAGATTGCATTCAAGTCTGCAGTCATCCACTATCTTTATAAAAAACTTTCAACCACAGAAGCTCAGCTAAAAAGCATCTGGACCAACCAAGGAACTCAATCCTTCTGACAGCCCCAAACTCAATTTCCATTATAATGAGAAAAGCTGTCACAAACATACTCAGCACATTTGAAATTCAGTGTTTCTCCTTAATGCCATGGTGTAAGATATATAGAGCAAACATGGTTTTAGAAGGCTGTACAAGACACACATGTCTTGAACCCTGGTAAAGAACCACTTAAGATGTTAGAAAGAGCTCATTATTTTTAAATTTTTTTTTTAGCTCCTGTTCTTCAAGACACAGACCATGATTATGAGGTTAGACCTTCAGGACCTAGCCTGATTCTTCTCCCTCCTGCTTTGGCCAGCCTGTATTTACAAACAGTTTTTAACACCTTGGTATTTC
This sequence comes from Tychaedon coryphoeus, assembly GCA_013398595.1. Taxonomy (NCBI): domain Eukaryota; kingdom Metazoa; phylum Chordata; class Aves; order Passeriformes; family Muscicapidae; genus Tychaedon; species Tychaedon coryphoeus. The sequence continues at coordinate 1,444,301 of WBND01000131.1, forward strand.
AATCATGCCCACCAAAATCCTGGTGTACTTTCTTAGTTGCTGTTTGGGAGAAAAGTGAAGATATAAACAAGGTTGTGATTGATCAAAGTAGTTGTTCGCAAAAAAACCTACAAGGCAGAAAACAAATGCTTTAAGAGAGGAATCCAGTTTCAAAACATATTTAATTACCACCAGTTAGATGAAGAGCAAGCTAATATAGCCCTAATTTGAAAGTTTGCCAAGAAATGAGAAATCAAAATGGAGTGTAATTGAAACAGCACAATGGGAAATTTAATATTTGCTGATCAGACTTTCTCAGTGGATGGGGAAAAAAATGTTTCATTGCAACCACAGCCTTTTACAATAATCTCACAAATCATGTTGTTTGTATCTAATAGAGATTACTAAATGATGAATATGGGTTTGCATCATATCATAGAGTTTTTGTTGAGAAATACACTCAGTGCCAGTAGCTCTGTGAGCAGCTGCAGTGCCAGCTCCGGGTTCAGCTCTGGTGGTGAGAGCCCCAGACAAGAGGCCATGAACTGGAACGAACCTTTGCACAACAAAAGGCACAGGGACCTGTGGTGCCAGCCAGGGAACTGGACACTCAGAGACATGGCAGAACTGAGGACTCAGCTTCCTTAGCACTTTCCTTGTTGCCACTAGGATGTACATCTTACTCTCCTGCTGGTGGTTATAAAAGTGGTTATAAAAGGTGCTTCCAGATATTTTCTAGAGGTTACTGCTATGTAATATGCACATGAGGAAAAAAAAAAAAAACAACAAAAAACAGTGCTTTTCTATCTGACATATCAGGATTTGCCAAAATCGTATGGTTGTTTTTTATCCTTTTCCTGTTGCATTTCATAAATATTTAATTGTATGCAGCCCCCAAGGCTTTTATGTAGATGGAGCACTTTTCCCTTCTACATCCCTAGAACCAGTATTCCCCTCGCCATCATTCATGTTTCCATTCAGTTTGTTTTACATCTTCCTGTGCATGGATCGATTTTCCTGAAGCAAAATCTACGTAGAACATGTTTGTGCAGTTCATTACTTCATTGAGATCAGAACAAAGTGAGCACGCACTCTGGATGGGAACTGTTTTATATTTATATGCCCTAAAACCAACTGGAAAGGATCAAAAAAGCAAAAATTAGAGTGTTTTGATTTTTGCAATAAGTAGGCCATGAAAGAAGCAGGAAAGGGCAGTTTGTGTAACTTCCATTGGATGAGAGGGACCTGTAGAGTTGACAGTTCAGGCATATCCCAGGCATGTTAAATGTGACCTCATTACAAAAACAAGTGTATATGGATGGTTTGCTGCATTTGTGTTTATCCTTAGTCAAGTACAGAATTGCCAGGTGATAGACCAATTTCTGTATCAGCTTAAAAACATCTTAAAACCAGTATGTGGAATGTTTCAGACTGTGAAATCACAGTGAGTCAGAGACTTAAATAAACAAACTCTAGAGTACAAGCAAGAGTAGATCCAAATTTCAATGAAACCTTTGACAAGGCATGGAGTGCTTGAATCCCACATTTAAACAGGAAAAGGCTTGTATGAACTTTGTGCATATTTTGAGTTGTTGAAGCAGGCTCCCAACCAGGCAATTTTCAATTTGTGTACCAGACACTTGAAGCACTGCACACCCAGCATGAGACATGGCAATGAGCAATCCTTTTTGTTTTGGTGCAACGTGAATAATTTTTGTTAACAGCCCATCCCAAACCTAGAAAGTATGTACCAAAACCAGGAAGAAAGCAGATATTCTGACTGCTGAATGGGGCAAATGTATTTGGGATAGGAAAATTTCAAGGGCTTAGAGTGAGAACCACCCCAGACTCACAGCATTAGCTGGTCCAAGGTTGCCAGCTCAAGCAAATTATGTTGATAGTAGGAACATGTCAGTCAGAGCCTATCCAAATGTACCTGTGCAAGAAGGCTAGAAATCAGGAAGTTACTGAAAATCTTTTTTGCTATGACTGTACTTCACTGTACAAGAGCATTATTTCAGAGCATGTTCTTGTTCAAGATGGTTACATTTAATATTGCTGAATAAAGCAAGGTCAGAGAACAAGACAGCCATGAGTTTGCTGGCTATTCTCTCTTTTTAGTTGTTAAGGTACTTCCTGACTTCAAGACAATAATTGCCAAAAGAAATTATGGTGAAGACAGAAGAAGGTTTCTTTCCTGTTAGAGAATCTTCTGTACTCTCCCAGAAGACTCTGCAGCCTCAAGTCCCCCACATAACCTCCCACTGTACTCCACAAAATCTGTGGGGTAGGTAAATTTCACTCTGTCATGCTGCAGCATTCAGCTATCACATTCATATTAGGCCCTCTGGGCTGAAAATATCCACCCCAGACTCAACAGATGGTAATTCTTCTTTAGGAGCATATAAGGATTACACAGAGCCTATGGAAGGACAGGAAAATGTTTAATGTGCCATCAATTCAGCCGTTCAAAACCCCTTGCACACAAGACCTGACAATGGTCCATGGTCCTCGTTTATTTAAAAGGTAAAATTTTGATTGAAATTTTCAAGATTAACTCCAGCAATGTGCCACAGTAAAACAAACCAGGAAACAGCAATAGGGAAGTATAGCCTCAAAACAAATTAGAAACCAAACTCCCAATTAAAAAAACAGCAAAAAACAGAAATATGTAGAATGGGACCAAGGAAGAGCTAATGAATATATAAGCAATTGAAATTCAATAGATATTAAAAATAAAAATGAGAGGCATGTAAAATTCTAAATAGCATGAACTTAGGTTAATTTAATTATCTTTTAACTAAAATAGAACAAGCAGTAATAATTTGCTCTAAATGCAAATGAAAGTGAAGTAGGAATCACTAGCTTAATTCTTCTTCTGCATGTACAGGAAGAATAAATTCTTTGGTTCAGTTTCCGGCTAATTTTGTTCAATAACAACTTCATTCAAAGCTGGAAAATCAAATAAAATCAGGAAGAGCTTTTTTTCTCTGTTTCAATCTGAGACTATAACAAGATATGTGATACTGAGATTTCGGATACTTCTGAAAACTTAAAGGAACTCTCAGTAACATGTGCCTTAAATAGTTTGAATCAATTTTTATGTGTTTGAGTGTGTGGCCAAAATATAATTTGACATGGTGTTGGGAACCTATTCCTGTCAGATATTATCCTCCTTGTGATTTTTCACTGGATGAATCAATGGTTTTCTGAAGTTCTACAGGGTCTCTTGAACTCATGTTCACTGAGTAACTGAGAATTTTTGGGTCTGATTTTGTACTTGGATGGCAACTTTTAGCAACATCACCAATGTAAAAACATATATGGGGAGCAGCTACAGGATTTTCCTGGCCAAAAGGGCTGCCAGATTCTCTCTTTGCTTCCAAACGTCACTGGCAGGCTGTTGAGTTCTATTTTATCAGGTAATAAATACTCACTGATATCACCTCAAAACCATGATGCCTTTTTCCATTTCCTTCTTCCCTTCTACAAGGTGTAAAACTGGTGATAAGAAGCAATTGTTGCCGCAAGTTTAGAAAAGAAATCTGTCCAGAACCACCACAAAAGCTTCTGAGAGCTCTTAGTTCATCTCAGAGACTAAAGCAAAGGCGAATGGATAGTGTTATTATTGTGAAATACTTTAAAATAGCAAAAGCCTGAAAGAAAAAAATATCCTCCCTGAGATCTATGAAACCAGAAACATTATTAGGGAGTTTTGCAGCTTGAATTCTGGTAGCAAAAGGAAAGGAAGGTTTATGATTGATTTTGTGTGAAGCAGTCCATTTCTTTGATGACAAATTATAAATATATTTTACCACTTCACACAGAAAAATTGTTGATAATAATGATGATATGGGAGTGAGAGCTTCTCCATGTAGTACAATACTATTACTTTTCTGGAGCTATGACAGCATTGTGTATACCTAAGTGTGAATTCTCAGGCTCTACTCATCTTTCTCCATACTGGTAAGGATGTTACTGTGTGGTCATATGAGCAGGATGTGGCAAAAGATTCCTCCTAAATCCAGACATAGCACCGGTGAGAAGTGTCTCATTAGTCACTGACCAACGTCATAATTTTTTTTCTTAAAATGGTCAGACTATTAAGGAAACTTTCCTGTCTGTTCCTAAAGGAGCCACTCTCAGTCACTCATGCCAGCTGAGCTGGGACTGAGGCCCCTTTGCAGCAGGAGGATCTGTCATTGAAATTATTGGGATGACATTAAACCCTCCAACACCATCTTTTGATTCTCAATGAGCCAGGCATTACTTTATTCTGAACAGGGTATCTAGGGAATCATTCCAGCTACACACACACCTTTTAAGACTTTTCACTCATTTATACATTTTTATCAAATAAAAAAAATAACATTTATTTGGTTTTTTATTAATTTGTATTCTATTCCCTATTGGTTATTGATTTCCAGTTCACAGCCTCTTCACAACCCAGAGCTGAACCTGGAGCTGGTGCTGCAGCTGCTCATGGAGCTACCAGCACTGAGTGTATTTCTCAACAAGATTCTCTGTATACTTTCCCAGTATCTGCTCTGTCTGTACCTATCTATGCCTGTGCAGACCCAAAGGTACCAAAGACATGTCACATAAAAAATGGAATTATGCATGATTCATTTAATTCTGGGGTTGTTTGTCCTGCAGGTTTGTAATGCACTGGAGCTGGAATGGCCAGTCCTTTGTCAGCATTTGTTGTATCTCTGCAGCACGACTCCTCCTGATGAGTAATTATTTTTATAGAGTTTTTACAGCACTTTCTGATATCTTTAATAGTAATAAGGTGCCTAGATACCAGCTGTCTAAAAATACCTAAGACAGTCTGATCGACTGAATAAGCACAAAGAGTGAAGTCATGAAGAGAGAACTGAAAAGCAAAGTAAAAGATTTGGAAAGCAAATCAAGTATTCCAGAAACTGCAGTTTGATATAAAACCATGAAGAAAAAATCAGGAAAGTACATGGAAAAATGAAGAAAACTAACTAAAAGGAAAAGAAATATGTTAAATAATGGAGAGTTCAGAAAAGTAAGTAGAGATGTGAGAAAGTGTTAAAATATGAAGTAACTGGATGTACATTATAAATGCAGTATGGAGACACTAAAAAAAATAACAACTATAATATTTTAGTTCTGTCTTCTTTTGCAATGTTTAACTCTTTACTGAAATAGAGGCTCAGAACAGGTTGTTTTCTAGAATTTTTGCATTCCTGCGTTTGATGTGCTGATGCCTGAGGTTCTTATATTCATCAAAGACCCAATATCATGTGCTCTTTTTGATCAATAATAAAATAATAGCAAGAAACAGAAAAAAAAAGATGCATGCAGTTTAGATTATTTTCAGCCTATTTTAAAGAGAAGCCATTGGTAGATCAACTGACATTTGTCATAACATCTATTGTACCTTGTTGCTCTTCATAATAAATATATTTCCACCAGAACATAAAATATACAGTTTGCATATATGTACACATGGTCTTTTCATAGATATTCAAAGCTTGGTTGCTAAGGCTCCTTGGCTTGATCCTAATGTGCTGTACCCTGTCCACATCTCTTGGCAGATTGAAATGTATTACTTATTCACATTCATTTTTAAAATGCTCAGGGTCTTTCCAGTGAGCAGAATGCCTGATCTCACTGCCTGATGTCTGCCTGTTCCACAGCTGGTGGAACATCTCTTTGGTCAGCAGCTGACTGCTTCTTATCTGCTCATGGTGAAACTGGCAGATCCACCTTCATTAGCCAGCAAATCTCTAGATGCTGCTTTGCTCATGAGTTAGTTTTACATTGTAACCTTTGACCACACTGATAACCTTTCTCCTTAACTCTGTATCTGAATATCTGTTTTCATTGTACTGATCCTACTTGCAAACTCGAGAAAAAAATCCCACTCCACTCTATTCTTTTCCTGTGGGTTGTACAAAGTCAAAAACTGGAGCGTAAAGGATATGAGCCATCATTTGACAGTTTAGCTAAGGGGAAAGAGAATGAGGAAATTAAATATATCATTTTGTGCTCTACTCAGGGTTGCTCAAGGATACTATGAAAAAAAACAAGCAGTTCCTTGGTGGAAGAAAATATTGTGCAAAAGCACTGAAAATCGAGATTATCATCTGATGATAAGAGGCCTTCAGACAATTTTGCATCAGATACAATTCTTACAACTTTACAGCACTTAACCAGAAATCTTTTCGTTTTTTAAAATTTTTGCAGATAAGTGAAGGCAAGGAGACCTCAGAATCTGATCAAATATAAAAAAAAACTACTTGTAGAAGATAGATAAAATAGGTCAATAAGTGTAATTATTGAACCTATTTACATGAGGAAACCTGTAGGATGACTAAAATCCATGATATAATGAACTTCTTAGGGGTCTTGGAAGGTTGTAAATTATTCAGGGACAAATTGTAAGCAGTGTTTCTCTAAGTCAGTGTGCATTTGTCAGCTAATATGGGAAGCTCTACTCTGCTGGCAGCTCCTTAAAGTGAGACTTTTTTACTGTGCACCTAGAGATTGTCTAAGAACAGTGAAAACCTGCAGGTGCAATTTTCCATCTACAAGGCACTACATATTTCAAGATTCCCCACAGAAACTCAATTTAGGAATGTGCTGTAAAAGTTTCTCCTAGAGAGACATTGGTATCCCACTGAACTTTAATGACTGCTTGTGGGTTAAAACTAGAGGGGTATATCAACTCTCAGAAAAAAATTTGAATCAACTTATCAAGACTCCTGGAGACAAAAGGCCTCCTACTTATCTCTGATAGACCTGATTGTACCTTATTGTTTCACAGCTTTAAATATTCTCCTCATTAATGGTAAGATAATTATCATTCCACCAACTCTGACAAAACCACCATTTTTCAAAGTAGCATTCCATACAAGATGTGGAGAAAAAAGGAAAACATTGAGACAAGACTATTAATAAGATGAACTTACACATGAATTTTGAGAGCATGAGTCTTGCTCACTTTCAGTTATAGTTTAATTTAGCACCACTACACTTCAGCAGAAGTTTAACACACCTTAATCAGACCAGAAAAATGTACCATTTTTTAAAATACTATGTACAGGGTAAGCCTGATAGACTGGTGGATAAGTTATGATTTGAGTAAGTATAAATATCTGTACACATGTACACACAAATACATGCACATTGAGAGGTATTTAAAAGGCCTGTAGATGTGGCAGCTGGGGATATGGCTCAGTGGTGGACCCAGTAGCGTTAAATTTATATTTCAACTTGATGATTGTAAAGGTCTTTTCCAAATTAAATTATCCTATGATTCTAAGACAGTGCAGATGACATCAGGCTGGGAACACCAGCTAGTATGCTCATGTGCAGGACTGCCATCCAGAGGCACCCAGACAGGCTGCAGGATTGGGCCAATGGGACCCTTACAGAATTCAGTGGAGGAAAAGTCCTGTGCCTGTAAAGAAACCAGTCCCTGCCACAGCAAAGTCTGGGTATGCCAGGCTGGAGCAGCTCTCTGGAAGAGGCTGTGGAGATGGTGGGGACAGTACCCAAGCAGCAGAGAGGACAACTGCCCTCCTTGTGTGCATCAGCAGGGGCACAGCCAGGCAGTTAAAGGAAGGCATTATCTTCCTGTGCAGAGCATTTGGATCTCCTTCAGGACATTTTCCCCAGCTTTGGGCCACCCTGTACAACAAAAGTGCAAATCTAGAGGATAGTGACCAAGCTGGGCGGGACTGGATCACTAAGCCTCTAAACATAGGCTGGATGACCAGAGCCTGTTCAGCCTGGAGAATTTTGTCCTGTGTACGACTTAAGAGTAGTCCCCAGGATGCTCAGGGATGTCATTGAGAAGATGGAGCCAGGGTCTTCAAAGTGGTGCATGGATGAGAGACAGTGGGTATAAACCAAAAAGAGATGTTCAGATTGGATGTAAAGAAGAACGCTTTCCCCATGAGAAAAGGCTGTCAGGTCACCCAGAGAGGTCAGGCAGGTGTGGAGTGTTTCAAGACCAGTCTGGGTAAAACACAGCAACCTGGACTGATCTCTCACCTGAGTTATGCCATGATACTATAATGTACTATATATTTAAGCTCTCTATTAGTATCTGTATTATTACTAGATATGTTAGAGAAACTAGTTGATTAGACTAAATGGGCTACACTAGAACAGTATAGAATAGTAGAATTCGATAAATTATACCAAGAATTTAATTGCAAAGACAATGTAGGGGAAGCTCTTAAACCAGCTGCTTCTCCTGTATCACAATTTCTACAGGTACTTGAGATTGAGAATAATTTTACATGTTCATATCATTTACTGAAATCAATAGGACTACTCAAAATGTAAAACAAGGCACTCAAGGGCACACTACTGTCTTTATTGTGCTCAATTCTACAGAAACTCTTTCTGAGAAGCAGGATGAAGGCAAACAAAAAATATGTTTGCCTACTAAAAAACTGAGCAAAAAATACTAATCAGCGCTATGAAGAGTGCTCACTTCATGAAACAGAGATATTTTAAGAATATAGAAACAAAATTTTTGTACTTGGACTTTTTCATAAACTGATAAAACACATATTAAGACCATTGTATTTGAAATTTTACATGTGGTGTTTTAAAATATCTCTGATAGAAAATCTAAACTGATTTGCTTTGCCTGCATAAGCAAAAGATAATTTCCATTTTCTTCCAAGAACAATATCAATAGTCAGCGAAGCAATACTTAATAGGAAATGGCGTAATTTTTTAAATATCCATGCAGATATAAATAGAATAAATTATGTCTTCTCAGATCTTATATTTCAGCTTTCACTGAAACATTATGAACAGGTCTAATAAATGAAAAAATTACTTCAATACAAACCAAACCCCAACGCCTCCAGCTAATTTTATAAGGCAGAATGCTGTTCTGTTCACCTCTGCATTTTTCTTTTCATTACTCTTCTATGATCTATGATCTTGCAGTTTGTGCCCAATGGCTGAGACAACGGAGCTAGCCAGAAGGTAGTTGCAAGAAGTGTTTAAATTAACACATATTGGTATGTGTATAAAATCAATGGCAAAAATTATTGTCAGAAGGTATTTTAAAGCAACAAAAAGCAGAATATACAGTAAAGCCAGATTTAGGGGGAAAACCACCCCATTTTGTTAAACATATTGAAGTAACTATGGATTTAGTCTTATGACAACAGGACAAAATCTTGCTTGTGGGAATAATGCTGAATTATTTAATTTGGATTGCTAAGAACCAATATAAGCAAGCAACTGATAAATTATGCTTTTGCTTTACAAAAAACCGGTGTTTTAATACATCATATGTATTTTTGTTATGAAAATAAAGAGAATATTTGTCAAGAAAGGCAATGAAGTTTTACATTCTATCTTATACCAATCTTATTGATTTAAAAATAATCTAATCTACACATCATTAAACATAAATAGAACTTCCTAGAAGGATAGACTATATTAGATCATGCCTCATGAAGGCATGCCTTCTTTGCTACAGGAATCTCTTGTGACATTAATGTAAATACTAAAACCATAGCTGGTCAGAAATCAGGCTTAGAAGTCTGGTCCTACTCTGTTATATCTGGTTCAGAGAATATATTTAGCCTTGAAAATATGAGTATAGGGATCATTTTCAGAAATTATCATCTTTCTGAAAGACTTCCTCCTTCAAACTTTTAGGTATATCTTGGCATACTTCTCTTTTTAAAAAGGGAGTAGACAATCCACTTACTTGAAAAAACAATTCAATCTAATTAAAGTTAGATTTGGAATGTCACCTAAACTTCTGTGTGTTATCGCTTTTAAATAATATTAAACAGCACAAACTTTACAGATTCCTGTGCTTAGGTTTTTTCATGTTAACTAGTCCCTTGGGCTATTACACCTTGGGTCTGTTTCACAGATCACTAATATTTAGCTTGTTCATTTAACTGATCTTCAACAGAAGAGTAGACTCAGTGTAGATAATGTTTCTTCAACCCCACAAAACTCTGAAAAATCTGAACATTTAAAAAATTAAACTTATATTTTATTTTTTTTCTGTTTTTTATTTTTGTGGTTTGTTTGGGTTTTTTTGGTTGTTGTTTTTTAGTGGTTTTTTGTTTTGTTTTTTTTTTTGTTTTCCTTTTCTTTAAATCAGTATGTCAGAGATCACATGTAAAAGCAGAAATGAAAAGGCAGGATCCAGAAAAGCCAGTGGATTCATGGTTTAAGAAGACACCAAGGACAGAAAGAATCAATCCCCCTAACTGGGATGGCAAGCATGGATAGTGTGTTTTGGCATAATCAGCAATCTGATTTCCCATGACAGGAGTGAAATCTGAACTCTGAGATTACCAAGGGGGAAGTCTATCCCTTGCCCTTGGAGCAAGGCACAGAAGAAGGGAGTGGAGCTCCGCCAGCTGAGCCAGTAATCAATCCATAACACCAGGAAATTTGGTTCTATATTAAGAATCTATCAAAACTGACACAAACTTGCATGCTGAACAAACAGCTTTTGACAGTGTTGCATAAGTATGTGCTTTCTGCTGGACAATGGTAATTAAAGATTTTTTTCTGATGTGTTACAGCACTAATTGTGCAGCTGGGAAAACAGATATCCATGAGGTATTGTCATGACAGCATGTGTTCTTTGGACTCCTTTATAGTTGCAGGGTTTTTGAATGTCCAACATCCTTTACTCTGGTCTGCTTACTTTATCTATAGATCATGTCAGAGAGAAGTCATATTTGTGATGACCACTGGCTGTGGTGCAGCTACAACATGCAATTATAACCAAACCATAGCACTACTGATTTTCATCAGGGGTAGTCTTAATCTCCAATGGTCTCGACACATCCACTGAGTATGTACAATGTGATTTTTCTGTCAGCAGCAATGTTCCACTCATGCTCTCTATTCCTCTATTGAGAACAGCTAGGGAAAGGAAATGTTAGTGTTTTATACGTTTCTCTTTTGTTTCATTTCCAGTGATGTAGAGATCCCATCCATTTCTCCACCACTCTTATTACTAAGTATTTTTAGTCTGTCTACCTTTGAACTTTTACCAGACTCACATGATGACTTTTCTGCCAGTGAAACCCAACTACCACTGGAATTTGACTGTGTATAAAGCAATGCATATTGGCACCTCCAAAATTCCTGTCTATTTGAAATATTATGCCTTTTTCCAGAGTCACCTATGTGTACGGCTAAGTGCTTGAAAACTACAAAGTAATCATCTGTTACCTATCTGACATGCTCTAGAACACAGTGCAAGGCAAGAAACCATTCTCCTTCAACAAGTGTAAAAGAGCTGCCTGTATTGTGATTTATGAGCTAATTAAAACCTGATTCAAATCAGAGGTGAAATTGATTTATACATTCAGTAACATATTTTGGGTATTTTTTCCCCCAATATTATGTGTCTCCCTGGATAGAGATGGAATAAACAACAAAAAACAAATTTCATTTTTCAGAAGTTCATGAAGCATTTTTAGCTAAATATTTGTCAAAAAGCGTCTTTCTCATTGTTTCCTTCTTCAACTAAATTCACTTTTCCTTTTGTTTTAGTCCTTTATCCCTGAGATGTTCCATACGGCTTGGAAATTCCTTTGCTGTAGCATTTGTTAACTATTCCAGAAATAGCTTGGCTTTTCAAGAATTTTGGTTCAGCCTCTTTATGAAAGGACTGAGTCTTTCTTTTGGTTACCTCCAAATAGGAATATTTAATTGTTCCTTTATTTAACCTGAGACTTGATCTGGCATGCTACCATCTTCAGTGATATATGATTGTTGATAGATTAAGTATGTTGTTATCAACAAAAAATACCACAAAAAGTAGTGAGAGAGGAGTACTAAAGGCTCCATTTTTTTTAAACTAGAAAGCAGAATAAAATTCTTGGGGTATTATTATCATTACTGTTATTATTATTATTATTGTTATATTTTATTGTTTTCTTAGAAGATCTGTAGGTAAGATACTGGCCTTTTGGTACATTTGGTTAAATGGCTATTAATTTTGTATTATAACAATATCAATAAATAACACTATGCAATCCATACATGGATCATAAAATATCACTTTAATTAAATAACTCATTAAATAACTACTAGATTTATTACATTATCCAAGTGTGCTTTCACCAGCAATTTTACCGAGAAGACAAAGAAGAAGACAGATAAAAGTACAAATAATCACATTCTCCTAGAGTGTTTTATCTTTCTGTTGGGATCACAGAGCAAGATATGTCTGTTTCTCAATGTATGTGTGAGGATCTACTCATTTGACGAGGTTATTACTGGAAGACAAGGTTGGATGTTCCCTGTGTGTCAGAGAGCCAGTTCGCAGCAATTTCTTTGTACTTAATAATAGGTGTCAGTTCTTGAGAAATTATTTTTCTTTGACTTTCATATGACTGATGACTACATATTTATTCATAGTTTAATACCAACTGTTTGAAACCCTGTGTTGGGTTGATGTGGCCAGAAATGTGCATTCTATCACCATCTGTTGAAGCTGGGTGGAGCAGTGACCCTTATCTCCGTGGCATGTACTATCTGCTAATGGGCCATCTTTAAAACCAGGTGGGGCAATCACCTTTATCTTTTTCACAACCCATCCTCCCTCCAGGAAGATATCGTCTGCTGATGAGACATTCAGTCCCACCGTATGACTGATAAAATTACATCATCCTATTGGGAGATGCTCCAGGCAGGAGGAGGAGCCAAGCCTTTCCTACCTATATAAAACTGAGATTTTGGACAACAAGACACTGTCTTTCCACTGGATTCCAGAGGAAAACTGGACCTTTCCACATCATCCCTGGACCTTCAGAAAAAAGCCATACCCTTCTATAAAACCACTGCTTCTGCTGAACTACATCTGCCATCGCAGGAGGGCTGCAGCCACCATTTAATGGGACTGTTACCCACACCCTGGCTGACGGGGTGTCAGGTTGTATTCTGACTCTGTCAGTGTTTTTGGGATTGTTCTTTGTAATACTGCATTTCTATTTTAATTTTCCTAGTAAAGAACTATTATTCGTAATTCCCATATCTTTACCTGAGAACCTCCTAATTTCAAAATTATAATAATAACAATTTGGAAGAAGGGGGTTTACGTTCTCCATTTAAAAAAAAGGCTTCTGCCTTTATTAGCAGACAACTGTCCTTCAAACCAAGACAAACCCAGACCAGGTACCTCCACTGCCCACATTGTACTGATTCAATCAGGAGAGCATCATTGTTCTGGCTCTCAGTGCTAACATGTAGAATGAACTTCTGGGAAAATTTTTCTCGAAAAACTCAGTGTAAGTATGCACTGAAGAATAGCAGGACATGAACACTGTGGTTACTAATACATGTAAACCTCCTGTGCACACAATTCACACAATTTGATTGTCAGGATCTGTGTCAACACAATGTATTATTTGCTTGTCTCTCCTCAAAAACTGTAAGGTATTTGGAATGGTTATATCTTTAGCAGAATATAACAATTGTCTTGGATTTTTTCAAAGCACAGATGAATCTCTACAGTTATTCTGAATTTTTTATCCTCATGATTTTTTTTCTGACAAAATAATTGATTTCCTTGCCTTTTTTTTTTTAATGTTGAGAGTGTACTTTACTTTTCAGCTAAAAAATTTTATATTCTATGTGAAAAATTATAACAAAATATCATTCTGAAATGTAAACCTTGTGATATTTTGAAAATGTTTTATTTGAATCAATTTTTAGAAACAAAGCATTTCACTGTCTTCAGTGAACTCCTTCTAGCATAATTTTTTAGCATGCCAAAATTCTTATATTTCAAGATGAATCAAATATTTCCAAAGAATTATTAATGGAGCATGAATCCTGTTTTTCACGCAGCTCTATCTTTTCTCTTTGGAGATCTTTCTGACAAGTTATCCCTCCTGAGAATTTTCCATCTTTTTCTTCCCTATCTCTGTCTTTTCTTCACTGAGCAGCAGTTTGTTTAGTTATGGTCAGAATTGTTGCCTTAGTTCCTGACCATAAAGCCTCTAACCTCTGTGAAAGTCTGAAAAATCAATCTCTTACTGGTGTAAAACTGAGTATCTTCATAAAATATATACTTTTTAATACAGAGAAGTAATTTCATGCTCTCAGTGAGTTCCATCACAGTAGATTGGCTAACTTATCTCACTAAAGTCGTTGTATGTATATTTCCAAGACTTTAGTTGTTGCACAATTAAAAAGTCGAAGCTTGTAGGTGAGAAATGTGAAGACAGGAGCTATTTTAATGGTCCCTATAAAGTTTAAAATTTACCATTGTATTGTATTATCTTAGTCTATATATTTTACATATTTTTATGTATATCTATGTTCTGTATTTTTATGTATTTTAATTGCATTTGCATAATAGTCTACTAACAAATGCTTCATGAAAACAGAAATAACCCAAACCAGCACCACCTCCACCAAAAATCTCTCGACCAGTAGTTAAAAATCTGGCCTTTTCAGGACTTACTCCCACATGAGTTTAACAAGTCTTCACCACTTATCAGAGTGAAAACCATTATTCACAGTTCAGAGTAAGTGGGGTTGTTATTTGAGTGAATTTGCTATATAATATACCTCTAACCCAGAAATGCTGAATGTTTAGGCTGTAAGTTCATCCTTACAGGGACAATGTTACAGTCAGGGTGTAACATTATTTGGAATAGGAGGATGATATTTTAAGAACTAGCAGGGTTCAATGAACACTAAGATATATATAACTTTTTAATTGGTATGTGAGCATAACCTGTTCTTGAAACAACCAGATTTAGAAATTTTTCAGTTGTATTATATAAAACATTGTTAAACACAGATTTTCCTTTAGTTCAGGATATTATTAAGCACCAAAAGAAAAGTATTGCTAGTATCAAAATAAGGGTTATAACACATAAAACGTTCTTATTAGTAGGTCCTATGAGCTTATTATTGATATAAGGCATACTATCAAAGTAAAGGAACATTTGAAAGAAAAATTGTGACCAAAAAAAGATATTTGCCACATATTTGGATCTCTTCATTATTGACTGTGATGCTTTGGATGAATTACTGAATGTAATAACTTGGCTGGCTTGAATATAGTTTAGAGTCATGGTTTTTGTCACATTTCTTTCCTTATTTCTGATTTTTTGGCAAACTTTATATTATCATGTCATTCTGATTTAGTTGTTTAAAAAAAAAGCAAAACCTTAGGAGCAATCTTAAGTTTTAAACTTAGTGGACTCCAAGCTGTTCACTTAAAATTCAAACAGCCAAAGAAAACTCCCCAAAACGATCAGCAAAGGTTATTTCTATTCCTCATCTGAAAAATATTGGGGCATTTTCTATTGTGTAGAAACTGAGGAAGTTGCAGTTTCTTAGAAATATTGGTTATTTAGATATATCAAATGGCAGTGAGGCTTAAATATCTTGAATTCTAGACCAAAGTCACCTCCATAAAACCATGCTGTCTGTCACTCTGATTAGGGAAGGTAAGACAGAAAGAAGTATTTTGCTGTTCACAATAACTTGCCTAATGGCATTCAGTCCACTGAAGCAAGCAATAAGACAGGGAACTTAAAGAAACAAATGCTAATACCATGCTAAGATAAATACTTCAGAGGCCTCTCCTGGCATTTAAAGTCTTTCTTTAAAAAAAAAAAAAACACAAAAAAAAAAAACAAAAAAAAAAAAAACCACAAAAACACCAAATTTGAATGACAGCAAACTTTGAGCATATTCTGTATATTCAAGCCCACATTAATTTCTTGAGTTCTCTACAATACAGTCATTTCCTTAGGGAGGAGCCACACATGACTGTACTGATAGAGCACTACTTCAGTACATGCTGTCACCTACCTCTTTTAAATCCAATCCTCTGGTCAAAAGATAAGTGAATAAAGTAAATGATAGTAAAAGAAACAAAACCCGAAACCAAACCAAAACAAAATCCCATCTGCTCTTACTGTGGAAGACAACCCCTGCTTCCAAACTTGTGCAAGTTTTCCCACCTGGGCTGACTTAGAACTGTGAGCAGATGCATCTTTCATGGGTATCCTAGGTGATGCTGATATAAGTAGTGCTGAGAGAAAAAATTAAATAGATCTGAAAAGCATGCTTGTTTATTCTGTGCTTTCTCATTGTTTAGATGAATTCAATGTTCTTGGAAATGCTTTGTACCCTTCAATATAAAGCAGATTCTATTTTCATGCCTTGCACTGCAATCTCTTTGACACATGCTGGTCATCTGCATCCAGAATGGGCAAAGTCAGTGACCCATACTCCTTAGTAACTGATGTTCAAGCTTTCTATTACATTCTTAAAAATGAATGTATTTCAATCCTGATCTTCATCACTTGTTCTGATCCCACCCCTGAACCTTTTCTAACCAGAGACTAGCAGTCATAAATAATGTGTTACATTTTGTAATGGTTTTTCACTGTGAAAAGAATATCACAAAGAAGTTGAATGAGATCACTGGCTGTATTTCTACTTTTGTTGACAGAAACATGGCTCTCAAATCTCAAAGTGGTCTAAATGCTTTACACCCAGCCCACCCATGTCAAGCACTAACATAGCTGTTACAAATTAAGATTCTTCATATGTTAGGAAAATAAGTAATGGAAAAGTTAAATAATACAACCTTTGTTAGCATAACTCATAGAGAAAAGTTCAAAAGAAAGTACCTGGGTAATCCATATGTATGATGGTGCTTCTCTACAGTGGTTAGTCTTAAAGAGACTTTATTATCTCTATGCTGATTCTTAAGAAACTGGAATAACGTTCACTGTTTCCAATGACAACATGAGATGGTGTTGCATGTTTGTGATCTTATAATCAGTCAGAAGGTTCTAAAGCTTACTGTTGTTTGAATAATTTAACCTTGGTCCAATAATTAGTACATAAAGGAGTATCTTCATTCTTATACCTGTTCATATGCATAATCACGTGCAGAAATGTGAACATGTTCATGTATGCACGTGCATTTCACAAAGGTGAAATACTGAGTTAGTAAGAAACACAGAGATGTTCAACAAATGAGTTTGTATATATTTCCCCAGTATCTACATCTGCTTCCAATTCAGATATACTCATAACTTTTAAAAATTTAATAACTGTACCTTTATTCTTAATGAGGTGAGTTCAAGACATTTGCTGTGCTTTAACATCAGGCTAATTAGAAGCCTAGGAAATACTCTTCAGATAACATTCTGACTTTTGAATGAAGATTAAGGAAAAAAAAAATCTTGACATTTTCTGTAGCCATGGAAATTATAGAATGTATTATAACCAAGTGGTCTTATCTTAAATGAATCGATGGTGTTGGATGCACTCAAGAGTGCAGAGGTGTATTAAAACTGACTGGATTCCACAAACTAACTAAACAGTTGCAGTCATTAAAAATCCATATAATTCAGAAGGTCCAGATAAGAGTTTGCATAAATTAAGGCTAGAGAAGTTTCATTACTGCTGATTTATTGTGACCTCAGGTAGGCCTTATGTGAAACACAGGCAATGCAATGGCTTTGCAATAGCTCCATTCCTGGAAATGAGCTCTGCTCCAGAGAGAGATCCTGTAAACCAGCAGCTTTGAAGTACCTAACCCTTTACAAGTACACAAGAATAAATCTAAAAACTTGCTAGGTTCATAGAATTATAGAGTCATAGGTTTGCTCAGGTTGGAAGGCACCTTAGAAATAATCTAGTTTCAATCCCTCTTCTATGGGACAGAAGGGACATCTTACACTAGACCATTCATAATATATAAAAATGTTGACATTTATAAACTGCTATTTATAACTTTCTCTACTTTAAGTTAGATTTATCTTCCTGGCAAATCTTACTTTCTGGCCCAGTATTACACCAAGCCCAAGAAGAACATCTTCTTTGATGTCACAAGCCCCAGTTTATGAACACTTCAGTACATGAGAACTACAGGCATCAAGGCAGCCAATATTTTTCCTACTTTTTTTTTTGTTTGTTTTTTTTTAATCAGCGTGATTACCTTTCAAGAAACACAAATTAACTAGAATTTGAGAGAACAAACCTGCTTAGTAAAGAGGAGTTTATAATTTATGACATAATAACTTAAATATTAAAATAGATTTAAAATATTTTAAATAGAATATATTTTCAAAATATTAAAATTATTTAAATATAAAAGAAAGACCCAGCTATGTTGCATTAAGCTAAATCTGAAAATGCAGCTGATAGGGATTCCCTACTTTACTGGCAGTAACAAGTCCTTCAGGTCACCTAGGTACTGCTGGCAACATGAGGTCCTACTCCCCTGATGGTTTTCAAGGCTTCTCTCTAATTATCTTCAGACTTGCCATTTTTCACAGAGCTTCACCCTAACAGTCTGTAAAAGCTAGTCACCCCTCAAGTTATGTACCTCTTTTAGATTCTCCCTTTGTTATTTTTCTGTCAAACAATTTCTGTTCAGTAGTTTCTCACTTACTGTTCAGTAAACCTGAACTGCCTGTTGTTACCTAAGCTCCCTTAGAAATTTTTGAAAGAGTAATTAAGTCTAGCATTCTTCTAAATTCAGCTTTACACGACAAAATTCTACTTAGGTAATAACATTTTCTACATGCTTTTTATTCTGTCTCAAAAGAAGCAAAAAATCTCACCTCTTATCCCCTCAGTTCCTAAAGTTATCAAATCTACTGGTAGAAAGTCACAAGAAACTCACCAGTCTCTTCATGTTTTCATCTGTGTCATGCAAAATATCTTTATTAGCAAGTGAGCAGAGGGAATTGATTGGAGGCTTCTTCACTACAGCATTTATTTTGTCTTATATCTGTGTGAAGGCACTACAGCTTTCTTCAGCTGTGACTCAAGATGAGGGTATCTGCTTAAAACACACAAATATTCAGTTTCCAGGGGTAGAAAGGGAGCAGGGTCAGACCCTCAGATCCAGATGATAGACCCTCTTTGCATTGTCTATTCATCACAATTAAGTATAATTAATTCAACTAAGCTTCAATTCAGCTCTACTCTTTCTACCCTAATGACACACCACCTAATGGCAAATTGCAAGGGTTCACAATTTCCCAAATTAAAGCCAAATTATAACAAATAGGGACAGCTTCAGAGAATGAGGGGGAACATTTTTATGGGTAAAAAGTAAAGACATGAAAATGTATGAAAAGGAGTGGAGAAGTAAATCCAATAAGATATTAAAAATGTATGAAACAAACAAAAAATTCAGAAGCCTAGGGTAAAGGAGAAAAACACTGGAAACCTTTTCAGTGAGAAAAGAGGATAAGAAAGCTCATAATATGCGAAATTAAAAGAAAAATCTTGCCAAAATATGACAAAAATATACGGTGTGATAGCTGATCAGTAAAGAAGGCAAGATCTTGAAAGGAATTATTTTAGGTGACAAATCAAGCAAGAAAGCCTATTTTTGTGGAGAAGAGATTATAGTTGTTGTCCCAGCCATAAAGACTTCAATAATCTCTCTTAAAATCTTGACAGAAAATACAGCAGGAAATTAACCCCTAATTGGACTATTGCTTTCATCTATCAGGGCATATTTTCAAAAAGCTTTCTTCTGAACTGAGAGTGTTCTCAGCAATTTTTAAATCCAAATCATAAATTTAGTTGTTCAAGAAGAATTTTGAAACTGAACATTCATAAATCAATTTTTAGAAATCCTTTAAGACATTTTGGTCCAATGAATCTTGAAAATGTTTTTTTCTGTCAACTTGGTTCAAACTTTCCAGTCAAATTGGAAGTTAGGTGCCATGATGAAGAGCACAACAGTCATAGTCATGCTTAAACAATTCTGCCTCTTATAGGCAAAACAAAAAATTTTCAGACCATATAATTCTAAAATAAAATATTAAGGTAGATTAAGCCAGAGGGATTTAAAAAAAAATATTAATATTTTTAAAGGTCCTATTGATTAATTATATTAAAAAATGTGACAGCAAAACCTATTTATCTTACTTTCATGTAAATTTTGTTTTGCAAGACAGGGTTTTTTGGGGTTATTTTAAAGTGAGAAAATGGTTAGTGTTTTTAATTTCTGTCTTACGTCAAATAAACCCTTTTTAGCCTTGAAAAGTATCTTCTTCAGTGCTTCATTTGCTGACTATTTATGGACAAAATGCCTAAAAGCACCATCCAATTCAAACACTTAGTTCCTGTAACAGATTTATCTACTGCAGTCAGAAGAAAGGAAGTGCGGGAGATGCTACTATTTGCTCTTATATGAGTCAGAGCTCGATTTTGCAAACTTAGAGGCTGGTGTGGTGTAATCCTGTAAGTTGTGTAGCTCCACAGCAGCTCTGAAAAGCCTTGTGTGCCCTGGAGTGTGTGCTGGAGGCAGGAGCATGTGGGCTGACCAAGCTTGTGGGAGCGCCTTGGAGCGCCTTCGGGGCACAGGGACCTGCCCCAGACTGCAGCTCAGACAACACCTAGGGCAGAATAGCAGCCTATAGGTGTGCATCAAAATTAATTTCTACCTTCCTGCCCACCAGCACTTTACATGTGAAAAGGGAGATAAGCCAGAGACAGGCTTTTTAGGCTGTGTCACTTAAAAGGTTTATTTGGAGAGGTGCACAGACCTCGGACGGATTTTGGCCAAATCTCTGCACAGCTCATCTGAGCTGCCTTCCAGTGGGCTTGGCTGGAGGCAGCTGCACTTTCCCATATAAACTATTTGTTGACTATAAAGCTGAATAATTAACACTATATGTTTAAAATCTTATTTTAAAACTAAGAATCAATGTGGCTCTGGTCCATGGTTTGAATTATAAACTGCTCTTGGAACCCAGTAATATTTACTAAGTAAATGTAATCTTCAAAAAGCACTTTAGTAGTGTATACACAGCCTTATACCATCAGAACAAAAGCGCATTTAATTAGCAAAATATCAGAGAAAATAGGAAGACATTTTTTCTTAGATGGGACCCACTACTTTCAATATCTCTAGAATGCTGAGGGAATATTTTCTATTGTACTGTCTGTCATCATCCTAGAAAGCACTATGAATTTTTTCCCGATATTAGGCAGCCAGAGGTTTCATATTGAAATCTGAATGTTCAAGAACACAACAGAGCTTTAGCTCCCACTGAAGTTGATTGAATTTAAAAATCACTAAGTAAACAAAAATATGGCACGGTTTATAAAATATTACCTTTTTATAGATCCTGTGAATATTATTTATAATAATAAATAAATAAATAGGGCCATTTTAAAATTAAGAAAGTGGAGAAATAAAAAATTCCAGCTGGGTTTGCATTTCATGATTAAAGGTAGTAAGGCAATGTGGACATGGTTTACTAAGAAGTCATATTTTATTTATATCAATTCTCTGTTTCTTTAATAAATCATGATTTAAAAACACACACGCACACACATACAACTTTATTTATATTTAGGCCTAGCTTCCAGTCTAATTTCTCTGACAGCAGTGCCAAATTAATCTGAAAGGCATTCTGAAGAGTTAAAACACTGGAGGTAGAGACTCTTCCAGGTTAACTTGACTCCTCCAGGTGGCAGTGAATCGCTGTCATCACGGCTCCTCGGGGCATCCTTGAAAACCTAGTGGCAAATATACGGGTCATGTGTGAGAGTGTGCAAAAACAACATTTTTTTGTTTCCTTGGCAGAGAGCCTGCCCGCCTACACAGCAAAGAAAGTTTAACATTCAAGGAGGGCAAATCCTTAAGGCTGGGACTCTGGGAGGAGATTATGATGACTTGTCAGTGACCTCATTATCATTGCCCTAACTGAAAAAAAATGTCTTCTAATGGGTTGTTGCAGCCTCTTGCACTGAAGCAGAGAAAAGTGTGCGGAGTTCCCTGCAGAAGAACTGGAGGGGTATCCGTGGCAGCACCAGCCTGCATCAGCTCTGCTGCTGCATCGTGCCCCAGTAGTGCTGGCAGCCCTGGCCCAGCAGCTGCCTGCCCAGCCTGCCAAGGAGCCAGCAGATGCTGCTGCTGCTACTGCTGCTGCTGCTGCTGGAGAGAGTGCTTTCCACAGCTCAGCAGCTGGGGCCTGCCACTGCCATGCAAAGCCTTGAAATAATTGTTTGAAATGGCAAGGGATGTGGCACTGGGAATTGAGCATTAAAAATTTCTGTTACAAAACACAACAAAAATGATTAAACAAAGACAAATGGCCAACAAAACACTGAGTGCTGATTTGTTTGAAATAACAGAAGTTATAAAAAATTTAGTATGTCAAGAGGTTTCCTTAGCTATTTGCAGCAGTAAAGGTTGGGTGGGGGGGTTCGCTCGGTTCAATCCTAATTGTTTTGCCAATAAAAAAACAGATACTAAATCTTACCTAGATGTACCTAATCACTTTACCTAGTGATAAACTAAAGCAACTTCTATGAAATTATAGGTCCCCCTCAAACCATCTAAACAAGTGCATAGCCAAACAAAAGTTCTGAAGAAGGATGCTCACACCTAGTTTTGGATGCCTGAAGGATTATTCTGAGTCACAAAAGTATAACATTTCCACCAACTCAAAGTTTCAAACAAACCCCCCCAAGTGGCTCTTCATTAGGGTCTAAAATGTGAATTTAAGGACTGAACTCTAGACTTTGTTTTACAAGTTTCCTGCTATTGCCCTGTAGGTGCAGCAGCACTCAGGAAATGCAGATGTGAAAATAGCATTGTCTTAGTCAAGGATTTGGCCCATACAAGTAGATATTTTTTCCAACTCATAATGATGTATTTAATTGATTAAGAAAAGAAAAATGTCACAGAAAAAGATTCCCATTTATTTCCATCATATATGTTCCAGGAAAAAGGTGCTATACGGGCAGGCACTGGCTTTTATTCTGCGTGAGTGTGTGTTAACTTAGAGCTATTTGAGGTTCTACCTTTAGACATACTAGAAAGTACAGTTTTACTTGTCCTATTGGTTTTGGAGTTATTGGTATTTTTTGCAACAAAGCTGTGCCCTGACAGCTGCTTTCCTTAGGAGTGACAAAGCTGTCAATCATGAGAGTGAAGTCAGTAGGAGCTGAAGATGTCTGGTTCAGCAGCAGCACCCAGGCTTGGCATTAGGATGAGCACAAACCTCCCTGGCTTCAGAGCTCAGCAAAAAAATGCACTTCCTTGGCTTATTTCTCCTGTCACTTCTCCAAATAAACGTGAGAAAAAGGAAGAGGGGAATAAGAAAACAAAGGGAGTAATGAAAACAAAGAGAATGAAGGGATAGGGGAAAGGCAGTGAATACTCCACTTCTTAAAATTATCCTCACTAAGAAATTAAAACCATGAAATATTACACACAAACCATTATTAGCCATGAGATTCAAAAGTTGTTTGAGAACATTAGAAGGTGACCAGAAATTATAATTTTAGGCAAACTAGGGTATCCAAAAAGAAAGATTCTCGCATTTCTCTTTAAACTGTGACATGACAAATTATTCATGGGTTTCAGGACCAGAAGTGACCTTTATAACCATTTAGTTTATCTGCAGTTTGAAATAGGCTTGTATCACTTGCAAGTCCTCCCTGATCAAGTCCATGATTTTGGTTTGATTGGCAGTGTGACCATTAGCAATGTATTACACACTGCAATTAGAGATGTGAGAACTGATGTGCTTTTATCTTCTGAGCACCTGTGGTTTGGGCCATTTTTTGTGGTCTAGAAGGTGTATTTTAATTTGCATATCTGAATTTTGTTTCCCATTGATTTTCATCAGTTATGTGCTGTTCTACATCTCTTACCTTCGAGGTAGTTTCAAAGACTTAAGCACTGCATCTTATTAAGGAGAAGTATTTGCATTTTTTTTTAAAACGTTCAAGGTATTTCAAATTCTCTCTTACCTCAAGTGCATGGAATAATTATCAGATTGGTGCATAAGCAGAAAACCGCTTCTATTATCTAACAGTTGGGTATTAGACTTTACTCCATTAACGGTCTGTTGATAGAGAGTTTTTCCAGATGTAAAATACAATAAAATAGTTAACTAGATCTCCATCATTTGGACTTCCCTAGTATTACACAGATGAAATGATAGTGTCTTCTCTCTTCCCTCCTTTACATGTTCCAATTGTGATAATAACAAAATAGCCAACGAAAATGTTACTGGTTTGTTACATAATTTTTTAAATTGATATTTCTTTTGGAGGATGTTATGGGGGGTGGTCAGGGAGGCTTCAGCTACAAGAAAAAATCAGTATTTCTAACTCAGAGGACATCTTCATTGAACTGTATACATTAATGTAGTATAGTTTGATCAGTCACTGTTTTCTTGTCATGATCTAAAAAAGGAGGTTTCTTTGAAAATCTTAAATTCAATTGAAAGTCTTACATTTTCAATTGTTTACTTTACTGGAGAAAGTGACAGTATCTTTCTCACTGACTTTTACGAAGATTAAATGTTTAATCAATTAATAGGTGCAACCATAAAAATAAATACTGTTAATGGAATATTTTGTTTTAATAATCCATTTAATTTTAATATTTTCATATTCTAGGAATAGGAGGTCTTGCTTCTCTGATAAGAAGATGTAGATACATATGTATAAATGTATAAAACCTACTCTTAAGGCTGGAATTGAAGACTCAGACAGGATAAAAGGTTTTATCTAAGGGATTGTAGTATTGAGAATGATCTTGTGTGTCAGAAAGCAATCCCAGAAGTGACTTTTTTTCTGTCAAGTAGACTGTAGCAAGGAGGTTTAGAGTATGCTGGCTTGGTCAGCCATGGAGACCACATACAAGCTGGATGTGATTTAGATCACATCAGTTGATGTCAATTTACTTTCAGAGAGCAAAGTGTCAAATAGTAAGCGTTCCTGCCATTCCTACTTCAGGTGGGTTATGCCTTTCAAGTCAGATTCTGATCTGATCCTCCTCTTGCAGGAATGTAAGTAGAACCGTTTGATATTATATTTTAATTATTAATACTCATTACTGTCTCCCACTTACCATAGTAGTATGACTAGGCAAGTAATATTTGACCCAATGCTATGAAATGCACAGTGATTAGACGTTCCAATTGCTGTATCAGAACCTCATTATTCCTGTCACCATAAAGATGCAAAAGCAGCCTGGATGGAATATTGTTTCATCAATTAGTCATCAGTTAAACCTAAGCAATAACTCTCTGTACTGCAGAGAGTAAACATAGCAAAAGAACTTTTATACCTATGCCTGTGCTTTTTCAATCTATTCTTCACTGATCTGACTGTAATTAAATCAAAAAGCCATTCTGAGTGGTAATATTTTCTTAAGCTAGAATGATGTTATGAATCAAGTTTTTGCTTTTTCCATCAGTGAATAGAAATATTTATTGGATGCTGGGAGCTTACACAACAGCACATAAGTTTAACAGATTGACATGTGTGCATCTACCCTACTTCTTATCCATCATACTTTTTTTCCCATTTCCTCTTTATTATTATCTATAACCTCTATAGAATTAGTTATTCTGCATATTTTATTTCAGTATTTTTCACTGAAACAGGTCAGGGCAAGTTCCATGATGAAGAAACTTATCTGAGAAATTTTCATCCCCTAAAAGCACATTATAGGGATGATTATCCCACTGTATTCATCACTGGTGCAGCCTGGTGAAATGGCTGGAAGGCCTCTGCTGTGAGGAAAGGCTGAGGACTTTGGACTTATCAAATTATGAGAAAAGGAGACTGAAGGGTGACCTCATGGCTCTCTACAGCTTCCTGAGGAGGGGATCTGGTGCAGGGGAAAGGGCTGAGCTTTTCTCTCTGGCATCCAGTGATATCCAGTATGGGAATGGTTCAAAGGTTCAAAGTTACACCAGTGGAGGTTTAGACTGGACATAAGGAGGTATTTCTTTACCAAGAAGGCGTTCAAACACCGGAACAGGCTTTCTAGGGAGGTGGTTATGTCTCAACACTGTAAATGTTTAAGAGGTATTTGGACAGCACACTTAACAATATGCTTTATCTTCTGGTCAGACCTGAAGGGGTCAGGCTGTTGGACTAGATGATCTTTGTAGATCCCTTCCAACTGAAACAGTCTATTCTATTCTATTCTATTCTATTCTATTCTATTCTATTCTATTCTATTCTATTCTATTCTATTCTATTCTATTCTATCCTATCCTATCCTATCCTATCCTATCCTATCCTATCCTATCCTATCCTATCCTATCCTATCCTATCCTATCTGATGAAATCACAAAGTATTTTATTCTGGTGTGAAGAAAGGTCTTATTCATATTTTATATTTTGCCTCTCCTAATTATGTTTTACATTTAGAAAGGGATACTCTGGATTTCAAATCAGAGAAAATTAAAAAAAAAAATCCAAATTATTCTGCTGCATTGGAAATTAAGTACTATCTCTGCACATTCCTGGAAATAGTCTATATTATAGTTTTATGTAAATGCTTCTTATGATTGCCCCAAGATCATTGCAACAACTTTAATACTGGTTTGTCGTTTATTGTATTTAACAGCCATCTCTCTCTTAAAGAGGCATTATTGGAGATATTAATTCTGCTGTTGTTTATCTGATACAAAGAGAGCTCAAACAATACAAAACAATAGTCTACATGAAAGTCCATGAGCATGACAGTTTCTGTCGGACCAGAAAGTGTTCAGAAGTTTACCCACACTCTGCAGTTAAATTGACGCTATAAAAATAGAAAATTTTCTTTAAAAGGAATGGGTACTCAGATCACAGCCTCATTTGAAGTACATTAAGCATTCCCTTATAGATTTGTGTGCACACACTTGTGTGTCTCCAGTAAAACAAGTTCTCAGTTCTTCACTGTGACACTAAACAATTTCAGGTCATGTGCCATGAGGTGCCTGGCAACCTCTCAGGCTGTGGCTGCTCTATATAGTCCAGCCCAGCAGCAGGAATGGGAGCAATGCTGAGGACTGACAGGCACAGTACATGCTTTTCAGAAGTTTATTTCAGGCTAACTGTAGCCTGGCCCTGAAGGATTGAATGCCCATCAGTAGTTAGAGGGAAGACAGGTACTCTTGGAATACATTTTCTAGTTTCTCACCTCCCAAAGGGGCAAGAGAAAAAACACTCCAGGACTTTCTAAGGAGCCAACTGGAATGATAGTGCTGTTACCATTGTTCAGAGGGCTCTATACGGAGACACAAGGAAAGGCTTTTCAAAAGTAAGCCCCCAATCTGAAATAAAAAAGTAATGAAGAAACACCTGTAGAAGTGTTATTAGGTGCAAACTTTAATCCCTCCTGACAGTTGAAGGGAATGAATTGTGGCCTTCCTGGCTTGGGTTAGTGATGTAATTAGATAAAACAGTGGTAGTATCAGAGGTGCTCTGTCTGGCTGCTACTCCCTGAGAGAAAACCCACTGTGCACCTTAATGAAGTCTTCTGTACAGCCACGTTGTGCTCTATTTGGTGCCTGCTGTACTTACACTTGAGAATACCTGCCAAATCCGGCTGTTCACAAAATTTACGCATAGGTTTTGTGATCAGATCCTGAGAATCAGGCCCTGCAAATTTCCTGCAAAATTGGTTCTGGAGGTTTTCCAGTTAATAGGTCGGTTCTTCCAGTGGCCTTTAGCAAACCACTGCCCCAAGCAGACAGAAGGTGCTGCGCCACCTCCTTACTTTTGGTCATACAGCCATTTATTTGCTACACAAATTCCCAATAAAGATCAGGAATGAGGAATTTGTTGATGGCTTTTTTTCCTGAAAATATGATTTTCTTGAACCATTGCAATGGGGGTTGGAATTAGGTCACTTGAACTGCATTAGGAATATGCATTGAATCTGTCATATATTCAAACATACACGTGTTTGAGGTCATCAAAACCTCAAATTGAGATAGATAAGTGTAACAGAAACTTC
>WBND01000131.1:1481475-1529047 GCA_013398595.1 Tychaedon coryphoeus
AAAGAAAAAGAAAAAGAAAAAGAAAAAGAAAAAGAAAAAGAAAAAGAAAAAGAAAAAGAAAAAGAAAAAGAAAAAGAAAAAGAAAAAGAAAGAAAAGTGCTACTATACATGAGAAACAGAGGAGTTATCACAAGTCCTGTGATATAGTATTCCATGGAGTCTTCATGGGTTTCTTTCTATTGTTTAGAGTGAACAGAAAGCCACAAGGACATTTGAATGAGATAAAGAGCATTCTGAAATTTCATGTGTTCAGGTGATAAGGAGTTCTCTGCATCATCATACATGTATTCTCAACTAGTTTCCTTATCATGGCAAATCCCAGTGTTATATCTTGGCTGGGAAATTGTTTTCATTTTCCACCTAGGGACTCCAAACAACAAGAACTAATTAAGCATAAGAGTGATGTGAGACTGACAAGCAGAACAATTTCTTTTTTGCTTCTGACCATTATCTAATGTGATTTTTTTTCCTCTTACTAAAAAAATAGAATGGTCTTTAATTAAAAATGCCACCATTTGAATGACTCTTGATGACAGTGAGGTGAAAGAACATAATTTCAGGCAGCTTTAATCAGAAAGCCATGAGGCCATCTTCCATGAATAATACAGTCAAAATAACAGACTATGTGCTAGTAATAATGATTTATTGTTTGACACCTTTTTGCTTAATTTTGTGTGTTTATGCAGAAAGAGCTACTACATCTTTTGCTAACAGCATAAATAAATGCATCAACTTCCAGCTCTTTTTCACATGGTATCTGCAATATGATGGAGCCATTACTGCATTGCACTGCTGCTGCCCAACTCCTGGCATGCAGATTGAATCTATTCCCCAGGTGATTCATCATGTTATAAAGTTTGTTTGTTCTCTGGTCCATGAGCAACACACTGTAATAAAATCTGGCTATAGTTGTCAAAGAAGTTGAAGAGTTCTGTTTTATATCACCCTTAGGCTAGCTAAGTTACAGTGAGCATCAGTAAGAGTGCAGAGTTACCTACTCATCTGAGAGACTGAGAAAAAATTCCTAAAGTCGTCATATATTTTCTGAGATTTTTGATACAAGCATTATTATGTAAAAAACTAAAACTGAAATTTAAAAAAACAAATCTTTTCCACATGTAAAAAAATTCTATTTTGTTAATTTAGGACCAATGACTTGCACAGCAGGGCATAAGGAACAGGCATGGGAGCTTTTCTCTTGACAGCATTTCCCTAAGAGGTGAAGAATGACTAGCCAGGGTAGGTAAAGGATGTATTCCATTGAGCCGTAACTTCTAGTTTTTTTTACTAGGGGAATAAAGACTAGAAAAATAGCAAGATATGAATGCACATATTTTCTTCATTGGGATATCTTTTATATTAATTTGTCCCGTCTGAAGAAAGTTTGCCTTAATTTTATTTTAATTTTCTCTTTTTTATTTTAAACAATTATTAGTTGTATACCTGCCTTTAATCTAGCACATCTTACTCCTGACTTTAAAAATAAAGGGAGTCAAAACTGAATTATTTTCTTTATTCAATAGCTCATCTAATGAAGTGCTGTACTGAAAATTAATTATACAGAACTGAATGCAGCACAGATATAAAATAATCTATGAATTTATAAAGCTTGTTATTTTTAAGGAATTTTTATCAAAGTTATGAGAAGCCAGATTTACATCTGATTATCTTGTGTTTCTACATATGCACTATTGTATTTTGAGATAAAAACTGATATAGATCCTTTCTGAACAGATTTTATAGGCTCTTTTTTTCTCTCATATGTACTGCTATAGCTCAGACTGAATGAATGATGGGTGAAGCTGGTGAGTAAAGCAGTTGAAGGAAGTTCAAGATACATTTTAAGAATTGTTAAAGTCTAATTTCTATCAGACATTTCAAACCCAAATCCTAGGTTGGGTCAGGCTGTGAAAGACTGGTCAGAGGCCAAGTAATGGAAGTGGAAGCTGAGGGAAGATCTCCAATGTAACAGCAGTTTGCATCAACTGGCAAAACAATTTTTCAAAATATCACAAACTGAGAGAGGAGAGAGTCTTAAGAGTGCCCTTTGGAAAGGGACTTAGGAATTCTAAGCAGACCAACTGTCTTAAACTCTTTGTGTTTAGGAAAACAAATCGTATCCATTAGCTGACGGTAATGACAATTATGGGTAAAAATATCTTAAACCCAAGCAATTCTATCATCTTATTTCTTTGATCTCAGCAGGTATTTTTTCATTATTTGGGAAAGAAGCCCTAAGGCTTTGTAATTCAGAATCAGATATTATCTCAGGGCATTGTTTAGTTTTTCTTTTTTTCTTTCCACACATGAAACTTTATCAGAACAAACAACTTACAGCTCTGGAAGCCACTAGGCCTCCTAGGAAGACCAAGGTGGCCAGCATTTCCCTCTTCCAAGAACCACACACTCCTGCTCACTCTGCCTGTTTGCCCAATCCCCTGGGCAGTGCTGCAGGACAGTGAGGATACATCCAGCACACACTGCCGCTGCCACTGCTGCCAGGGCTTCCCAGGCTGGGGAATGCCTTCTGCTGCCAACAGTTCGGGCAGCTGGAAGAGCATGAATAGGGAACATCGCCTACAGGTGAAGGAAGAGGCAGCATCAATTGCACGATGGGGGCAGTTAGGAGTGTTACCTCACTGCCCAGCGCTGAGCTGGAGTGGCAGGTTTGGGAGAGCACAGCTGGATCTTGGCACAGATCCAGCCAGCCCTGCTTGTGTGAGGAGGAGACGAAGACCGGGTGATATTTTTCTTGAATAAAAGTGAAGGTTTCCATAGAAACTTCTCTTTTATTTTAAACAAATTTAAAAGAGAAATTTAACAAACTATAAAATCCAGCTTCCAGAGCCCAATTTAAGCTATTCGTTATTGATTGCAATACAAATGAACATAAAAGCCTGCAGCCTGGAACTGACAGGGAGAGACAGGCTTCTGCCAACTCCCTTGTTCCTTCCATCAGTGCATAACCTCTATTAGTTGATAGTGGCAGTGACACACACTTTCTAGCACCCTCCATTTTATAAAAGGAGCTTTCTTTAGAACATCTCATCTAAAGGCTCTTTGTTTGTTAATGAAAACACATTTCTTGGACTTAATATGCAAAGCAGGCATCACCCTTATTCTGAACATCTCTTACTTTAAATTCAGTTATTTACAAACAAGCAGAGCAGATGCAAAGTGGCCATTTCACTGCTACACTACATCTCCTGGAATACCAAAATGCAGCACAGAGGGTCCATACCCCTCTACCAGCTGGAGGTATGGGAGATGGTATGTATCCCTCTTAGCAAGTATCTGCTGCAGTGGAGAGGGTATCCAGAGGAGGCAATTAAATAAGCATCTTGGGCTCAGCCACACATATGGCTTATTGCAACAAAAGCTTACTAAGGTATCCCTTTGAAAATCATTAAGTTTTGCACATATCATTTTAAAGCTAGAACAAATTTTCCTTCCTCTCACTGCTCTTACAGCAACTTCTTTAATATTCAACATACAGTACAAATGGAGCCCTTTGAAATATCCTTATTTTCTTAATACAGTGTCATGGGTAATACATAATCAGTGTTTACTGCAATGAAAATGATACAACTTTTTTGGTCAGGTATAAATACAAAATCTTCCATGTTGTTTTAGAGAAGTCTTATATGCTGGCAGTGCCTAGTGTACTCCATTAAATGCCTTGCTGCCATTCCATGCCACTCCTTTCAAGTCTGTCATGAATGAGTGGTTTGGCTGCTTAAAGAAACACTGTAGAAAGTGTTGGCGAAAACAGGGTTTAACATGAATTTGTGAAAATGCCACTTTACAGAGTTTGGTGGCAAGGTTCACTCTATTATGTACTACCCAGATCAAAGCATTTAAAGGATGATCAACTTCGAAGCAATTTGGAATGATTTGCACAGAAGCTGGGAATGCAAAAGGGGGTAAGGGGGCAAAGAACATGGGTGTAAAGATAAGGATGCAAACGGGTTTAGCAGCACTTAATCATTGAGTAACATTTACAATACAATTTGATAGGGTAAAAGTTAAAGTTAAGTTAAAGTTAAAGCAATATGTACACCTATTTTTTTTT
Source organism: Tychaedon coryphoeus (assembly GCA_013398595.1). NCBI lineage: Eukaryota > Metazoa > Chordata > Aves > Passeriformes > Muscicapidae > Tychaedon > Tychaedon coryphoeus. The sequence goes on from WBND01000131.1 coordinate 1,485,548, forward strand.
TTTTTGTGCAAATGTACCCAGAAAAGATTCCCTCTCAGTTTCAATGAAATACTCATGCCAAAGTCCTTTGCATTTCCCAACAGACAATGGATTGCAGCTCAGGGAGCATGAAGATGTGGCAGGGATATCAGCCCAGGGCTCATCTTCAGACACAGTTTGTTGAATACTGCACACTTGAGGGTTTGTGAGCTCCAAGAGGCATCCCAGTCAGAGGGAGGTGCTCATTCAGCCTACTGCAGTCCAGGAAAGCTCAAAGAAAAGCTCTGCTGTCTATAGGGTTGCAAGATGATTAATTCTGGTCATCAGGAAGTTTCCATGCTGGCCATAACCCAAGTTAACAACTACTGCACTTTTTTCCCCTAAAGTGCAGTGACAATGTTACGGGTTCCTCTCAAACTGCAATTCCCAATAGTGCTACTCCATCCAGGCTGTATGATTCAGGAAGATGGTTTATCAAAGCTACAAATGATAATTGCTTATCCTTTGTTTTCCACCTAGGTTGGGCAACAGATATTTCTGATTGCTACCACCTTTAGCATGTAAGCTCAAGTACATTGATTTACTTCTCAGCTGCTTTGGCCAAGTCTTATCAGGGAACTTCATAGAGAAGGCCTGAGGATGAAGTGGATTCCAGATGCAGCATCACAAGGGCAATGTTCTCTATACCAGCTTCCTATAAAAATGGTTAAGTTTTCATTAAAGACATGATGGACTACTCCATTTGGCATGGCAGTCATAGTCACACAATCCACCAGTGACCTAGCAAAAAGGTTGTTCTGCATATCTTATTTTTTTCAGAGAAAAATTTTAAAAACCACGTACTCCGTAAAAGAGGGGCTGCTTTTGATCCTGGAATGCCACAAATATTGGAGGTTAGCACATTTTCCCCCATAGCACATTTTCTCCTATATATAGGAGCTGCTTTGCACCCGCTCTGACAAAAGAGAAGTCCAAATTTACGTCTTCGTGAGTGACACAGCACTCAGTAGGCTGAAAGGGCAGATGGCACAACCTCTCAGCTGCAGAGAGGGAATGAAGGATGGGATTGCCTGTACAGCCAGTTCTTTGTAATTTGGCACTGCTATGCTTCTGCTGCTCTCTTCCCTTCATCTTGTGAAAAGACCCTGAAAATTGGAAATATTCCCACTTTTTGCAAGGATGAAACAAGATATTGGTCGGAACATTTCTTGTTCTTTCACTTAATTGTAAAGCGTGGATTTCTACCCTAGAAGTCTGCTGCCAGGTTTCCGATGCGAGAATAGCTAGAAATAACTGAAAGATGGGGTAGCAACAGTATAAAGGGGGTTCTGGTAGCAAATGTTACTTGTGTTCAGAAGGTATCATCTTACCCGTGTATCATGAAAACAGCCAAATAGATTTAACATCTCAGAAAAGAGCAGTGCAATTCAATCTTCTGTTATTCCCCTTTTTGTCATGTGTGAGCTTAAATCTTAATTCCAAGTTATAAAAGATAGAACAGGTTGGAAATCATATATGCTGACTCACTGTGAATTGTTATGAGTAACTTAATAGCTTAGTCATCAAACATAGAGATACATTTGCAAAAAATATTGAAATCTGTGAAGAGGAATGAAGTGTAACAGAGCATAAATAAAATGCTCTTGTGTTTTTCTGAGATGATTTTTCTGAGATGAAGGTTTTGATTTTCACCTGATATCTGACAATTGTAAGAAAAATACTGCCTCAAATATTGAAAAAAAGTAGTGATACAAAAATAATATTTTTTATTTCCACCTAGAAATGAAAAAAGACATCCTGAAAAAAATGTTCTCCAACATTTCAATTACATCTCACATAAAAGCAATTTAAACCTATTGAAAGAGATAAGCAAAAAGTAATAATTATAATAATCATAATGTCAATGTTTTTAGCCATTTTTTTTAAAGTTGAGTCAGTAGGGTGGGGACATAAAGTTATAAGCAAAGATCATGTTTTCATTATCAAGGATCATTATTTTCATTATCATGTTTTCATTTCGTGTTATCATTAACATGTTCACAAAACATGTTTTCATGTTTTCATTATCAGTTTGTGCCAGGATTCCTAGCTATGTGTGAGATCATGTGTTCACAGGCATTGCCTCAGAAGACATAAGCGTATTTACACATAAAAACAACTTCTTTCTACATTTTTGTTCCATCTGTAGTTATATGAAAAAAAGATTATCAAATAATCTTCATACAGGTTATCTTTAGATGATTAGCGTTTATTTTCAACTGGGCTTACCAAATAGGATGCTCTACTGGTGCAAGCAGGAAAATCGATATCTTAGGTCACTCAGGCACTGCTGACTGGACACTGGGAAGCAGACAAAAGACAGTCTGGAAGCTGCTCTTATAGCCTCCTAAGAGGGTCAGTGTTTCACAGAAAACCTGCTACAATCACTGACCACCAGGACAGAAGCACTTCAAGGGTTTCCAGCTAGTGTTTCAGACAGAGGGACTCCTGAAGGTGCTACGTATTTGTGTTATAGAAATATCAAAGAAGATCATTTCATATTTGTTCATAACACATTTCAGTATGTAGACTTGCATAAAGTCAGAGAGCATTTCAGAACACATATGTATTACTATTACTACTACTATTACTATTACTATTATTATTACTATTACTATTACTAATTACTATTTACTATTACCATTACCATTACCATTACCATTACCATTACCATTACTATTACTATTGCTATTATTAGTTCATTTAGTTGCTCTTAGAAAATGGAAAAGTATATTCCTTGCATTTAGAGCACTAAATTTAAATAAGACACGATGAAAAGAAGTAGCAAAAAAAAGGAAAATAGTAGAGCTTGATGCAAAAAATCTCCAAACACTTCATTACAATACACAGTTTAGGCAAATGCACATTTTGTATTGGGGTTTTTCTTTTTTTTTTTTTTTTTTTTTTTTTTTTTTTTTTTTTTTTTTTTTTTTTTGTGTTAAGTTTTGCTTCTTAGCACAAAACTTTACTTTGGAAATGTCTCACAATTTTGTTCCCTGCAACTCCTAACCCTTGCCAATATTCCTCATACAAGGCAGGATTAATCCCTTTGGAAAAGAAGTGAGAAAAAGTAGGCTAGGATTATGGAAAAAATATTAGCAGTTGTATAGAAGTTAGTAGTACAGTTAATACTCTGTCATTTCTGGATTTAACTTTCCATATCAAGCTTTGTGCTGTTTTCTTTTAAAAATGGATGACTACTATGATCAATCTTTGCTGTCAGAGATAACCCCATGCACACACTCTATATATTAGGACCTGAATGAATGACTCATAAAAATCAGATAAAAGAACAGATGCTAATAATTTATTTAAATAGAGCCTTCTTGAAAAGGTTAACCTGTCACATTTCATCTTCAGTCATAAACCCCCTACTTTTATAATCAGCAATATTGACTATCTGCTTTCTTTTTATTGGATGGGAAAGAACACACCATAAGTATTAAAAATAACCTAAAAATTGAGCCTTTCTCAATGGAAAATGATGTCTTGGCAATTATGGTTAAAGTTCTTAACATGTACAAAGGTGCTGTAATTAAGGTCTTTCTGCCATCTCAAAATCCTTTTTTTCCACCTCTTAGTTCAACCTTTCCAAATACTGTGCCTCTAAAACTACTACGTGCTGTGAAAAAATTTCAAACTCTTATTAGAGTTGCTACACATGAAGTGCTCTTGAACTGTTCAGGCATCTTATTTATGTTTAGTTCATCCCTAAGAAAGATCTTTTGATCATTAAGATTTTAAATTATTTCAGTACAAAAAGGAGGAAAGTCTTCAGACTTCAGCACATAAACTGTGCTACTCAATCCTAACTTGAGTGTGTCGCTTTGCTGAGGGAGCATCCTCTCCCAGGCAGTTAGATGTTTGGTACTAGTAGGTGCTAATGTTCAGTTTTGCAGCTGCTATGTGCTTATTAGTCCAGAGGTATATGCCACATACCTCTCTCAGCAGTCATCAATAAACATTTATAAGGACTGGGTTTGAGGAAACACAGCCTACAGTGGACTAAAAAAATCCCTTAGAACTACTCAGCCTTTTTTGTTGCAGCTTTACTAAACATTAAGTAGCAATGGAGATGGGTATGGCAGCCTTCATCTGTCTTAAGGTGTTCAAGAAATTCTCAGTGTGTGGATGAGCTTGGGAGGAATGGTGGGACTGCAGAGCATTTCCTCATGGAATTTAAGAGTAATGCCTCACAGAGATTAAGCAAAATGGCTTATTTCCAGACTTCATTTCTTAGAACAAAAAATACCTCCCTCCAGCACTAAGACTTGATTATGCCCTCAGATATGCACAGCACTGAAAAGAGAAATAATTTATGCATTGAAAGGGCTGGCTGCAGCCTCCATGATGAACTGTTGTTCCTTAGAGATACTGTCTTCCAAGAAGTGGTGCATTGTGCCAGTTATGCATGGTTGCTTCTGCACTTAAGTATTTCTCTAAATGCAGAATAAGTTTGACCAGATGTAATGTTGTGTTTCTACTTTTTTAAAAATGCTGTCTTAGATGGATAGAACACTTTTTGTTGTTATGCACCTTATTTTGTACTTGAAGAGGTAAAAAATCCAGGATTTCTGAATGTAGTTCTCCGACAACACCATTTCAACAGGCCTCAAAATTCATGCACTAAGTTAAGCAGTATGCCTGAATACACATTCAGTAGTAATTTAGACCAATAACTTAATATATTTAAAAAATAAATTATTTGTGCAGTTTTTGTATTGCCTCAAAAGACATATACGGGAACTCTAGCTGTGTTTGCCCAATAGCAGAACTACAGAATATGGGCAGCTGCATTCTGTCCAGCAACAGAGATGATTTTTCTTTTTTTTTTTGTTGTAAGAAACAGAGCCAGATTCAATCATTCCCTAATACAATTGACATGCTATTGTTTACAAGCTGTATTGCCACTTGAAAGTATTAAAATAGATATAATTGCATATATGCGTATAAAGATTATAACAAGAATGTAATATATGAATGTAGTAATTATATAAATATAGTACAAAAATTGTGGAGCAAGAAGTTATCTGAGAACTGTTCCTAACAAAGCCTGTTTTCCTTGGGATTTGTCTTATGGTTGACAGATATTTTAACTGAATTTGTCAAAGGTGAGCAGGATGAGCTCACCCCTAACTAGACAGCAGAGAATCCAGTGAGGAGATAAAGGTAACTGCAAATAAAGGGGTTTGTCAGGTTACATATGAGAGGATCAGTAAGGAGAACCGAGTTTGACTGAGTAGGGTCTGCTCTCATGTCTGATAGCTGCATGTTTATGCATAAAGCTTCTGTTTTCCTGCAGATTTTCTGGACGCCTACTAAAGCACAGACTTCACCCTGCAGTTGTCTCATAGTGAAGGCATTAGCACAGTCTTTGTTCTCTCCTGTTTGAAGTGGTTTGCTTTTAGGAATAGGTAGGAGGATCTATTTAAGACTTCAATTAATGCAATTTGAAGTTGGTCATTACATTCAAATGTTGCTAATGGGGCTCAGTGAGGTGTCCATATACACATATAAACATGCAGCATCTCAAACCCCACAAGTCCCTCACCCTCAGAAATTTGACTTACAAATATGCACAGATTGCCAACACACAGCACCCGGGTCATTTTTGGTATTACTCTGAAATAGCTCTAGTTAACATCATAGCACTCTTATGTTTACATTCAGAGCTGTAAAGTAACATGACTTTGTGGAAGTATGCTCCTCTCAGAAATATTATTAATATTTGTGTATTAAATATTAATGTATACATGTATCTTTGCATGGCACTTTTCAGATATTAAAAAGAAAAGGTCTCTGTCCTCAAGAGCTTACAGTCTAAATACCATTGTTGTAAAAAGCACTTGCCTCCTGATGAAACTGAACCTACTCTGAAACTATTTCTTTCCTATGGAAATGTCCAGATTCTCTAAGCAGTGCTCTAGAATATCAGTGTTTTTTCCTACATGAAGTGGAATTTTTCTACCTGATTCCTAACATTTATTTTTATTATATCTAAAGATTTACAGATTTTTCAACCTAATTATACATTTGGATATTTACTGATTAAAGTACCCACTTTGCTTGCTAGAGGTCAGACAATAATTTTGCTGGGAAGTTTAGCTTTTCAGGAATCTGTATGCATTAAAAATATACATATGGATCATACATTATTAGAATATCTGAAGTTATCTGAGATGCAGAAATGTTGTGCTTTGCTGTTCTGGAAGTGTGAGCATTCCTTTTGAATACCCAAACTGTTGTGCTGCAATTTGGGTGACTTTGTGATAATACTTTGCAGGCTCTTTAATTCATAAACTTACACAGATGGATAAATATAAATTCCTTAATCTAACAATTGTGGAAAAGGATGCAATAAGGAACATGAGCTATTGAATTATATAAGGTCACAGAGCAGGTCACTGGCAGACCAAAAGTAGTTCTTCTATGTCATCTCTCAGTTGGATTATTCTATGCATAAATTTGATCTCTTGGAGCAATTTGGTAGAAAATGCACCTTTTCATGATCATGAGAAAGATTACCTCATTTTTGTCCTTATTAAAAAAAAGAAAAATTCTTAATGTCATCATCTTGTATTTTCTCTGAACATCACATTGCTTATTGCCGGTTAATTTAATTGGCAAACTAGGTATTGATGAATTGTTCCAACAAGTACTATCTTTCCTGTACAATTTCTAACACATCAGGGAACTGTAAGTTTGATAGACAGCATTTGAATATCAGCTCCTAAGAGTGAACATAATCTTAAATAGTCATATTAGGAAGTTAAGTTCCCCTGTATCAGCATATAAAAAGGCCTTATACTGGAGTCTTCACACATAACTTTGTTTAACGTGTGAAGTTAGTGGTGGAGACTTTGGAAAATGAGGAAGAGACAGCACAGGGATGGAGAAAAAGGAGGAGAGTTATTTGGATTGGGTGGAATGGTGAGAAACACAAGCACAAGTGTTTTGGGAAGGAAACACCTGGTCTTTCCCAGCCTAATTCGAGTCAAACTACTACATCTCCTAAAGCTTTTTTGTTATTAATTTGATGTAAATATTGTCTTTATTTAGCCGTCTTTCCTATTTGCCTTCAGATCTCATTCCTACGTTTCAAAGGTCTGTAAACTGTTCTAGGATGATGGAGGCCTTGAAAAAGTTACATAACCTCCAAGTTATAGAGCAACACACTGCATAATGCTGCCACTATATTCATTTGTATACATGCTCATAATAATTCCAATTCAATGCAAACTGAGACCATCAATCACAGTGTACCTTTGAATATACAATTTTTTGCTCAATATAAAAGAATTTCTGCAGTGAATGGAAGAATAGGATAAGTCTTAGACCTTTTTTGTTACCAATACATTGATTTGCTGACATGATAATGCTAACCATAACAGCTAATGGGAAATATTTATTTGTTCTCTGCTCTTTTTTACTAAGAGTTCTTCTTTATTCTTATCTGTCTTAGGCCCCAGGGCATAGCAATGACTTACAGGCCCCACTACAACCTTTGCTAGGCCACAGAAAGTTACTCCTTCTGGCTTGAGATGGGTTCTGAAACATGGAAGACAATTTGGTACCTTCAGCCCAATTGTTTTATGTTACTCCAAATACTCTTCCTGAGAGGGAACTACAGTGTAACATACGTATACCTGTGTTGGCCTGACATTCACTATTAAAAAAAAAAAAAAAAAAAAAGTTATAAGCTTTGGAATAGCATAAAAAAGCATTTTGAGGTATACATATTTCCCTTGTAACTTGGGAAAAATTTAGTCATTATGTTTAAGGACTATGTTACTACTCATCTGTTCTTATATTTGATGCCAAATCTATATCCCTAGTCTGAAATGGAGGGTTGGTGGGTTTAGGAGTTTTGGTAGGTTTTGGTTTCTTTAAAATGGAAAATACCTGTGAAATGTATCAAAAGAGTTGTATTGGGTTTTGAATTAGTCTTCCATTCTTACTAACAGTAAATTAGAAAAATTATCCTCCCTGTTTTAAATGATGAGAAATGAGAAAGACCACCACCTGTGGTTTCACTATGATAGATTCCATCATTCTCCATGGTTTCATAATGATTTACACCTCTCTTTTTTATATATGTATGCGTGTAACTCTGGCTTTAGTTCATTTATATTTGTTTTAAGTTACTGAGTATGTGGCCCCAGATTCAGTCATCTAAGGGATTCTGGTGCACTCAGAAGGAAACAGTTACTTCCCAAGATGATTCACACCTTTTCAAAAGAGGTGGTGTTTGTCTTCCCTCATGGGCTATCCGAGAGCTTAAAGAAACCCTGTACGTTATCTGAACCTAGAGAAGACAAATCCACAGGAGATGACCAAGGCAACCCTGTCCTGGAAAATCCTCCAGCTGAGAAAAAGTGTCTCCCAATGATGAGATAGATGTGCTGATGAGAAAACAAAGCACTCTGTGCCATGTTGTCTGCGACATCACTGCGCTCAACTCCATCTCTGGAAAGAGAAAGAAATCGTGATGACTATCTAGCAGTGAAACTTCTGTGCCTGTTTAAAAAAGCATGAGTCCTTGCTAAAAAGCTATAGCTTCTTGCTATCCCGTGCAGATTTGAACTGCACTTGCTCAGTGTTTGGATGTACCACTGGGAGAGTTGGCTGCAATCTCTACATTAGCTCGCTAATACCTTATGATTATAAAAATGCTTTTGCATATTTAGGAAAATATGCTCCCCTGTTGTTTGCATGCAGTCTTAAATGACTGCAGAATTTAATTCTTTTAAGTTCAGGAGGCAAATTTTCCTTATTGGGTAAAATGCTGCTCTGATCTGAGTGACCATTGTGAAATCCTCCATTTGTTCTCTATCCTGCTTTTGTATTTCAGAATCAGCTATGCTAAAAACGTGCAATGCCAATTCGGAGAAAGCAAGTCTTTCTAGCCTAATTAAAAGAAAAAAATACCAATCTAGAAGACTAAAACCAAAAAATAACCTACACTTGACCTTAACCTAAGTCTAATACTTCAAAGTTAAGACCTCAGTTTTTAAGGATGCTCATTCTTCAAGGATTCTCCTGCCATAAACATTTTAATTATACCCGGACACCACAATCTTTAATTATATTGGATTTACAATATTTAATTATGGTTACCAGGAATACCTTCCTCACCAGGAAGGCTGGGGGACAGGAAAGACATAGGACTAGGCAGTGAATGACATTTTCACAGTGACTTACTAGCAGGAAAAAACCCCCAAAACTGGAAAAATTATCAGATGAATGCAGGAATAGAAGTGAAATAGTAGCTAAGGTAGCTGGATTTACAGAAAACAACATCATTCCTTCACTGGTCTACCATGTGTTGACCTGCTGAATCAAGGGTCAAAGTCACTGCTTGGTGAGTTTGCAGACTGCTGCTTTCTTTGAGGTTTTTACTTCCAAACACTCCTCTGCACCAGGTTCAGGCGTCATCTTCAGAGCTCAGGTTCTGACTTGCTTAAAGGTTTTCTGGTTTCTTTTGGATCTAGCCGTTTGGCTTGGTTTCAGTTTTTCCCCAATGTAAAGTTTGTAAAATTTTGTGTTGACACTTATGCCAAACACACTTGTTAACAGTGTTGAATGAAACAGAAAGCATTCTTTAATGTAAATAATAATTCCACACCATGTGCATCAACTAAGATATAGGGCCATGCTTGAACAGGGAGGACGAAAATGCCAGCCCTGTCTTGTGAATTAGAGCCTGCCACGAGAAAAGAAATATCTTACAGATACCCAACATAAAAAACTAAGATATCTGAGGCAACTAGAAGTTTGGTATTAATCAAGTTTGGTGTTAATCAGATTTCACGTGCCTGCCTTAGCAGCAATAAACCTGAACTTTTAAAGTCACTAGTTAAGCTACATTAACTATGAGGAGTGAAACATATTTTAAAGTATTATTCAAGGGACTGTCAAAATCAATTTCTTTTGTCTTGTTTGCTAAAGAAGTTAGGCTTACACGAGTGCCCTTTCAATTTTCCTTGTCTATTCCCTGAACTCTTGACCAACATCAGCCAAATTCAGCAGAGGATTCTCTAATGTATCACATTGCCACAGATTTTGTGTCAATATCAAAACAAATCGAGGAGTGCCAGATCCAAGAAATTCCATAGTGTAGGAGAAATAAGTCAGCAGAAGCTCAAGATGCTGCAGGTCTTTGGTCTTCTGTTTCTATAAAGTTGCATTTTGTGCAGCTACTTGTTGATTTATTATTAGTGCTGTGCAAACAGGCATGGATTTAGGGAGAGGCTCAGGGATCTTCTGGTTACCCAGTGGCACCAGCCAGGGCACCAAGGTGCTCTCATTATGTGTCCCCTGGCTGGTTTCACACACTGGGGTATTCCTTTCCTCTACCCATCCTGCTTATTGTCACATTTTGAGAGACCTTGAAGTGTCATCTGAGAGATGTCTTTCTCCAGCATGGTCTCTTACCAACATCTCTCCAGGTTTTTTGTCTGGGTGGGTGGATGGATACAGTGGTATTTTTCTTTTAGGTGAAAACACTCTTAAATTTATATAGATCCTACAGCAGCAGCTTTAGTGCCCACTTTGGCAATCTTTTACTTGGACGTGAGCATTTTGCTTTACATGGGAATGCCAGACCAAGTGTTCAATCTTTACAGATTGCATTTCTAAATTTATGATAATAACGATATTTACAATGCATTCACAATAAACCTGGAAGTCATGTACAACTTTTGCAAAGAGGAGAAATGTCATTTGCCTGCATCTGCCTCGCATCTGTAGTAGTCCAGAAAATGAGGGCAGTCTTCAGAAATATCTATCACTGGCCATCACCCAGGGCTTAAGCTTATAACAACCTTGAAGTGGTAGAAGCTGAAAATAAATCTATATTGAACTGGAAATAGAGTGTACACTTTGAGCTATTAGGTCTGCCTACTTAAGTCGAATTATCAGGAATATTAATCCTATTTAAAGCAGTGGATAAAACAGGGGGTAGTACCAGAAAATGATAATTCTGAACTTGCCATTAATGGAGTTCATAAGTAAGGTACCTCGAAGACTGACAGCAGGAAGCCAAAAATCAAAAAACTCTACTCCATAACTGCAAGTGACAGATTTACAAAAAAGGACTGTGATAAAATCTTGGCGAGGAGGAATATGAAAAATTTTTAAATCTAATTTTGATTTTCTTTGGAGTGATCTGAAAACTAGAAGACAGTGAATCCTTTGGAAAGGGGGATTAGTAAAAGTAACACCCTGAGAGTCTCAGACTTAATCCACGTGCCATCAGAAAGGCTGCTCACATCACAGCTGCAGCCCATCAATGATACACTCAACAGCTGCACAGAACTGCACGCTACAAGCCAAAGATTGAGAAGTTCCGCCACCTTATTAATTTCGACACACCTGCAGATGTGAATATATATATTCGTTTTTATATGGAATGGTACATGAGTATCATTTATCACACAAAACAGTTACACAACAGACACAAAGCAGGTGTATCTGGCGTTTAAGCCCGCCGCTGTGTCTGCTGTTCAAAGCCCCGGGGAGCAGAGAGGAGCCCTCGGGATGGTGCGGCAGCCGGGGGAGGCGGAGGGGCCGCGGGGAGCTGGGAGGCGGCGCTGGCAGCCGGGGCTGCTCCGGGAGGAAACGCTGCTGCTCCAGAGCTGGAGAAATCCCCCCGCGCCAGCCGAGAGGAGGGAAGTCAGGCACCTGGCGGTGAAGGACAGTAAAACAGGGACGGAGAGGGAAATCTCTGCCTCTCTCTCCCTTCTCTTCTGCAAGAGATCCACCTCCTGTTTTCCTCCCAACTCTTCCAGCATAACCTTCAAAGAAGACCATACCCTACAGACTTTCTTTCATTATATGTATGTGCATATATACATTACTATTATTATTACTGATAGACTATCTTTAGCTGCAAAACAATTTTTAAGCCTATGCAGGACTTGGGGGATTTTGTTATCTTGCCAGCGAAATTGTTCATCGCTAATGTCTGGCGCTCACAGGGTGCTAAATTAGCTACCAGACTACTCTGGTAGCATGACGGAGAAAGGCTTTTATCATAGACTGTTCTCTTCAGTTTGAACACATTGCTTGAAATTTGCTGCATGATGCTGTCCAGAGAAGAAGGATTTTTTTTTTTCCTCGCGCTACAGCGATTCGCCGGTTTCTGAGCTTATTGCAGAAGAAAAAAAATAATCTTTAAACTGAGTGGATTTTTTTTTTCCTGTCTCCTTTTATTGCCGAGGACGCGAACCTCTTTCACCAGGGAAGGATCACCTGTCGCTTTAATCCTTAAGGGAGTTATTTTTTTTTAAAAAGTGAAATATTTTATTTGTTTATTTATTTATTTATTTATTTATTTATTTTAACCGGTGGAGGCGTGATCGCGGAGAATGAGACTGAGGGGAGCTGCCAGGGTTTGGAGGACAAGGCTGAGTTTAGGCTGGAAACTGAGAGACTAGATTTCCCCCCTCCCCTCCGGCTCCCCCCCTCCCCCCCTCTTTGTTCTTCTTTATTTTTTGGCACAACTTCCGTAGTTTCCAGTCCGCTCCGCGCAGTTTCGCTCTATGGACAGATCAGCAAACCTGGACACGGAGGAGCTCAAGGTAGGCGACCGGCCGGGTGCCGTGGCTGAGTGCGGGGCTGTGTCCCCGCTGTGCCGCGGGGCCGGGGGCCGCACGGGGCGCTGCCGGGGCTCCCGCAGCCCGGGCGGGGAGCGGAGCCGGGCGGGGAGCGGAGCCGGGCGGGGAGAGCGGAGCCGGGCGGGGGGCGCGGAGCCGGGCGGGGGGAGACGAGCCGGGCGCGGCCGCCCCGCGGCACAGGGCGAAGAGCGGCAGGGCGGCTGCCCCAGCCCAGCGCGGCTTCCCCTCTGCCGGCATCGTCATGATAATATTAATAATGACAGTGGTGGTGATGGTAGTGCTGATGGTACTGCCCGGGCGCTCTCGGCTTTGCATGAGCACCGGGGGCAGCGCCGGGGACGGCCGGGACGAAGCGGCAACTGACCCGCGGCTTTCCCGGCAGAAGTTGGCTCTGAAGCCATTCTGGCCTGGGCATCTCCTCTTCTTCCTCTTTCTCCTCCCCTTGCCGCCGGGTGCGACGGGGAAACCCTTTTCCACCCCTCCACCCCCCGTCTCGGCTCGCTCCCAGCGTGTCCGGGTCCCCGGCCGAGCGATGCTGAGGCAGCGGCGGTGAGATGCGCGGCCCGGGGGCTGCCGGTACAATCAAACTTTGCATTAGGACGGTGCGAGCTGGGAGGATTCTGCTCCCCCCCAGCCCCCAGCCCAGCTCTGGCTCCCTCCTCTGAAGGAGCATGCCTGAGAGCGTTGAGCATGCTCCTTTGCGGAGATAGAGCCTTCCTACACCTGCTGCCAACCCCCCACTCCCTGGCCCTGAGAGGAATTTGGCTCAAATCATCATCATCATCATCATCTCATCATCATACTAAGGATAATAATATAAATCTCTCAGTCTATACGCGGTAAAGAGGGTGGCTGGCTCAGGAAGGCAGCAGAGAGGGAGCGGGCGAATGGGGCGAGCTCAGCGGGGCCGCTGAGCAGGAGGGGAGCGAGGGCCAAGCCGGAGGGGTGGGACACACACACACGCATACACACACACACACACACACACACACACACGCACACACACGCACACACACATACACACTCACACACACACATACACACTCACGTCTCCGCGGTGGCGGCGAACGCAGCCCTAAGGGAGTGATGAGAGGGGCAGGGGAAGCAGGGGAAGGAAGATTTCCTTCCTTGGCCGCCTCACTCACGGCCACCCGCGGGACACCCCTTAGCTTCCCCGCGGCCGAGGAGAGCTTGCCTCTGGGAAGGTGAACTGGCGAGGCTAGAATGCTGCTGGGGCCTCTTTTCCTTTTCCTATAAACCAGATCTGAAAGTACTGAATAAATATATTCACCCCCCCAGTCTCGCTCGGAACTCCAACTAATCTCCCCAGGGAAAGGCACCCCAGGACTGTAGCGCTGTTTGAGTATTTGAGGTGACGGCAGCTCAGGAGAGGAAAGACCATAAAACGATTTGCTTGCGAGCCGCTGATGCTCACAGCGCTTCCAGGGCTTCCCCGCCGCAAACGCTGCTTGCCTGGGCTGCCGGGGAGTGCATTCCCCTCCTGCCTCAGCCTTCGCAGGATTCACAACCCTGCGGGAAAGGCAAAAGACGGGTCTTCGCATTAAGGGGGCGAAAAGTTTTATTGTACCGGATTATTTTTAAACGGTCTTTAAAGAAACTATGTTAATGCTACAAGAGGGCAGCACTTCGCGTGAATTGTCGGTAAAGCAGGCGGCACGTCCAGCTGTGAGCAGGGCATCCAGCCAAGGCTGAAGGGCAGGGGGTTTCCCGTTATCCCGCAGCTATGTGCGCTGCAATCAGAACTCGTGTTGCAGATTGTACAGGCTGAGCGACCTTGAGCAAAGAAGCAGCTGAGAAGTAAGCATCGGCACTTGCATCGTCTCCTCCCTACCTCTTCTGTTCATAAGGATGAGAAGGGCTTCCAAAGGAGGCATTTCTGCGGATGCTGTTAGGGTCTTGGCAGCGCTCTGGGACCAGCCTCTTTGGCACGATGCACTTGCTGGCTTTCCCGGTGTGCGGCCGCTGGGAGCGATCCCAGGCGCCGGCAGGACGCGGCGGAGCGGGAGCAGTAGCCGGAGCAGGAGCCGGAGCGGGAGCGGGAGCAGGAGCGGGAGGCGGACCGGGAGCGGGGCTCCGCGGCCGGCAGGGGGTGGTGCGGGCCCGGTACCGCCGGAGCGGCTCCGCAGCAGCGCCGAGCCGCGGGGCTCTGCCGCACCTCCTCCGGCCAGCTGGGTTTCCCTCAGGGCCGGCCTCCGGCCGCTCTCCCACCAGCAGCGATACAAGGTGGGGGCAAAGCTCTCGGGGGTCCGGGAAGTTCCCGGCTGGTGACCTTGCTGTAATTGAGCGCAGTAAATAGCATCTCCTGTACCGCTCCAAGTCGGGAAAGCTTTCATCAGTTTCTGGGTGGTTTCAGGAGGGGTGAAGGACTCCATTCCTTTTTCCCCGGGCCGACATAGCTCCTTGCCAGGCCAAAGAGGCAGTCGGGGTACACAGGTATCAGGCAGCCTGAGTGTCGTGGGGACTCTCCCACGCCGCACTGCGTGGAGGGCTCATGTCAAGAATGTCAAATGCTGCAGCAGCTTGTTGCAGCAGAGCTTGCCAAGAGTTTTGGAAACAGGTTGGACACTCTCTTTCTTGATACTGGGTTTCCTCCTCTATGACGAATATATGCCAGTAAACGTCCAAAAAATAGTGACAACTTCCCTACCAATGAAAATCAAATGTGTTGTCTCTAAAGAAAATAGTAATAATGCCGCTGAAAAAGTATATTGTGTTATATATAAAACTTTGATATACCTCAAATCAGCCATAAATACAAATTCAAAATCTCTGTATTATTTATTGCAATGATTGTAATGGATTCTGCATTATTTTTGTTGATAATAGACATTTTGAAAGGGGATTTTGGGAACAGCTCAACAAGTACCATGTGTGCAACACCTGCTAATGAAGGTAGGTGTGCTTCCCCTTACTAGTCCAAGAATGAAACCCTGAAGAAAGGAATCAGTATGGAAAACAGAGACTGTTCTTCCAGAGATTTTTAGCAGTTCTGGCTTTCCTTTGATCTGTCTCATCTCTCTCAGATGCATTTAAGAACTTCCCTTTGACTTTTTAACTCACATGCCTGTGGGGGTTTTTGTTTTAGAGGAGTAGTACACAAACGAAATAATTCTGTCAAAGTTGCACTGTTGTCTTGGGTTTAGTGCTGGGAAGGGCTTCCTGTTACCTAATGTATATGCAAGTCTACACCTACATTATGAACGCACATTAAATTGTGTGATTATATGAGTATTATGCATTTTATAGGACTCTGTAGTTTGTATATGTATATAAAAGACGATGAATTAACTTATTTTGCATTTAGTGCATTTAAAAACTGTGTTGAGTCATGTTATTGCTTGAACTTGTCCAAGTGTCATTTGCAGAGAAGAGTTAGGAGGCATTTTTGTTTGCTGGACCCTGTTGACTTGTGAATTGCATTGACATTGGATAGATTATTACAGATTATGTCCTTCACATTTGCTCCTTCATTTGATATATCTATTGTGTATCATGACTGTTTCACTTATATTTGTTTAGCAACCACAATTTGTGTACAGTCTTTGAGAGAGATAGTATTCCTTGTAGTGTGTAAACCACTGATACTTCTCTGGAAGAAAGTTGGTTTGTAACTGAATGTATGATAACGTGAGATTATTAATATGGTGGATTAAAAAACATCCTGGAAAGCGTTTATTACTTGAAGGAACTTATTCAGTGAGAATTCTTCATTACAATCCCAAGAAGTTTGATTAATAGTGTGCTTAAGTGTCTTGAAATTGACACTTTTAATATGCAAAATAATTAAACACTTTATTTCTGAATCATCTTGTAAATATTAGCTGAATTTTTTTATTCAGCTCATGAAAGAATGTTTATAGTCTGTTTACAGTTTTGCTTCTCCTGGTGATACAAAACTAGTGACATAACATAGCATGAAACAAGAAGAGGTTTTTGTAACAATAGTCTTCCAATGCAATTTATGAAATTTGAAAAATATCTGATAAATTCAAACAAGGAAACTACAACAATTTAAACAAGGGGTACTTTTGTGATCTTAAACATGTAAATCATTTCAGTGCTTTAGTTAACAGGAGAACAAATACCCTGAGGAATTCTGTAATTTTTTTTATTTATTTATGTTTAAAAAGAAGGAGCCAGAGAAGTTAATGTGCTTGGTGTGGTGTGGGAGGACTTTTGATGAGTTTAGGTAGGTGGTTTTATCTCTGTTTGAAGTCAGTCACTGCAATAGAAAGTGTAGTACTCTATAACACTCAACAGCCTCTCAAGAAAGTCTGTTTCATTTATTAAACTCTTCTGCTTGGGACATGGACCATCTTAGTGTGGATATTAAGGGATTTGTCTTTTTAATGCAAAACCTTCTCTCTCCTATGCTTCTTTAGTACGTCCCTCTGAGAAACCTTCATGGTTTGCTAGGGTCCTTTCAGCAATACTCAATAAAGACAATTAACCTTTGCATTCACAGTCAAAGCATTCATCCTTTAAACCATTCTTCATGGAAGGTCAAGCTGAAATGGTTTTAAAGTAATATACATGCAAATTTCTTTTCTCTGTGTTCCTATTGTGGGATTTCCTCTCCATCTCTCAATATGTATAAAGACTAGATATAGTTCAGGAAGCTGGAGAGAATTATATGCATAAGATATAGTTGTTCAGCAGACATAGAAAAAAGGTCAAGACAATGGCAATGCTCTCACTATACACTTTAGAAATCATTCCTGTACTATGATGCAAAGAATCCATATAACCTGTGGCCAAGCTTTTTGACATTGTACATTACAGCTTTGCTAATCTCAACACTCTTTAAATGGAAAATGCATCAAAATTTGAAAGCTTGGTTAAAGGGAAAAAAACCACTTTGTCTTCCTGTTTTTCTCAGTTTTGGGAAAAAATACTCTGTTTTCCTCTACCACTGTATTTTGCACTTAAAAAAAGGATGAAAGAGATTTACATAAAGGTTAGAAATGTATTTTTTTCTTCCTGAACTGGAAGAGGTTAGTGTGTGATGCTACTGTCAGTTGGGTTGTTTCTATAGGTCTGAATGTAAGATTTGAAGACAATGTATGACTCATGCTAGAGCCTTTCAAAGATAAATCTGCAATGTGAAGACACATTTGTGTGTCCCAGTTGTGCTTTTGTACTACGTTCCTTAACCTTTTGGAGGTTGATGCTGTTTTCCCATCTTCCTGATAAAGCCAGGAGTAAGATTGCTTCACTTAAAGAGTGTTATGGCAAGAATGTCACAAGAGACATTTACTGTGAAATTATTTCACCTTGTGGTATTTTTATATAAATTTTGTAAATCCATATCTAACGAAGTTGTTTCTATGTCCTCTAAAGATACAGTATTCTGAAGGACAAAGATAAGGATTCAAATAATACTAATAAAAAAATTACTCTGGGTTATGAGTAGACACTATTCTCACTTTGGCATGGAAGTTCCTCATAGGGAAGTTTTCTGTCATTTTCTTCTCTCCTTCAAAAGAAACCTGGCTTAGAAGTAGTACTATTTCCTTTATTTTGAAACACTTTGTACATTTAAAGAGCTTACAGAAATGTTCTTAATGCCCTGTTGTACTTTTGACTGCAACCATGTATAATGCATTGTAAAGCCAGAATTATTTAGTCCAAGAAGGAAGACACATTTATCTACTAAGCCATCTGATCCTTTGCTAATTCTTAGATATCGCAGGTTAACTCTTTGATCCACAACAAAACCCTTCTTTGTGAAGAAATATGTTGTGAGGCTGCTATCCACGAGCACTGGGTTTTGTTCCTTGTCACAGGAAGGAATGACTGTTGGCTAAGCCACAACAGTGAGAGACACAAAATGTGAGGCTTTATTCCCAGCAGTATTACTGCAGCTAATCACACAAGGCCAGATTTACAGAGGCACTGAGTAAGTCAAAGCAAGCTTCTGGTGTTCAGCAACTTTAATAAAAGAAGTGTTCTTTCTGTACCTACCTTCTTATACCTCCAGCTAACACATTAAGGAGGATTGTGGGATATAAACTCTGTGAATTTGCAGTTGAAAAGTAATGAGGACAGAGTATCTTTTTCTGCAATTTAAAATTAGCAGTACTTTGTTGAATCACTGAAGGTGTATCAGCAGAAGCACATCAGTGATATGCCTAAAAATTGGTGCCACAAGCAGTAGAAAGCCTCAGCCATAAAAATCTGGCCTTCAGCCATATATCTCTGTTTTAGCAGTTCTCTTCCGTTCATGTGGGCAGCATGGTCTGGAATTTATAGGTTCTGCCTTCCTGCTCCTACAACTCTTGAACAAATTATGTTAGTAAACAGAGGCTGCCACTGCTGAAAAATCACATCCCTTCCAGCTTGTATTAAGGTAATAGTGTACTTTAATGGTAGCACATAAAGTGCAAACATAATTAATTTTAATTTGTGCTTTCTAAATGCATTGTTCTTTGTACCATTATATGGGTGGAAAGTACATATTGTTGGATGAGATCCACAAAGGCATTTCTGTTATTTTCACTCTTCAGGATGGAGGGTGATGATACTTCAGCTTCTCAGTTATGTAGGTGGTCTTCTACATAAAATTGTTTATTAGTTATTTTGAATGGGATTCAGGAAAGGGGGAAAACTTCCTCACTTCCTATTGAACACAGAAGTGCAATTGCCCAGGTATGCTGGAACCTGTAGTTGAGAAAGTAATGCTGTAAGCCACTGAAATTACAGAAAGCACTTTCCAAATGAAGTTAATTAGTAATACTAAATCTTATTATTTCTAGTTAAAGCTAGTCTGCATGCACAAAGCACTCTGTAAAGCTTTGGCCTTTAACTCATTGAAGACAAGTAAATGAACTGTTAGAAGAAGGTTTCATGTTTGCTCAACTTAGACTTCCATTTAACAAATTTCCAGCATATGTGAAACAGAACTAAAAGTAAAGAATCAATAGAACTTTTGCTGCCTTTATAAGCTAGTAAGTTTCTGAACATAGATCAACAGATGACAAAGATTGAGAGGCAGTCTAAAACTTCACGAGCTCCCATA
Organism: Tychaedon coryphoeus; assembly: GCA_013398595.1. Classification (NCBI taxonomy): domain Eukaryota; kingdom Metazoa; phylum Chordata; class Aves; order Passeriformes; family Muscicapidae; genus Tychaedon; species Tychaedon coryphoeus. The sequence continues at coordinate 1,505,222 of WBND01000131.1, forward strand.
ATAAAGGGGAAGAAAGCTAGTTGAATTAAGCCCCAGAATCTGGGTTTTATGTCACCTTCAATTTAAAGCCTTATATTGGAAAGGGTGTTAAACATGAGCTCAGAAAGTTGCTTAGCTGCCACCCATCCAGCCTACCTGCTCTGTGCTGAGGAGGTCGGGGGTGGGCAGTCCCCTCTCCACTCTGTCTTTCCTGATTGCACCCCAGGCTTGGGCAAAAACATGGTTTGGTTGTAGGTAGCTTTGGAAGTAGTCAAGCTATTATTAGGTACACTGTTTTCCAGGAACATTCATTATTTCGTTTAGGAACTGCTACAGGGAAGTTTCCTACAGTGCAACAGAGGCTCTGTCCTGTAAAGGAATCCACAAAGACCCCACTTCACCCCCAAGACACAAAGCGCTTCAGTTTTCCCTGGTCATGCTGCTTAGACAGATCACACTAATAACACATTCACTTGCGTATTTGCCATCTGGACTGAGAGTATTTTATGATTTATCCTGCTTTAGGGCCATTCATATCCATCCCCCAAATATACTGAATTCTCCTGGGGACCCCAATTAAGTGCTCAAAGGTGATTTCTTTGCAAACCTGAGTTTAGCACACAAGAGTGACCCCAAAAGGGTTTCACTGAGTAAGTGGAAAAATGAGGTAAAAAATGCCTAGGTCTTTCTTTTAATGTGATTTTTTTTACTATTAGCTTAAACTACATATATCTTAAACAATAAAAGGAGACTGTAACTCAACTTGGAGGGGTTGTTTCTATTTTGGAGAAAAGGTTGAGCCAGTTTTCTGTATTCAAAGTGATTGCTTGGTCATCACAGGCCTGTAGAAGGTTTAAGGATGTGAATTACATTCTGTACAGAAAATTCTGACAATATTGTAAGGCTTCAGTAGATACATAAGAATTCAGTCTGTGCGCTTTTTTTTGGTGGTTTTTTTTTTTTTTTTTGGTAATTTGTCTTGGCTAATTCAGGAGTCTCCCTGCTGCGCAGGGTTGCTGAGCTGGCTGTTGCAAATCCCATTCACCATGTAATATATGTGTGAGGAAGGAACTTGAATAATCTATGCCTCAATAAATGGCAGAGGGAATTTCAGAATGCATTACAAAAAGACTGAAAGTTTTTCCAAGAAGATTGCTTAGCCTCAAAGCTGAAACTCACGGCATCATTTGCTACTATAAATAGCTTGAAAATTAGCTCTGAATAAGTAAAAACTAGGAGACACTCACTATGAAAATCCATTCCTCCAAAACGACACTAAATCTTCATCCTCTCTGAAGTTTAGAACAGTTCAGGCAAAAAAAAAAAAAAAGACAAAATTTGGGATCAAGATCCATCTGTGGTTTTTTTTTTTAGATTGTGTCATCACTAACAGATGGTAAATACTCTTTAGAAATCACTTAGCTGAGTTACTCTTGTTTATGGTGTTCTTAAGACATCTACCCCTCCTCCTAACTTCTAATACTCTTTGTCAGAACCTCAGTTCCCTCTGAAGGTTCTTACAGGTATCAGCACACAGGCTTGATTGTAATTATGCATTTTGATACAGGTTAGCAATAATTGTCTTCCCTTTTATTAGTTCTGAAACAATAGGATTTAGTCCTAGCACAAGACTACCTGCCTGTGTCAAGCTTTATAGTTTGTTGCAGAAATAGCTGGCAACAAGCTGGTATTGACTGTCACTTCCTGTAGGACTCAAGTTGACATCTACTATTTCAGATGCACATCAGTTTAGAAATATTCTATGTGCCATTTACCAATGATTCCTGCAGTTGAGCAGACATGAGATGAATGCAAAAACTGTCCATTGTATAGACTCTTGTTCCCACTTAATCTTCATGCAAAGAAAATTATTCTTCTATTTCATCAATGTTTTATTAGACTTTCCTGAAAAAGCTGGCAGAAGAATATAATTCTTCAGAGACTAACAAGTTACTTAGTGCATGCTATTTCCCCAATACTGGCACTGACAATGTAATTTCTGTAAGTATATCTTGTTTTCAGGAGAGTGAGTTACTTTTTTTAGAATTGATCTCATACCTTTGTTTCTCCCCCAACTCACTAGGTGCAAGTGAGTATGTGACTGGAAAATTATCTGTTTGTTCAGAAGAGACCTCTCTCTAGTTAAGCTCCCTGTTTTGTTCAGTATTATTTTAGATAAGGTAGATAACACTCACTGTTCATGCAAATTTGTTATCTACCCAGTCTAGCAAGACCACTTGAGCTATTGTTTAATAAAATTATGAGATTGTGAGTAGTCTCTGTGTGTCATGACAGAATTTCCATCGTAGTGTTGACAGGCATAAAACAGAAGGCACCCTTTGCTGAGGTCCTGTCTATCCTATTGAACTCAGACTTTTGCAAGCCTTGATCAATCAATGAATGTACCTAGTAGGCAGAAAATTGCAGCATGATGAGCAGAGCAAGGAGGGAGCACTAGGGAATCTGTGCTGAAGCCTATCACCTGATTTGTCAAGAATTATAGATAATATTGAGTAAAATTTATTTTGGTCTTAGGAGTATGCTGCTGCATCAGACTACAATGCTATTCTTTTGTAATAGACATGCAGAGCTTGCCAATGCAGTTTTAGAATAGCCAAGTGGAATGCAGAGATTTGAAGCTGAAAGGGAAGGCTGAGGGGTGCAATAACAAGTGACAGCACAGTGACAGTGTGCTGAGGTGGTGACAAACTTAATCAAAAGGGCTGTATGACTCTCTGCACTGTTGCTGATGCCTCATGGACACATCTTAATTATTCACATATTATTACTATATTTTGCAATTTTTAAGACAAAGCAGAACCCTGTGCTTTGTGCTAATGTTACTATTTAGAAAGCAATGTGTCTGTGGCATATGCATAAGGAAAAAAAATGCGTGAAATTTATTTGTTGAGGTGATAGAAAAGTCAAATGACTCATCAGGTGCACAGGAAGTGATTGGGCCAGAAAATCTCAGAACCTATGAAAGCAGATGAAATTACTGTCCCAGTGGAATGTCACCACTTAATTGGTGTGCAAATGTTTTATAGTTAATTTGCAGTTGACAAGGCATCTTTGTGCGTGGACTCATATACATTTTAAATTACGGATTTCTTTAATAATTGATAACAATGCCAAAATACCCCATAGCATTGATAGGCACTTAATACATCTTGTGACTCCTCCCAGAAAAAGCCAGGAGCATGAAGAAGGAAACAGGAAAGATTTCAAGATGCAAATCTACTGGAAGAAGCCCATAGCACCATGTAAGCCAAATGAAGGTGCCTTCCACTGTCTTACTGAAGTCACTTCTGTGCTCGCCTCTCACCCTTGTTTGACTTGCCAGCCAGTTGCACAGACTGACTGTGCAATTTTTCTAGGAGAAATAAAATGTCATAAATCTTGCTTTCAGGGGACCCAAACACTTTCAAACAAAATCCAGCTGTCTCAGCAGTGGTGCAGAGGTAGTAAGCTCTGCTAAGGGGGCTGGCAGTGGCAATTGGGAGCTGGAGCATCTTAAGTTGGATCATCCCTCACAAAGCAGAATGGTTGTAAAAGTGATAAGTGCCCATTCTGTGTATGATATTTTCCAAACTTGTGTATCCTGAGTTGCCACTAATGATATTATTCCAAAATGTGGCCTAAGAATCATGGCATGAAGGCAGATGTTTGGATCACAGTATACAAAGTGCCTGCTTGCTGCAGATGGTTATGATGGCAGTTTTATTTCTTGCTTTTTTTATTATTTGCCTTATTTTTTTTTCTTCTGATCTTATAAACTGAAAAAAAAATGTGAAAGTTTCACTATGAAAATACTGTTTTCTATATGAGGAAGTTAAATGCTTATTTCCAGTTCAAATAAATTCCACTTTCCCTTACCTTGCAATGACTTGGTGCTCATATGTTTTTTTATCCCAGTAACATACAAAGAATTGTTTTTTACAAAATGATTATCTGAACAGATTTAAATGTAACCTTAGAGCATAAAACATGAAACAAGAAAACGGAGTTAAACCAATCAATTTTATTCTGAGCACAGCAATTGCTTCTGCTGTCAACAGGAATAAAGTTTACTGCTATTGGAAACTAGTAAAAAGTCAGATGTGTTCTTATAAAATGCCTTGTCAACTGCTAGTAAACCAGACCACACATTTCAAGAACCAAACATCTCCTTATTTTAGTGTCTATAAGGTTTGTGTTCTAAACACCTGCTCAGAAGTAGCTACAACAATGTGAATTGAACAAACGAAACGTTATATTCTTAAATGACAAACAAATCCTGCTTATTGACCTTCTGAACTGCCTCAGCCAAAATGCACAGGATTCAGTTGTTTATCTCATGGGAAGCCGAGGCATGCCTATATCCAATGTTGAACTAAGATTAATATGGATGTCTTTGTAATTATTACATCTGAATAAAACTAATCTTTATATCAATGCAAGTTGTATCACAATTAAATCTTAATGACATAAAATCCCAGATTTTTATTGAAAAAATACATTCTGTGAACCTTTCAAGGGAGGAGAGGACAGGAGGAGGAATAATTGTCTGCTCAATTTATTCTATTTGAACCTAGAGATAATTAAAATAACTAATTAAAAAAATCTACATTTAAAAACCCATACTTTTTAGAAGATGAAATTGTAATGCATCCCTCATGCAACAGTCTGTATCCGTATCAGTTTGATGGGTAGTTTGCTTCTATTGGCACCTTTTGAAAAAAGAAAACAAATGGAAACCTCAAAGCTGTAAACTTTCACAGTCCAGGGCTAAGGATGAAATGGTAGTACTGTTTACTGGGATAAATCAGGTGCTACTAACAAAATTTCAATACCAAAGGTTAATAATATCATCATCATCAGTGGCTCTTGAAAAAGACCTGTCTGCCTAAAGTCAACTTAATTTTAAACACTGAGACAAGTCAATCAGTATACACCTGAAAATATGCATTGAGGGATGCAGTTTGCATACATTAGAGGCTAGTGTTTTCTTTCCAACCTGTGAGATTTTGAATTCTTTTGTTTGCCTATCCAGGAATGTAGGCACAGGTGCATTACTTTGTAGGGTATGGGTCTGCTTGTGAGTGGTTACTGGGTAGAGACTTTCCAGGGGCAGTACAAGACACTGAGAAATAGCCTTCTACTCAAAATTCTGTGCTTTCTGTCCTAGTGTTAAAACATCTTTCTCACAAGACTGATTGTCTGGGGATAGGGGGATGTTGCTGATCTGGAAGTGCAAATGTCAGCTCAGCCAATGTCCATTGACTGTGGCCTGAGAGGTTTGAAGGTGGGCCATTTCCCACTTTTACATTTTGCAGCATCAGAACCAATAGCCTGTAGCAACTTAAGTGGCTAAGGGCACAGTGGAAATCAAAATACTGAGATGTCAGTACAGCTATCTCAGTGCTTTTGGGAACCTTATCCTGGATCATGACTAAATGGATGTTTCTGATTCTGACCAAATGCCAACAATTTTGGCAAGGCTGTATTATCAAGGATGAAAAAAAATCTATGGAATTTAACTTTTCTTTTTTTTTAAAATTGTCTTTTATGAGCCCCAGGTGTATTTTGGTGCTTCATGGTGCAGGTAGGATTCCATTTTCACTTTGCACTGTTTGTTACACCTTGTGCTCTGAATATGCTCTGATTAGGTTTATTATATAAATATCCACATATCTGATTAAAAACAATCTGTTCATGATCATAGGGTAAATACAAAAATTATTATTTCCTAGCCTTCTATTTTGATTGTCAACTTCAGAAAGAAAATAACTCTTGTTCTTTTAAGTTGCATGGAAGGATATGATTTATGGATGATAGTATAGTTGCCCATTGACTCCTGGAAAGAAATACAGGAAACTTGATTTTAGATGTGATTTAGAAGATAATGAATATAGGGAAATTACACATTTATGAAGGGCATTGGTCTCTAAACTTTTCTGAACAGTTGTTTTGAAAGGTTGTCACTAGCTAGGCCAAATAATTAATACTGCAGCAAAATATCAGTGAAAGAAATGGTGACAAAACACCATGTCAAAGGATCACAGAATAGTTCAGATTTTAAAGGGGCCTTTAAAAGTCATCTAGTTCAACCCCTCTGCAAAGAACAAGAACATCTTCAACCAGACTAGGCTGTTCTGGGCCCCATTGAAACTACCTTGGCTGTGTCCAGAGATGGGGCAGCTACCACCTCTCTGGACAATCTGTCCCAGTGTTTCACCATCCTCTTTGTAAAAGACTTTTTCCTCATACGTAGTCTGAATCTCTACCACTCATCCATCCTTCTTGTAAGCCCCCTTTGAATACTGAAAGATCACAGTAAGTCTCCTCCACAGCCTTCTCCAGGCTGAGCAAACCCAGCTTTCTCAGCCTGTCCTCGTTGGAGCGGTGCTCCAGCCCTTTGAGCATTTCCATATCCAGCTCCAGCATGCCTGAGCCCTTCCTGTGCCAAGGACAGCAGATCTGGATGCAGCACTCCTGGCAGGGTCTCACAAGAGAGGAGGAAAGGCCCTGCTGGCCATGCTGCTCTGAGGCAGCCCGGGATGCTGTTGGTGCTCCGGGCTGGGAGCGCACACGGCCAGCTCATATCCATGAACAAGGTCTTCCTCCAGTCCCTATCTTCAATAGCTTGCAGTTGATATGGATAAAGAGGACAAAACATGATTTGTATACTACAGGGTTTTGACTATGTTTATTTTCATTTTCCATTTTTTTTTTTTTACCTTACCACTTCTGATTTAGCTTTGTGGCCCTTCAGTAGTTTTCTGAAAAACTTCTCTAAATAAACGATTTTTTGTTGGGCAGTCTGCTGATTTAAGGTACTATATTAGCTGAACCAAAGCCATTGTTCTCTTTGAATTCTGCTTTCCTTTAAGTATAATAATTCAATCCTCTTATAAACAGTGTATGCATTAAAAAGTGTCTATACATAGTGCCTATATAAAGCCATACGTGTGTACAGCTTTATAGGACCGTATTTTTCATTTTCTCTCATTTCAAGTTTTAAAACATTTTGTCAACAGTGCTATAGGAGGTGTGCTATTGTAGTTATAGACTCTCTTTGTTTGCATCTGATTTCATAAACTGACACCAGAACACTCTCATTAATTTCAGTAAAAAGAGGAAATATTTGCTGAGATTTTCAAGACTTAAAAAGATGTGCTCTGTATTGTGATATGTTTTTAATAGAAGACATAGTAACAGAAACAGGTGGAAAAATTTTTCCTATATCATGATTGGTGAGATTGGTACTATTTTATGCTCATGGACCTTGTTGCTGTCTAGAGGCTTTCTTGCATACTCCCTCACTGATGGCAGCAGAAGTTCAATCAGCTCATAGAACCAGGACAGTGTGTGGGTCTAATAGCTGCAGCACTGTGTGTTTGTGACAATGGGCATTTTGTAGCTGAGAGGAAAACAACAAAGACAGTAGGCATCAAAATACAAAAGTCTCAAAAATAATGGGCAAGGGCACCTCAGTTTTTAGTAACTGCCATAGCCCAATAATCACAGTGAGTGTCTTTTGATTTGGTCTTTCCTCAGCCAGTACCTTCCTGAAGAGGCAGGGGGCTTGGCTGCCAGCCCACCTCCTGCTCTGCATCATGCCAGGGACAGACTGATCCATACTCCTGGGGAGGTGTTGGAGGGCAGTCCTGGCTCTGCTGAATCCACCTCTCCCCATGCTGCAGTGCTGATGTGTCTTCAGCCTGCTCTGCTGGGAGACACTTCCCTTCTCCCGTGTAAAAGTAGCTCTGCTGAAAAGACAGTGAGATCTCAGGCCATATTATTTCCTTTATGATATCAGTAAAGAAAAGCAGTCCCTGTTGCTGTGTTTCATTTGGCTTGAGTCCCACGAAGTATTTTCCTCCTCAGAAGACTAAGCTTCAGCTCAGCTTCAGCTCAGAAAATCAAGCCCAGGCACACATTTTACACCTCGGAAGTAGTTATAGTGGATGGAAGAAAACGTAAGCTAGTCATCAAAATAAGGGGCAGCATTACAGCTTTTGCAGCCATGTAATCAAAAATATTCTTTCCTTTTTTGCACTGAGCCACTTGCAGTCTGTAATACACTGAAAAGAGATTTTGTTTCCTTTCCCCCCCTCAGTTTCCAGCAAGGAAAACAAGTGCTCTGCTTCAGCAAGTGAATCCACTCATGCTTGTGATACACATACAGGCTGTGTGAGAATTATACCAATAATTACTGTTTAGAAGTGCTCTGCATGCAGATGCCACAATAGGGCATTAAGAACGTATCACATCGTTATGGGAAACACAATAGGAATCTTTCTGTGAGTGAAATAATTATATTTTAACCACGTTGGAACCAAATAATCTATCTAGCTCTAAGTCTTTATTCACGTGTAAAAAGATCATTTATGCATTGTAATTCACCCTTGCTCAAATAATTGTGCTGGAATATTCTATGGAGGTTTTTGAACAGCTCTGTAATAGCCATACTGTTGGGTGACAGCAGTATCATTAGTAACCTACATAAATATTTCTAACCACGTGCAAATTCATTTTTTATTCCATTGTAATTTATCACAGTATTTTCACCTTCTATATATTTCAAGAGAAATTATCTTTACTTGTAATGCTTCCCTAGCCCTAGCAGCTCCATGCATAGGTTGGGTAATCCAGTGTTGGTGTAGGAGAGAAGACACTGTTTGCTGTACAAGGTCCCACATTTGCAGGAGTGCTGGACCACAGGGTGCTCTGAAGGAGAGCTTCAACACTGGAGGATTGCTGTTCAAGGTCTGTTTGTCTGGAGAGGCACAGTGCTGGGTAAGGCTGCTCTCAGAGACCTCATGCCCATTTGACATACTTGCAATGAGGTCCTTTAGCAAAGGTTCTCAAAAACCTTTAAGAATAAAAAAACTCTCATAAGCAGTAACTGAATAAAAGACAGGATGTATATTCTTCTCCAGGAATGGAAACTGATAGAAACATCCTTCAATACATATCCTGTCTTTATATGGTGTTTCCAAGTATCCTCCTACAATGACCCATTATTTGTCTGATCTGCTGCAGCTGTTCTTGTGGTTATAAATAAACAAACAACATTGCTTCTAGTGCCTGGGTGAGTATCTTGAAACAGTAATGTCATAAAAAATACCACCCCTCCTCCCCACCCTGAAAGTCTGAATAAGCTTGGCCTGTTCAATTTAATTTAACAAACAAACAAACAAACAAACAAAAGAGACTTGATAGAATGCAGGGCAACTTCAGCATATTAAAGGACTTCATTGTAGTGGAGAAGGGCATAATAGGTGCACAGGGCATGTGCATATCTCCATCAGGAAGCAAATTTATAAAAGGGAGCATGATTAGCTGCTGGAGTTAATTTACCAGGAAAAAGATGAATTGTCAGTCTGTTGATGTTTACAGGTTGGGACTGAATGCCTTTCAAGATGATATGCCTAAGGCAGTCATAAATTATGCTTTAGACTAATTTATTTTATCAGCTTAATATGAGTAAATAAGGTAAATGGGTGAAATAAACCTGACATTGAGACTAATCCAGTTGTTCCTTAAGACATGAAATATCTGGAAGAATGGAGTAATCTCAAAGTCTCTGACCAAATCCTTAACAAAATGAAGCAATGTTTGCAAGTGCCATAAGCACATTTTCAGATGGGCTGTGGAGTTTTTTGTATGTCCATGCAGAGATTAATTTTCTCACTTTTTATTTTGACCCAGGTTTTGTTGAAAAGATGTGCTGCATTTCTGAAGGTAGTGTAGCCATGCCAAGAGGAGTTGCATGTATGTGCTACAGCACCTTTGAGAGGGGTGTATGTCTATTACCCAAATGGCAGTCATGGCTTGAATTTGATTGCATTTCTTGTGAGGATCAACTTCTGCCTGACTTTTTCAGAAGAATTTAGCTGCACAAAGATGTAAAAAACAGATTTGTAGGCTATTACCTAGCCAGAAAGGCTTAGAATCATGTTTTGTTCGGAAAATCACCCTCCTATCCTTCTAGAATCTACTAGAAAGTATCTTCAAATGGTAATTATATTCTAGGCAGAAATCCAGTGCATTATATTTGCTGCCTGAGACTATAATGTAGGAGTTGTAATATATTCCCTAATTAAAAATATCATGCACAGTAGTGATTTTATTATTCATTTATTATCTGGACCATTGAACTAATCTGAAGAAAAGCAGCATTCTCAGGGGCACAAGTGAAGAGGTTCCCTCTCTGTTTTTCCAGCAAGAGGGACGATATTTTTTGTGTGAAAAAGAAGGACTTCTCATAACTTGCTACACAATTATTGTTAGACTTTAGATAAATAAAGGTTATGTTTCTTGTCCAAAGGAACATTCAGGATTACTTTTGTGACCTTTATGTTTTGTGGTATATGCATAATACTTCATAAATGTAAATAAATAGGAGACTAAGAAGCAAAAAAAAAAAAAAAAAAAAGACATTGGAAAATAATGTATAAAATTTAACAATCCTTAACTGTGAGATAATTTTCAATAATTTAAAAGAAATTCAAATACATATAGCTTAAAAATCAGAATCAGTTACTCTCTAGTTATTTTCTTGTTGCACCAAGCTTACAAGTATAGGCTTTTATCTCACATATATTATAAGTTTTTGTCCATGTCAGTGACAAGTGGAGTCAAGCTGTTGCAGATTCAGGCTACCAAGATTTGGCTGTGAAGCAGTAGACCCAGATGGAGTCTCCAGGTCCCCAATGCAGTCTCAAAGTCATAAATTGACACAGTCTTCTAAATGACAGAATACACTGGTGAATATTATACAGTATAGAATATATAGTATTTAAAATCCACTATATAATTTGTAACAATTTGTCCTAATTTTCAGTTGTGTTATGTATGGTGCATGATGTTGGTCAGTTCTTTCTTTAAGCATCTATGCCTACCAATGCTACTGTTCTGCTCCTCTGAACTTTCAGATGCTATCTATATTTCAATAAAACTAAACTATAAAGAGCAAAGGTTTTATTTCTTCTAAATTTTATTAGACCGACGTTAAATTTTTCAGCCTTCAACCAGGTCATGGGTTTTGAATTTTTGTGGCTTTTTGACTACCCATCTTTTAAATCTTTCTTACCTCTGCTCTTCAAAACCTTGAAATCAAGAAGTAAAAAATCACTTTACATAATAAAACATGCAATCCATTTTTAGTTTCTTAGTAAATGTGTAGCACTGGAGATTCAGGACAAATAGTTTGGAAAACTAAAGCCTGAACCCTAGAACTGAGCAATGCTACAGTGACAACTGAGTGGTCACCTTTCCTTTTTTTAGATTTCCAGATGCTGAATCTCCTTTACTGGAATTAAAACAAAACATCAAGCATGTATATCCTCTCAGACCTCTTTTGGAAAATCACATTATTTGTATTGCAAAAATTTCTGCTCATTTTACTGTATGTTTTTGTTGTACCATGGGTAATGTTTTTTACTTTACTACTTCATTGATCTATGCTGCAAAAAGCAATCATTATTTTTATAATAAAGCGAAATAAATAATGATGCATATGTAGTTGAGTTCTAATTTTGATTTTGTCTATCTGAAACCAATTCATGTTCCAAACTAATTCTTCCAGACTGTTTAACTCATGGCATGGCATTTTATTCAACAAATGCAGCATAAAACGTAAGGATTATGTAGACAAAGCTCAAAGGTAAACTTAGTGTTCCACTCTGCTAACAAAACTCATTTATTTATCATAAAATTCTGAGCTTTTTTACTTCAATAATTCTCTTTTAGACCACAGAACATATCTAGAGTGTATTACACAGCATTTCTAAATTTTCTATTGAACACAACACAGAAATTACATTGCATTTTTATTTGCTAAATGCTGTCTCTCAAAGAAGTAATATGATACAGAGAGAAGATAGCCTGGAGCCCAGTGTATGGTTATGGCCGCTAAGTGCTTTGGTTTTTCTCAGCATGAGTTTGCTAATTCCCATTGATTGATATTGATATTCAATAATTCATGTTGATTTGTGTTCACATATCACCCTTTGCCATTAGGAATCCAGTTACTCCACTCAAGCACAATTTTAGGAAGATTATCTCACCATACTTTTGGTTGGCACAGAGTACTTCTCCTTTCCTTGAAAAAAAAAGTAATAAGCCTATGCAATACTGGAATAGAAATGCTGGTTGTGATAGGTGCATGTGTACCAAAACTTTTTATGGTTTGCATACTAATCAAATTAAATAAGAAACTTATGTACCTATCTCTTAGATCCATTACTACATACAACTTTACCTTCAGAGAAAACTAGATTGTCTTTTATTGTTGTCTAACACTAGGTCATAAACAGCAATTTTTTTCCCTTCATGATAAAGCAGTTTAATCCACTAATCCTTATGAAAAATGTAAATGTTTATATTAGTCAATTAGAACAAGGCTTTGTTGTGTTCTTGTTCTCTTTCTCTTTCAATATATACCTGATTTATTATTCAATAAATTTTATCTTTTACATTTTTTCTTTCTGCACTGTAACTTTGCTGCCTGAAAATCCAGATGTATATTCTAATTGATATGAGGAGAACCCAAGTTTTATTTTGGTTGTAAATTTTAAGAAAATGTTATTGCTTTCAAATATGAACTTGTGTCTATTTTTGATTCTTCTAACAGAACAGCTAATAGTTATTGATTAAAGGTTTGATGTTGTACCTTACCCTAGCTGCCAAAACACACAAAATAATTTTAATTTCACTTCATTAAGCTCCCCAAAATGCAAAACTGTGGTGGAAACTAATACCTTGGTGTGGTGAAGTGAAAGATTCTTGCATAATGCTAATTAAACAAAGGGAAGACAGGGAGAATCATCTCAAAATGGTTTAAGATGATGTATTCTTTTATATCAAGTGAAAATGGAGGGAGGCACGTCTGCAAGCACTTTGGAGGAGATGTTTAAGATCTAAAATAATCTTGCTAATTGGTGACTTGGTCTGTAAAGCAGGATGCACTTCAAGCAGGACAAATGGAAATTATTGCACTTCAGTAAAAATAATCAGCTGAGCAAAGAAAGATGGAAGCTGCCTAGTAAGCCAAAAAGTGAGAAAAAGAGAGAGATGTTTTATTGAAGGCAGCACCAGTTAGTCAAATTCATATTCATGTAAGGGGGAAAAAACCCAACCAAACCCAGCATCTGGTATCTTGGATGGTTATTGCACTTAAAATGAAACATTGGCCAGCTAAAGAGATTGCAGAGAAAAGCATAGTGAATGATCAGATCTGGAAAACACGACCTGAGGATGAAGGAAATAATCTTCTTCCTTCATCCAGTGACAGGGAGGAATGAGCAAGTATTGGAACAAGGGATTTACAAGCATTATTTTCAAAGATCTGGGGCAGAGTGGAGAGAGCTGTTGTGGAGTATTCAGTAGCAGATATTTTTATTGAATGGCCTACACAAAAGCTTGTGAGGGTGATTTTAGCACAGTTGATTCTGACATAGGAGGAAGAAACAGACAAAGATCCTATGAGATATACTTCCAGTTCAGTTTGGAGTGGTTCATAAATGTGGGTATTCCAGCATGCAATTACATAAAAGGAAGAGTAATCTTATTTAAAAAAAAAAAAATGCTACTTTGAATTATTTACATGTTTTTAGTTTAGGATTTTTTTTAATTATAACTCTCCTTGAATAGCTTCACCTTTCACTCTAATTCAGCTTATGCTTTGCCAGTTAAACTGACATAAAAAGTTACTGCATGTTTTTTCTACACATTCCCTTCTGCATGATAGGAACTAACCAGAGATATCTATAAAAGCATTACTTTATCTTTCCCTGCATCTCTGCTTAAAACTTATCCAGCCTCTGAAACTTATCCAGTATTCAGTAAGTTACATCCTTGAATCTTGTTAGAAAAATTGTTATTTTGTCGTTTCCATGGAGAGAACCCTTCTCCCCCGCCCCTCTCCCTTCTTCATTTACTACTTGCAGCTCAACAATATGTCTTTAGGTGCATCAAGAATCTGAAAAATCTCTCAAAATACTCTCAGGCCAAATGACAATGTTCCAGCAGGAATGCCCACTAGCTTTTATCAATATTGCTATAAAATCCAAGTATCAGCTCACTTGATTTTGTTTCTGTCATCTGATTTATGTTTCTAGTCAAAATGCATTGAAAGCATAAAGTGAAGCTGAATAGCCTTCCAAAAAAGTGGTGTAAAATTGAAACACTGAACATAGGGAAAGGTTTCTAATCTAACAGCCTCTTTCAGACTGCATTATTTGTGCATTTTATTCTTCATTGGCCATGTTTTTAACTTTCTTAGGTTTTTTTGCCACTTTAGAAAGAAAACTGTTTCTTTTGCAAGATTACCTTGGGAAATTAAATTTTCATATACTTTACTACAATAGACTCAAATAGTGCTTAGATTTTAAATTGCCTATAATTTTCTGTTGGGAAAATTCTAGAGAAATGAAACAAATGAAAGGAATTTGCATTTGTCAACCTCTCTGATTCAGCACTGGCATCTAAATAACCCTCTGTGGTTCTTTACCTTGCTCTGTTCTCCCAAAGTCATTGTAGTTCTTCTTTCCTTACACTGCACCCCAACGTCTTTGGAACAGGAATTGCAGCCCGGTTCTGTGCCTGCCATTCAAAGCCACACCCACTTCACATTTTCCCTATTTTGTACACCATCTGTGTCCCCATGTGCTAGGAAAGGAGGTCCTAGAACTAAGCCCAAAAACTGCCTTTCATGCATCTCAGCATCTTCCACGCTGGCTCTTCACTTATTTTGTCCCAGGTGCAACTTCTATTCAGCTGTGATAAATCTCTAGGCAGAGGAAATATGCTTATCCAGTAAGCCTGTATAGAACATGAGTTTTAGAAACACATTTCTGGAAGTAAAGGTGGAGAGGTGTTATGAAAAAAATGGGTCACAGGGTTGCTGACATAGAGTAGGACTTCTGTGTTATATCACACATGTTTAATGTCTTTAGCAACAAAATCAAAAATATTTTGCTTCCCTAGGCAGTGGGAGTGTGGTATCAAGGAAAGAAAGGGAGAGGAACCTTTTTTATAACACAGTTCCTTTTTTATGGACGTCATGAACAAAAATATTCCACAAGACTGAATTTCTCATTCATGGCCTCTGTTTTCCACAGATGGATGAAAAGTGGATAATTATAAGTGAGGAAGACAGAAGGCCTGGTGCTGTAAGAACCATTGCTGTGAGTCATGAGCCTGGAGCACATTTCTTTATGACAACTTTGTATATCTTACTCTGTCCCTGAGGTTATTTATTCCAGAGTAGTTATCAGCAGCACATTGGGTCAGTCTTGTTCCAAATATATTCTTTCCTAGTACAGAGGAAGATTATGTCATCATGGACATACCTTTCTTTGACTTTGGGGACTGCTTTAACTGGTAATAAATGTTGGACTTCCATTTCAGACATACAGAAAGAATGAGAGATTGGAGAATATTTCTGATAGAGCACCAAGCTTTACTTACTAAGTGCTTTCTGTAAAGGGGAACTAATCAGCAGGCCCGTTATCAAAAACTATCTTTTCCCTTTCACTAAGTGAAATTACACCTAAGTGTAATTCACCAGCTGGTCGAAAACTTGATCATCTGCTAGAAATTTATTTGATTTTATGTTGTTGGACTTTTTAAAACCTTCTTTTTTTTTTTTTTTTTAACAGACTGACATACTTCTTTCCAAAGTCACAGATACTGAAATTGATTTTTGGGGCATGTACCCAAGTTCAAAAAATACCCAATTCCCAGCCCATTAAAAATATTTTTCTCCTCTGTTGGAAAATAACCTACAGCTGTTGGTTTATAATCTCCTTATAATTTTATCTCCAAGCTTGTCTGAGACAAAAGCATCACCCTGGCTCCTGGCTATGTGTGGTGAGATTTTGGTAGCAGGGGATCTACAGGGGTGGCTTCTGTGAGAAGCTGGTAGAAACTTCCTCAGTATGTGGTGAGCCATTGCAGCTGGCTCCAAGCTGGACCCACTGCTGCCAAGGCCAAGCCCAGCAGTCACAGCAGTAGCACCTCTGGGGTAATGTATTTAGGAAGGGGGGAAAGCTGGGCAGCAGCAACAGGAGGCAGAGAGAGGAGTGAGAGCATGGGGCAGCAGCAGCTGTGCAGACAGCAGGGTGGGTGCAGAAGGCAGGAGGGGCTGCAGGAGCAGAGGTTCCCCTGCAGCCCCCGGTGCAGACCATGCAGGCAGCTGTGCCCTGCAGCTGGTGGGGGGCACAGTGGAGCAGAGATCCATGTGCAGCCCATGGAGGAGCCCAGCTGGAGCAGGTGATTGCCTGAAGGAGGCTGTGAGCTCCTGGAAAGCCTGTGCAGGAGCAGGTTTGCTCTCAGGACTTGTGACCTGGCGGAGGACCCACGTTAGAGCAGCCAGTGCCTGAAGGATTGAAGCCTGTGGAGAGGTTTGTGGAGGCCTGTCTCCTGTGGGACAGACTTGGAGAAAGGGAGGGTGAGGAGTTCTCCCCCTGAGGAGGAAGGAGCAACAGGCACATGCGATGAACTGACTATACTCCCATTCCCCATCCCCCTGCCCTGCAAGGGGGAACAAGGTAGAAAATTTGGGAGTGAAGTTAAGCCCAGGAAGAAGGAAGGGGTGAGGGAAAGCTGTTTTAAAATTTAGGTTTTATTTCTCATTACCCTACCCTTTTTTTTGGTTCATGATAAGTTAAACTAATTTTCCTACGTCTGTTTTGCCCATGATGGCAGTTGCTGAGTGAACTCTCCCTGCATTTGTCCTGAGTCATGAGCCTTTCATTATATCTTCTCCCCTGTCCAGCTGTGGAGGGGAGTGATAGAGCAGCTTTGATGGGCACTGGTGTGCAGGTGACCCACCATACCATAAAACCATGAATTTGTTGAGTTTGATTGAGGCATCACTACTGGCTCTGTAGCAATAATCAATAGAACAAATCTCTTAAAGAGATAACCAACCTTTGTTTCACTCTGTTCGATCTATATTATTCAGTTGTAGATTCAAAAATAACTTGCAGGATATGATTGTGGTAAATTCTTTATTGAAACAATTTAAAAAATCAGAATGTTTGATAATGTTGCTGTTTCTGGTGAGATTTTTGGAACAAGATGAATTAAAACAAAGCAAACTCTAGAGTGCACTGCATTCTTCCACCAAGGATTTTTAAAACCCAAGTGTAACTCCTTATGTGCAGCACACACATTTCTCACCATGAGCCTATGTCAAAGTTTTTGAAATTATTCTCACAGTCTATCATATTTTTATGTTTCTTCTTGAGTATTTTCATGTAATTCAGTAACACTTGACAAATTACAAAGATCACAAATGGAGCTCCTTGCTTCTGTTGCTGTTCTCTATTTTGTTGTTTTCCTCATTTTTAGACCCTAGGCTGGTCATTGAGAAAGACACATTGAAAGAGCTACACTTTTGAAGTAATTTTTCTCCGTAAAAGAATATATATATACATCTTTTTGCTGAGGCAGAGCTGTTGACTGTCATTCACTCTTGGCTTATTGGTATATCTGGAGCAGCAGAAGCTCCACACGACCAGGCAGCTGCAGGGCTGGCACACTTGAGCAACAGAGAACAGTTTGACTTTAGTGTCAAACAGTTCATTGACTGTGTAACTCAAGAAACTGAGTGGAATATGTGCCTGAGTAACTACAGAGCCAAAACTTTGTAAAAGTGTAAAATTCACATATTTTGGAATAAATGTGAAAAGACAGCAAATTTTAGAGTTAAAATGACTTCCAGAAATAGAATCGCTTCTAGAGATTACTCTACACTTTGCACTTGAGGAAATTTATTTTGCTCAACTTAGAAAAAAAATTAGCTTTTGTTTAGTTGTATAGTCAACTATTAATTAATCTAATGCATAATTTATAGGAAAAAGACACAAGAAAAGAGACTAAATTACTTGAAACATATACATAATATGTTTCTTGTGGAAGGAGATCAAAAAGGCTGTTTTCCCCACTACTGGTGGTAGAATAAGATTATTTTATCCAGAAAAAAAAATTGGTCAATGAAATTTGCATTACAATTAGCAAAAAAATTTGAAACAAATAAAATTATTCAACCAGATTGCTCTGCATTAGACTCTTCAACAATAAAATAAAATTAGGAAGCTGCAGAATAGTGTGAATTCCCTAGTATCCATATTTTCATGCTTAGCATATATTAAATGGCCAGTTAATCAAAATTGTCTATTCTCCCGTTCTTTAAAGGAGGTGCTTTTAGTTCATCAGCTTATTTTAAGCCTGTAAGTAAGTGAAGTTAGAAAAATGACTAGAAACCTTTTAGCTAGACTTGTTTGCATGTTTTACATTACTGTTGATTTGGCAATTGACTTCAGTTATTATTCTTGTTACAGTTTTCAGTGTAGAAAATAATCTGTTAATGTTGCCTGCCTAATGTTACTAAAGGCTCAGCTGTGGTTTTTTCAGTTTGTTCAGTCACTGGTGAGACATTTCATTATGGTGAGACATTTCATTATGGTGTCTTTTGTTAGATTCAGAACTAAAAATGATTGACGTGAAATGGCAGAACTTTTTTATAAAAGACGTTAAGAGCTTGTACTTCTGTTTTTGAAAGTGAGTCCAAAAGTATCAAAAAATTTACTGCATGTTCACTTAGAACTGAAAATTCTATGACTGCAATACTCCAAGTCCTAAGGCACTCAACTTCTAAAGCTTTAACTTGTTCTCAGTAAACTTCTTTCTATGGGAACAGTGCTGATAAATTGGTTGACTCCTTTCAACTATAGTATGTGTGGTGAAACTTACGTAAGTTTGTATTTTACCAAGTTCTAGTTCTTCTGTCACAGGCAGGAAAAAAGACCATTTCTCCTCCCTGTCCCTTTTATCCTAGCTGGCAATTCATTTTATATAACCAGCTGTTACATTTTAATCTGAAGAGAAGCAGCAGGAAGTGTGATCAAAACTTCACATAAAATTGTTTCTTTTCAGATTACAAAAGAGCTCTTCAAAAGGCTTCAATAGGAAAAGAACTTACAAATGTACTTGTTAATTGGTTGTGGTAGAAATGAGTGCCTAATTTCTAATTGTAATATGTGTCACTTTAGCTTCTAACCTTTGCTTCTTGTTTCATTTTCTCCGCTAGATTAAAGAGTTCTTTACTACCTAGTTTTTTCACTCTGTGAAGATACTTTCATAGAGTAATCAAGTTATTCCTTGTACTTTTTGTTAAAAGAAACAGCTTGAGCTCTTTAAATCTTTAATTGTAAAATAGATTCTCAGGTACTAAAATTTTATTTGTGTTTTCCTTTCAATATATTTCCTAATCCTTCAGAATCCATTTGGCGAAAGGAGCACTCAACTATTGAGACCTCTCTGATGAACTGCAGAGATACACTGCAAGGTCTACCTCAGAGTCTATATTATTATGATTTTTTTTTAAATATATATGTGTATATGTGTAGGTGTTCTTTGTGTCTAGTCAAAGGTTTTATTAGTCCTTTCTGTATTGGCATTCAATGGACAACTTGACTTCCTGATCATATTTTCATTGTTGGCTGGAGCACTAGTCCATTCTTTTCTCTGTTTAGTCTGTATTTAATTTGTATCTTTGTTCCTAGTGTTCCTATGTGACTTCTGCATTAGTTAAATTCACACAGTCCATAGGGGTTCTGTAACTTGTAGCACCAGGGTGACAGCTCTGGAGGTGACACACTGCAGCTGTGTGGTACAATGTGCACCACTTATCCCTGGGCAGCATTTATTTCCTCGGTCATGCAGGCCAGGAGGCTGACATGGCATCCCTTGGTGTGGTACCAAGTCTTGACAACAGGGAGGATGGGAAGTACCAATGGCCTGACTTCTTAATAATTAATATAAACCTATGGGGTTTTTTTCATTTTTACTTCCATTGGGAGCTTCTTAATTAATAGTCTCAGTAAATTGTGGATTGTTACAAAAGATCTTAGAGAATCCAAAATTTTATGAGTGCTTCAGTAAAATGACATAAACAGCAAGAAAACTGCTACTATTTTGGAATCTGGTCCTCAGCAAAATAGTTCACAAAAGAACATGGGAACAGATAGTAAATATGAGTTTCAACTACTCAACAATGTACATATCATTGATCTGATTTTAAAAGTGCCTCTATATTTTTCATAGTATTTCTAAAATTATGAATAAATTATGAAAACCATCACTGTGCATAATGCATTCACATCGTGACTGTAAATCCTTAAGCCGTAACACCAGTTATCATCTACCTTGTCACATTTACTGTAATATATTCAACTTGGGTTGTGATTATATTCTAGCTGTGGAGACCTTTTGGAATTATGAAGTGAAAAATGTAGCTACTGAAATACTGTATTATATTTAAAGTTCAAATATTGAGGTTTCTCTGTTTTCTTTCCTTGTAAAGATTTCAGCAATAGTATGACATATTTAATAATAGCATTTAATAACTCTACAGTATGCTCTCTGCAGTACTGTGCAGCTCCTTATGAGCTGAGAAAATGTGTAAGGCATTAAGTGAGTAAATCTTTCCTAACTGAATACCATTGCTGCAGGGCTAACATATTAAAACACATTAAATACATTGAAATTAATGAAATACTCTGTCTGTGTCCAGTGGGTGCTGCATTAAGATTTTTTTTAGGGACATATAGAGGTAGATTTACAGAAACTGTGAAAGAACAATCAACTTAGACTACTTGGATTAAATACCAGATGGATAGCCACAGGCATAATTCCTATGCTTTTTTACTATGTCAGAAGAACTCTATGTTCCTGCTAGTTTAATTTCAGTATTACAGTCTGCCTCCTGATTTTTGACATAAAGCAGATAAACAGATTTCCTCCAAAAGAATTGGTCTAATTTTGCTGGGACAACACAGGAACTATGGAATGTGTTGCATAGTCTAGTATCTGTGCTGATATCTGTGGCTGAGCTGTAAGCAATGTTTCCCTTCACTCCCAAAAGGGCTAAAATAATAAATATATTAACTTTATATTGGAGAGTTGATGGAAATGGGACAGGTAGAGACTGTCCTGACAGCGAAAAAGTTTTTTTTAATATATCCAGTTAGATAGGCTTTAGTTGTTGTTCTATTGTTTCTCAGTATGTGTTACTCAGTCCATGTACTTAAAACTTTTTTTGTCAGGTACTGTTTTTGAGGAAAATGTGGGTAAGAGTGCAGTTAATGTCAGAATTCTGAAGTCCTGGGACTTCAGTATATGGGACACTCCTCTGCAAATCTTTGTGTTTAAAATGTCACAAGTCTGCTGAATAATCGGGCTTCCCCATGGAAGAAATAGCAGAAGTAAAGCCCTTATTGTGTTGTGAATAACCTTTTTTTAAAACTTTGCCAGAATTTGGAAGTGGTTTTTGACACAAATCAGTATGTTTAGAGAATTTCTTTTTGTGTGTTGCATGTAGAAAAGCTTCAGACAAAAGCCCCTGGATCTTCTCTAACAAAACTGTCCAACTGCATTGGAGGTAGTGTCTTGTGTTTGTTGTAAAAGGGCAATTGCATAGGAGAGCTTTGTTGATCATTGAACTTAAAAATTATTACTGAAGCAAGGAAGCACACAAAATAAACTGGAACATGGAAATAGAATGAATAATTGCTAAGGGTATACAAAGTCAATTCACTGCAACAAACACTCAGGACGCTCACTCAGGACATTAAAAACAGAGTAAGCCATATACACTAATTGGCTGTATTTTTGTAAACTTGAGCTATGTATTTTCTATTTTGTTGGAAGGGCTACTGGCCTGGTCAGTGTGCTGTGCTCTCTTTGCAGTGCACTGCTGCAGTACTTGGAACATGGTAGGTGATAATCTGGAGTCAGTGTAGGAGCTAACGGAGCGTGGCTGCCTGCAGCGTGCCTGCGCAGCCTGCACCAGCTGCAGCTCACCTATGGACCTCAGAAACCATGTGCAAACAGCTTAGTGAGTAGCTGCACCGACCATCTGATTTAAACATTGACTGATTTCATGGTTTTGCTTGTTTCAGCTTTCAAAGGTCTAATTATGGGTATTATGCATAGTTTCATTTTCATCCTAATGATATGCTGGCTCAGTGATTTCTGATGATTTAACTGCCAAATTCTAATCATTTGCATAGGACTGCTTATTAAAGAAAGCATTCTCAAATGGCTTGTTCTTTTAATTTTTCATTTGAAATTTAGAAATTCCAGAATCATATAGTATAATCCCAGTTTTTCTCTGTATTATGCGATATCTGGATCTTATTTAAATCAAAAATAAAGCTAAAGAACTATTTCCTTAGCTTGGTATACTGGTGTGAAAAAGTGCAATTTTCAGTGTTAAGCTCAGTGACAGAACCTGTTTTTCTAGAAATTTGCTGGCTCAATCTAATTACTAATTTCAATTAGTATTTAATATGTGGTTTTATGTCTGTGACATAGTGCAATTACTACACGTTAGAATTCATGACCTACAGAATTTGTCAGGATATATGAGTAAAATTGAAGTAAAATCTCCTATGCACACACAACTAGAATTAGTCAATCTAAGATCCCACCTTCACTTATGAGTCGATGTATATTTAATGAACATTTCTTAGCTTTAATTTCATATCAAACCACAACATTTGAGCTTTGTCCTTTTAGGCTTCTTTTTTTAAGAAATAACATCATGTGGCTTTTTTGACTTTAGCACTCTTCCTTTGTGTACTCTGGCTTTCCAAGTCTGACTGCAAGGGCTTCGTTTCACCAGCTCTAAAGGAGACTTGAGCTTGAATATTTCTACCAGACATCTGGACCTGAAACTTCTACTAGGTTTAGTACTTAGAAGTAAAATAGTTTAGTAGTTTGAATATGTATAGATCCCAGTAAAAGTGAATAAAACTGTTTGCAATAGAGAACACCATATCAACCAGCAACCTGCAGGAATTGGGTGCTGACACAGAGTTTACTGTTTTGCACATTTAATGACTTCAGATGCAAACAGATAATGAATGGCTCTGTACTCTGTAGTTTCAACAGTGAAAAGCCACTGGTGCTGAACCGGATTCAACCTAGTCTCTATAAGCAAAAATACTTTCTAAGACATTGAGCAACATAGAAAAGAAGTCAGAAGTTTACCATCAAATACTTAATTCTTTAATAGAGCTTTGGTGCTGTTATTCTTCTTTTTTTGTTGTTTGTTTGTTTGATTTTAATAGGACCAAAAGAACATACTCTGAGCAAGAGGTGAGTTCAGAAACCAATAAAGGTCATATTTGTGACCTGAAAAACTGGGATATATTGATGACTTGGACAAAATTTGGTTGTACTTTTTTACTCTAGATAAGAGACCAGAATTTTTATCTGAATATAATTTTTCTATATTACTTCTCACTAGATTGGCAATTGTTATCCCTTTGAAAATACTTATTTCTAAGAAAGCATTGCGGTTCAACATCAAAAGTATAGATACTGATTTTCTTTCTTTTAAAAGAAATACCTCACCAGCTTCAGTTACTTCATTGTCCTTAATATGATGTCCCTATAGTTGTGACTGACTTTTTGTAGGTGTATAGTTATGTCATTAAATAGGGTACACTCACTCCTTCAATCCTTCCAGGCTATTAAGTGAAAAATGCTTTGGGAGGTGGTGTGTTTTCTGTTAGGTTTTTATTCATTGTAGTAAGTAAGTTATGTCATTTTATTTTGAAGTACTATATTATCATAGTTAACAGGCTGCCCAATAAATATACATTTGCTTTATTAATAATTGCATTTTCATACTTGTAACAAAATAATAGAATTTCCTGGGATAAAAGGTAAAGCAAATTACAGCATAAGAAGGCCCAGCTGAGTCACAGCAATTGACCATCCAACTTAATGTTCTCCAGCTGAGAATAAGGAAAAATGCTGTTTGGGGAATAGTTTTTTTGT
>WBND01000131.1:1529082-1550647 GCA_013398595.1 Tychaedon coryphoeus
TTTTTTTTTTTTTTTCTGTGTTCTAGAACTGCATTTTTAGTGACATTGGCAGATAAGGACTTTCTTGCCTTTTAACTTCTCTTTCTGTGCCCTATGAGGGTTTATATTTTTTGTTTGTTTATTTTGTTTTATTTAGATTTGATGTGGATAATTTTGGGGTTGTTTGGTTGATTGTTTGTTTTTGTAGTGTATTTTTAAATTTACTGGTACAGTTTACCTCCACAATCTTGAGATACAGCAACAAGTTATACAGAGCACTATTGTCTCTTTATGGTATTTTATTTTATCTGCTTTAATGTAGTCTCTTGCTAGCTTTATTGAGTTCTTAGCTCTAGCGTTATTCATTTAGTGAGTGATAGTCTGGCAGTCATTCACTACATTCAGAAAATTTTGAAGCATAATCATGTTCCTTTGGTGTTGTTCTCTCCAAATTAAGGCATCTCAGCCTTCTTAATCTTTCATTGTAGGGCAGCTGTTGCAAGCCATTATAGTTGCCCTTGTCTGTACTTTATCAAGTCCCCTGTACTTTGGAGTCTAACTCAGCTGAGATGTGGAGTTGCATGTGCTGCCCTGGATAATATGATGTTAAGGCAGGCAGTGGAGGTTTTTTTGGGGGGGTGGGGTGGCTTATAACTATAATCTTCTAACTTATTTTTAATTCCTTTCCTATGGGATACCCAGTGCCAAAGTTGTTTCACTTGGAGTCCTTCTGTATTTTAAGCTGGTGAAATCAGAGAAACATCAATAAATGACTCTAGGACATGTTCCTTATGTTCTTTATGTTACAAAACTTTCAGTTTTTGACTTTTGATACAGGTTTTAGATTATTGTTTCTATGCCTTCAGGAACTTGAAAATTCATCTGTTGTCTTTTAGCATGCTTGGTTTCACAGAATTCTTTAGCTTGTTTTTGACTACAAGTTTTAGGTCTTTTGATGCAGTCTTTTGTTTGAAATCTTGTATCTCCAAATACAGGTGACTGCTTTTACGTGATACTGATTTTTCCTGGCCAAAACCTCATTGAGTGTGAGAAATGCTTTTAGGCTGATGATGACACTCATAATGAGGCTCCATGTCTGTGTATAAATAAAACCCAGATAGGCAGCATACAGTTTGCTTTCCAGTCTTTTAATATTTCAGTGTGTGTGCTGCCAAGATATGTTTGTCAGTTTTTAAGTTAAATATTTTGGCAGATCATTGGTGGATGGTGGTGAAGTGCTAACGTTGTATGGGTGAACTGATTCTGACAGAGCAGATAAGAGAAAATAGTCAAAATTATTACTCCTGTCATTATTAGTGCTTACTTTGGTAGCTCCCACAATACTCCTGCTGCTTGCAAAGATGGGAATACTTGTTCCTTTCTCCAGAGAGATCACAAGAAGTGCATGAAGAGATGAAAGCTGGGGGTATACTATAAATGGTCTAAAATTAAAATCAGCTATGTGTCAAATTGTGATCATGAGGAAAGCAAAACACGGGGAAAAAGAATTTAATAAATACATAAGAAAAAGGAATTTGGAAATTTAAATAGATAAAATTTATATTTCATCAATTTAATGGTAACTTCTCTACTCATATATAAGCTTCCCTCCAGAAAAAAGTTCTTTAATAAAAATATGCATTCAAAGAAATAATTTTCTTTTAATAGTTTCAAATGATCACTAAATTCAAGCTAAATTTCTAAATCTAAACTGGCCTGAAAAGACTGGAGGAAACTTCTAGAATTAGACCAGACTTTTATCCAAGATTCTTTTCTCTATTTTAGTACATTGAAGCATGTTGTCAAAGGGTGGTTTTTAATCTGCCTTCAAGCACCCTAAAAACAGACTTCCATGCAACAATACCCTACACTTTATGCAAGTTTCCATAGACCTTCACATTGAAAATTACATTCCCATTATTTCTGCATTTGTCTTCAAACTAATGTTAAATTCTTCTTCTGTTTTGCTTATATGAAGTAATAGACATGGAATTAAATTATTTTCACTTGTCTTTAGCCATGTAAAGCAAAGGATCTAGTTTGCTCTCACCCTCTGTTGTCTGCTTCTGTTACATAAAGGTCTATTGCTATTCTCATGTCCTGGAGCTCCTAGTATGGCTCTGTACAGGAGAGTGCAGACTTTTCTGGTGTCCCCTGTCATGGGTGACAGCTTTTTACAAAGAGCTGAAAGGCTGCTTGCATTTGGGCACCTGTCATAATTCTCTCTCCACCAGAGAGCTAAGGATTAATTTCCCTGGACCATAAAGTTAGCCAAATAACATTATTTTGAAAATAATTCTTGCAGTTTCAGGCTTTTTTCTTCTTTGTTTTGGTGTTTTTTGCTATATACAGGAAACAAAATATCTTTGTGCTTTTTGTCTTGTGTAGTTACAACACATATCATCAATAAAGTTTTTTTGTTTGGACGTGTTTTAAATGCTCTAGTTGGTAGCATTTTATGAATCACTAAATGATAACTATAATCCATGAGAAGATACAAGTTATTTTTGACGTGGTATGTGCTGCATACCTAGATATATAAAAGACATACTTCTTTCCTGACTTTTGCCTTTCAAAGGCATATTTACTACAATCAATATTTACTACAATATTTACTACAATCTTTCTTGTATATTATCTGATGAATCAATTCTATGGTGTCAGGAACTTATTACTATTCCCTGAAAGCTTATAAACATAATTAAACTTAGATATAATTAATTTTCATTTAGGGCTATATATGATCTTTGTTGCACAATAATAGTTTTTCCCACGCACCAAAAATTTAATTGTTCTGACCAATTCCAAAATAACAAATAACGAAAGCTTAGTATCAAAGCATTGGTTATCTATTTGATGATTATTAGATAGTTAAATAAGAGCAAAATCTGCCTCCTCAGATGCTTAATGGAGATTTCTTAAAAGATTTATAAAAAACCCTCTAGTTAACCAGAAAAATTTTGGAAATGTTGGTAGCCTTTGCTTTAAAAATGGACCAGACAAAAGGCTTCTCTTCAGAACTGTGCCACATGGTTAGTGGCAGGCATCAGTGGATTTTGAAATTATGTTTAAGCACCCATATATGCATCCAGTATATTTTTTTTTCTGTAGAAAGGAAGGAATTTTATTACCATTCCTATTAACTTCAGCATAAAAACAGTGAAAAAAAAAGCAGAAATGAAAGGGCTTAGCATATTCCAGTATAAGTAAAGGCTGTTGCCTTTTTGTCTAAGGAAGGTTGTATTAAGGAAGCAAATAAGAACTGATAAAAAAAGAAAATTATGGGGATAGGACCAGAAGGTTGGGAGGAAAAAGCATAGATTAGCTATTCTGAGCACATGCATCTCAGGATCTATAGGGTGGTGACCACATCACCTGTAATGATTTGTGAAAGTCATGGAGAACTGAGAAGCTGCCACAGAGATGGGATAAATATATTGCTGATAGAAAGCATGTTCCTAAAAATTACAGCACTGTGCCAGACTACTAACTTTAGGTCTTGGTAGTATATGGAAACAGATGCTGCTTTTGCAAGCTCTCAAAGCTTACTGGCTTACAGAATAAGGAAAGAACGAAGAATATCAAGCACAAGTGACTTCTAAATCCTCTTGTAAATAACAGAGAGAGGAAAAATAGGGATACAGGAGCTTAGTGTATGTGAAAAATATAATGAAGTATTTGTGATAGTAAAAATTAATAATATAGTGATTTGCAAAGTCTCATTGAAAAATTAATGGAAATTGACTTGACTAACACAGAGGCTGAAAACTGTCCAAAAGCCTGAATATAAATAAAAGATAATGATAAGCAACTGTATATTGAGCTGGGATGTGAAAGGCAAGAAGTGTGTAGCAAGATGTCACAGAGATCAATTTTATGTCTGATCTAATTTAACATTTTCATTAGTGATTAGCAAATGATATAACCAGCATGTTAATGAGTTTCCTCAGATAAAGATGTACTAAAAAGCAACACAGACCAATGAAGTTAGTTGAGAGAGCTAGAGAGGTTAAAAAATGTGAGGAAGCTATTTGATCCAAGAGTTCACAGAATTGAAGATGTGGAAAATCTTTAAGACCTAGATAATAGAAGGCATTTTTTTTATATTATAAGCACACCTATTGTTGGGATAACAAGAAAATAACTGTGTGCAAATACATCCACAAATAGATCTGTGTGCCAGGCAACAGGAAGATGGCAAATGCCTTGGTTTCCCCTCTGTAGTGTTTACACAAGATGTAGGTTGGCATTTCCACAGCTGCTACCACGTCCACAAGGGCTAGTTCTTCTTTGCTGTCTGACATCATCTATACTTTATTTTCCAGTCACCTACAGACAGCAACATTAACTGGTATAACCAATATGAGCAGGGCAAAATAAAATAAAAGAATGATCTATTATTTGAGTTCGTTTATGTGTGTTTTCTGGCTCAGACAGGAAATACTTCCCCAAGGAGTAAATCAGAAATTCACATTTATCTGCAATTTTTCATAGCAAGAAAGAAAATTGGAATGCGTATCTCAGATGTAGAGTTTGAATGCTGCTTTGAAATTTTTGCTTTGTTATTTAGTTCCTTTGCTGGTTATCTGATTAATTTTGATTAATGTTCCAAGTCCAGCCTGCAAAAAATGACCAGTATGTCTTTCATGTGACTTCTGTTGCAACTTTTGTTTCCTTTTTGCATGGCATGACTACTTAATGCCACGTTTTGTGCCGGCGGCCAGGATTTTCTAGAACAATTTGCAGAACAATCTGAAAGTTATCTTTTGGCTGACTGGATAATTCCTTTTCTCCTAACTTAGTTTCCCACCTATAAACTCATAGTGACTTGGATTAGCAGAGGATCTCAGAGTTACAGAAGATGCTATGCAGAAAGTGAGGAAATAAAATGCAGGTGGAGATACTAAAAAAAGAGTATATATATATATATATACTTGAGACTATAATGGAGTTTCAGCATTTGAAATCTCAAGGCAGTGAACTATGAGCCTGAGCACTGTTGAGCTGGATGGATTCCCCACATCACTTAGTAGTCATGATGAAAAGAAATTTTCTGTTTGCATGATTTCCAGACACCTTGCAGAATGACATGATGATATTAACTAAGAAGAAAAATTGCAAAACAATTGATGACAATAATTGGTGACAGCACTTCACTTGTCTGGAGCACTTGCAAATTCAACGTTTGATTTCCACTCTTTATTTTTGACTTTGGATTTTCCATGCTTAAGCTGAGAAAGTTACAGTTTGCCTTTATTCTATACACTGGAAACATGAAAGGTTTTTCTAACATGAATGGATCTCAGAAGGGTTGCTGTGCTGTATGTGCTGGATCTCAGTAATATGTACTTATGCTAAACATACAATACAGAATTATTTGGTCTCATAAGCTGTTTTTCCCCATATCCTTTAGACAAAAGTCAGATGGAGCATGAGAGCAACTTGGACACAGATTACATGACCT
This sequence comes from Tychaedon coryphoeus, assembly GCA_013398595.1. Classification (NCBI taxonomy): domain Eukaryota; kingdom Metazoa; phylum Chordata; class Aves; order Passeriformes; family Muscicapidae; genus Tychaedon; species Tychaedon coryphoeus. The sequence continues at coordinate 1,534,526 of WBND01000131.1, forward strand.
TCCTGGTTGTTCTTGTATGTCAAAATGATAACTTTCTTAGATACTGAAGTGATATACAATCAATCCTTTAATTAAAAATTTCTTAATTTTGCTTCAATTTTGTTCATAACTTTCCAAATGCTGCTGGTTATAGAATAAACTCATGTCTACAGTGTTCCTTTCAGTAGCTTTGCAATCATTTAATGTGTAAATTGTGTTGTTATTCACAACATTCATTTTAATCTTTAATGTATGCAAATGCATATGCCTAGATTTTCAAATGTAGATATCTAAACTTATAGGATATATTACATCTCTATTTAGCCACATACTGATTTATGGATGTGGTTTGGTGCATTTCATAACTGTGAACACTCCCAGCACAGATGGAAATTGAGAAACCTTATCTACCTCACTGAGGATTGGTAGCTAGGTATAAGATACACTAATATTTGAGTTTTGACATTCTAATGTTTTTCTTCATACATAGATTATCCTTATTGATATTATAAGGAAAAAAAAAAGAAAAAAAGTTAGACTTGGAGGAAAAAGAAGGAGGACCATTCTTAATCTAAATGATGCTTGAAAATGATAGGATTAAAGATCCTTTCTCTGTACTCAGTTAAGAACCATATTGATGGAGACATTGCCCATAAATGATGGGGGAATAATCTTTCCTAATTACACAGCTAGGTATTTTCTTATTAAGCTATTTGGCTGATGCTCTTTAGCCTGTGTAGCTTGCACTAAAAAGCTTACAGTTCAAGAAATCTTTTCATTTGCAGACAAGGGATACAAAATGCAAAACACTTCAGAGGAGAGCGTTTAAGACATCTGGTCACGAATCAGTCCTCCGCGCTGGTCCATGGATAAATTGGAGTAGCATCCGATATCCAGAAGAGGGCACTTGTGGCTCTCCAGTATGTCTGCTCAAGCCAAAACATTGCCTGCACTACAAACTTCTTGAGACTGGGGGGAAAACGCAGGAGAGACTCTTATCTGAAATGAGCTGAAGTGCTAATAAGCAATTATGGGTTATGCGTGGCATCAGTTGGAAGGTTTGCTTGCAGGTTTCTGCTATCAGTGGGCATATTTATCACACAAGCTGCTATCAAAAAAGAGCAACACCATTCAAGTGCTTTCAGAACTGCAGCTAATGGCTGCAGAAAGCCACCCTTGTACCAAAAGGACTAAAAGCATTTTCTGCTAAAAGTTCAGTCCAACCGATTAGACTTGATAAGTATTTAGACAGTGACACTGGGTGGGGGCAAGAAAACTCCTATTTCTGTATTTGTTGTAGAGGAAAGAAAAAGAATAAAAAGTTGGTAGAATGTTTTACTTGATGCAATATAATTCAGTATTTGAGGTCTCACATGGAAAATATGCTACCAAAAATTAATTTGACTGTTAAAGTTGTTAAACTCCAGCTAATTATGCCTTTGAAACCAAAGTAGGTGTTTGAGTATGATAGATGGAGGTGATTTTTATTCATCACATTGCATTGAAACCATGACACCTCAGTTCTAGCATATGAACAAAGCAGGCAAATTTGCTTTTGAGGAGTAAAGTCAGGAAGACTGAGACACTTCAACTTCTATATCTAATAGATGAGACATAAAATATTATGACTTCTGGGGGGGATTATCAATGTGTATGAAGTTAAAGGAATGAAACCTAATCTAGCTTTTCCCTCATATAAGCACATTTGGTAGCAGAAAAAAAAATTTGAATGTGTCTTTGTTGCGAAAAGTCATAGTATTTAGTACAAAAAAAAAATTATTTTAAATGTAATTTCCAGTTAAATACTTTTTTTTTTTTCAATTGGGAAAGTCCCCATGAACTTTGTGAACTTAATGAGACCATGAGTTACTGTGTAAAACCCTGATCTTCAGTAAACCCCTCTTCCAAGGAGTGCTGAAACTTTCTAACCATATTTTCCTCCACTGTTTTGCTGGAACTAACAGGACTGACTTCTGAGATAAGTGAACTTGTGTCACATGTCACGTGCAGCATTCTGAAGGCTAGAGTTTATTGGTCTCCTGGGCTTGAGAAAAACGTTTTTAAAAACTAATTGCAATGCCAAAAATATGTTTGTTTTACATATGTTGTTAAATTTGAGTGGATTAGGTGTGGTGACAAACCTTGAGAGGTAGAAAACAATCATTCTAGCATGTATTGACACCATTTAGTTTCAAATAAATGAATATCTTTTACAGTTACATCAGTAAAACTTTGCATTTTTGCTGAAGGTGGAGAGTGCCAGGTGAGTGAGAGAGAGAGAGAGTGTGTGTGTGTGTGTGTGTGCTCTCTCTGTTGGAAGGATGTGGAGGGGTATGTAGCAGTGACATCTGTTTGCTTTTTTTTATTGGCTACTTTTTGCAAATTAGTCTTGCTGAATGATTGAATTGTATACATTTTTAGCAACTCTCCCTCCAGTTGCTATAGCAATGCTGCGGCTGTCGTGATGTGTGAGTAAAGAACTCGCTTTTCAGAAGAGATTGTGAGACCAGCTAATGTGGTTTGAATGAAAGGGAGAAGCTATCTGACATAATTCTTTTGACCTAAAAGTTTGTTTTTTGTATTGAGCAATATTAGTTTAGAGAAATCTCTTTTTTTCCTATAAATCTTGCCTTGTTTAGTTTTTCTGCTGAGATTTCAACATCTCAAACTAATTGAATAGTACTAGATACAATTTGTAAAGCAGTATCATCAAATTCATTCTAGTTATCCCTCTACACTATATTTCTCACCAGTGCCCTCTTGAGCTCTTATTAAGTGAAATTTGATGAGCTGTGATGATTGCAGGGTCACTTTCCTGATTCACAATGAAGCTGCCCAGCAACAATATTCTACAAAGGATTACAAAACTAATCCCTTAATTTCTGCCCCTCCAAAGACTGTGTTGCATATCTATTCAGGTTGGCATGAATGAAAAAAGAAAAATGGCATTTTTTATTAACACATCTGTACAGTACCTGTGGCTGAGATGATCCTAAATTTAGACTGTCATATTCTTATTGCTGACTGAAAAATAGGTAATGAAAAGAAAATAGCTGTCTGCATTTTCAGGAAATGAGAGATCTGGAAGATATATGACTGATGTAGGTGTCTACTCCATTTAAGGGGGCAGAACTGTGATGTAGTATATCACATGAGGTTTGTCATTCCCAAATTCAAATTTGTATATTGAAGAGTACACACCAAAATTGCAAAAAAAAAAAAAACAAAAAAAACTTACGGAAAATCTTGAGTGTAGCTCTTATATGAGATGGTAAGGATGCAGAAGCAAGTAGAAGCAAGTAGAAGCAAGGGGGTGGGGAAGATGTCCATGCATATTAGTAATGTGTTACAGTTGTGAAAATTCATGAAGGCCCAGACTTGTACCTACTTTAAAAAAAGAAGTAAATAAAAAAAATTCATGCATTTAAAAGTGCCAGGTAGATGCCCATTATCATGCACTTAGTTAATTTTCTTGTGTTAAAGCCAGCAGGATTGCTCTTGATTGGTGTCTATAGGTCCAGTAACACATTATAAAGAATGGTCAGAGGACTATTAAAAAATTGGTTATGCATCCGTGGTGTAGGTTAGAAAGATATCAAATGGTTCCACTACATGTCAAATACAAAGACTCCAGCTGTAACTGGTATAAATGTTCCAAGTCCTTCTGTCATTACAAGGAAGAAAACAAGAAAAATAAAAAGTGTTAGCATACTTTTGGATAGGAAGCATGGTTCTAACCAAAGTATAATTTATTTTTCTCCATGTTTTCAGGGACATTAATTATTGGTGAACTCCTGACTGAATCTGGAATAAGCAGGAATCTGTCCTCGATCTATAAGGTATATGAGGAACAGAGCTGGTACTATTTAATATGTCCCACAGCTATATTTTCTTCAGCTTGCTGGAACTATTTTTTCTGCTGGAATGCTGTCTGAATTTTTTCCTGCATAGGCACTTGGGTGTTGCTAAAGATAGCAGAATTAAGTATTTGCATTTTTTTGAGGGCTCTGGATAAGCATTTTTAAAGATTGTAAGGACAGTAGACTTTATGAAGGGTCTAATATGCAACACATGAGATTCATTCAAAGTCACATGTAGTACTAAGGAGCTCAGAAAATTACTTCAGGCTGTAGGAGCCTGATGAGAGAACAGAAAATTTCACTAATCAAACTCTATTATTGTTAGGAGTGAATATGTTGAGAAAACATACCTCATGATTATAAGGAGACTAGACAGAGGCTGCCATAAGCACACATATCTGACTTCTGTCATCCAAAACATGAACATACAACATATCACTTAGATCACTGTCAATTGCTCAAAAATATAAATTATCATTTTTTTACAATAACCTGCGTCATTCTCTAAAACTTTTTCAAATTCTTCTGCCAACTGATAGGCATTTAATTCTACTAGAGGATGCTGGAAGGTATGGGATGGCTAGAAGAATTTTTGTAACCAGCTGAGTCCTTATCTCTAAAGTATGCAGAAAATACTTCATTCACAAAACAAGTATCCAGGTACTCCAAGATGCAGAGAAACAATTTTATTATACAGCTATAATAACATGCTGTAACCTATTCAGTTAAGTAAATGTTTTCTTAACTGGTGCAAACTGTATCCTCTCAACTTTAAAGGGTTTTATTTATTCTTTAGTATCCCTTGGGCATATTGATTCAATGAATATGATCTACTGTAGCAGCCAAACTGACGTGCATAAGGAGGTCTTTGTTGGTTTTATCTCTTTTGCAGTCTGTCACTATACACTGCCATCTCCAATAAATTTATTCTTCCATCTCATATCCACCCCAGGCACTCACTGTAGGTTTCCTTCTTCCACCAGTACCATACTGCTTCCTCTCTTAATTTGACTTCAGGCTCTTTCCACTAGCTTTATTCTCTCTACTTGTCTCTCTTAATACAAAACACACCATGATTTCCTATAGTCTGAGAACTTTGAATCTTAATTACTCCGTATGTCTCTCCCAGTATTTATTCCCTTTCAGTGCTTCTTGCTTTGCTTCTGTGAATTTCATTATTTGCCTTTCAAACTGGCTTTAGACTCAATTCTAACAAGAACGTAGTAGTAAGCGCTCACTAGAAATACTAATGAATAAACAGCCCAATTTGCTGTCAGCACTTCTTATCTGGTGGTTCTGGTTCTGATAATAATTCAGCAATTACCTCTGAGCAACCAGTTCATTCCTCCTGTGCTTCTCTTCTCAATTCTTCAATTATTTCGTCTATCTTCACTTAATAGAGTGATTTGTAGAAAATTATTTGCACAGAGTTAGCAAAAATAGAATCATGCAAGTGCAGAATGTTAGAGGTTGCAAGGGGCCTCTGAAGCTCTCTTATTCCCACACCCTGCTTAAAGCTGGCCCAATCATCTCAGTTTGTTCAATGAGTTTTGAATATATCCAAGGACACAAATTTTATATCCTCTCTGGACAACCTGGTTCAATGTTTGGTTGTTTCTTCAAGTGTTTTTACCTCTTAGGATGTTGTTGCTGAGAGTTTGTGCTGTTCTATTGTCCAGGGGTCTTTTCTTTGGAATCTAATATTCTTCATTGCTAGAAAGAGACTTTATACCTGAATTGAAGTTTGCCACTCAAGAAAATTCTTTTTGTCTGAGAAAGTAAATAAAAAATTATTTTTAGGTTTAGAAAGAAATTTCCATATGAAAAATTTCTAAGCCTATCATTAACAAATTAAAAGTAAAATAATATAATGTTGGCCTGATTGTTTTTTCCACTGGGTAATAATTCAATGTGTTTTTTCACAAACACACCAGGAAATCTAAACCACATTATTGCTTTTGTATCAAGTATGTGCATTGTCTTGGGCATTCACCAATTGTTTTAATTGACACTAAAGTAAATAATATGACAGCTGCATTTTCAACTGTTGAATCACAAATTCTCCGATTTCTAAATGCATATTACAGGTAACTCTTGAAGTCAATACTGATTAAGGTGCAAAGTACCTCTCAGAATAAGAATTAAATCAAGATCCTGGAGCAATATGTGAGAATATTGTATGTTTGAATTTTATCACAGCTGATAAAATTGCCTGTAAATTAACCAGTCATAACTAAAATAACATATGCAGTCTGTAACTGCAACCATTCACAATGGGATATGCTCAGTCCAAGTTCTGTAACCCTGTGGAAATTGATGGGCACTTCCATTGCATTATTGTTATATGACTAAGATTCTGTTTCCTATCTATGCCTGTTTAAATGCAGCCTTCAGAACTGAAAACTGAGTTATATTCATGAGTTTCTTAGGGCTGATCCGTATACATATTCAGTTTAGAAAGATGAAGGAGGAAAGGTAATCTGCTTGAATAGTAAAATTATGTAGGCCAGGATATCCCCATATCTCCCTCTTTCAGTCTCAAATGGTATTAGTTCAACTTGCTTTTAAACGCAAAATGAAGCTAGAAATTTCGCTTTGGATTAATTATTTTCTTCCTAGTATGTCTTAATCCTACTTAGTCTTTCTCCTTGATCAGTTTTTAAAGATTTGGGTGATTAATCCTACCTGTCCCAAGAACAGAGCTAAAAAGTGAGACTTTATTTTTTATAGTTGCCACACTTCCCAGAGTAGGTAAACTTGCTTCTGTGACAGAAGCAAGACGATTTTGAAGCCGTTTGTGAAGAGATAATGGTTTTCACCATTTCAGTTTTTTTAAATTTGTGTTTTGAGGTGAGTCTGAGCATTAAGAGTTACTTCCATCTCTTCATTTGTCTATTCTTTGCTTCCTTTTGTGATTTGACTGATGATCTTGGTAAAATATTCAGAGCATTCAGCTGTATGTCTGCCATCTGCCTCTTGCCTGTGTTTGTGTCTTCCCACATCGGAAGGGTTTTCCTCAAAATCTCTTGCTTCATACTGCAATGTGAAATTTAAAAGAGGCTTACCCCAATACCTTGGTCTTACAAATCTGTCTCAGGTTCATGTACACACAGTTTAATAAAATTTACAAAATTATAAAAAAAATCCTTTCTGTCCTTATTAGTTAGCTTCATCTGGAGCCATTTTTAAAACTAGGCAAGACTAGTGTTACAACTCAGTGAGTTTCTAACAAAATGAAAGAAATCTTTGATTACAGAGGTGGCAGGTGGGAAATATTGTCAACAAAAGTAATTATAAAGCAGCATAACAACTGCAAATTATATTTAATAGGAGTTCATTTTCATCTTAGCAGTTCTCTTCCAAGAATCTCAAGGAAGGCTTTGGCTTTGAAAGCTATAGAAAATAACATGCCCATTGCTCTTAGGCTGTCTGACACTGTTATATCAAAGTAGTCTGGATGTCTAGCATGTTACGTAGTTTCAGTTTCCTTTGTTTCACAGTTCTGAGTATCTTTTTCCCTTTTTGCTCCAAACAAAATGTGCACAGCCTTTTCTTCTGAAGCTTAAGAAATGTAATTGACTTTTTCTTGTGAATGTTCTTGATTTATATACTTCATTACAGTTGTTTTGTCAACTCCTGTTTTCACCAATTTTCTTCTGAGTTACTTCTGCTGCCAATAAAGGCTCTTTGCCTTTAGGAAATAGCTGTGGAGTAACTGAAGACCACTGAGGTTTTATAAAGAATGAATTTGAAGATAGCACCTCAGTCAGTACTTAAATTTGGTTTTGTGTTTCTCAGAGGAAACAATACATTTTAATAAATCTCTTTCAGGCCAAATAAGTATGCTTAATAAATTATTACCTTTGAGAGATCATCCAAAGGAGACCTTCCAGTCTCCTTTGACTCTCTCCATTTGATGTGCCTGAGCTGTTGAGACACCAGGTTAGTACAGCTGCAGGCAGCTACTGCAGGAGGAGAGAAATGTTTTGAATTTTCTTATAGTAGTGTTCATACCAATGAGTACATGGCAATATGTTATGCCATGGCTTCAGCTTTACTGTGTGTTTCCTACTGTGATCTTCTGTATTCTTACTCCTTTTGAGACCATATTGCTGACTAAATCAATAACAAAACTGGAAAATCTTGAACTGTCTGTAGAGCATTTTGGTTTTAATAGCTCATGCCTCTTTTTTTATGCCTACAGCTTATAGGGATAAATATTCAGAATTTCTAACCTGATTGTGTCGAAGATACTTTAGCTAACATAAAGACAGGAAAAAGATGAGATGCAATTCAATCAAGAGAAAACTTAACCCATAAAAAACCATCCCACCTCCTGCATTAAAATAACACATGCCTCCTTAAAACAGTCTTTTAAAATATTAAGAGAAACTCTCTGCATTCACTTCCACAACAGATGGGATGGAAGGAAAGGCAGGGTTAGGACCCCAGATCCTGCAGATTCCTGAACAAATAATGCAATGTGCTGTTCACAGTCTGGTTTATCAATGTGGAGCAAAGAAGCAAAATATAATTAATTTTTCTTATGCTCATCCTTGCCCAAGAAACAGAACTGGGGAAAAAGGATCCCAAAAGAACATATTTTTTTACATGTCAGCTGTGTATATAATAAATTTGAAATAGCATTTTTATGCCTAGCTTAATTACGTACTTGAGTTATGCTTCAGTAACTTTAGAATAGCTATTTAACTGGTTTTAGTTTAATTGCTGAGAGTAGCATTTAAATCTCACTCACTTCAGTACCAGCATTCATCACAGTCAATTTATATAGAATTATTATTTGTGAAAGAACAAAAATATTTTTTCCCATCTTTTTTTTCCCCATGCAGTTCATTTTGGTACCTTGGATAGCACTGATCTGGAATTTCTTGGCAAACTGTTGATTATCTCGGTTTTATTATTCTGGGATTTCAAAATGAAGTGGATTTAGAAATAGTTAATTATTCCTTTGACTCTGAAGTACTAGAAGGTATAAGTTCTGTTGTATCTGTATGGGACCACAAAGAGCAATGCAGAGATAGCCACTGCTATAAATCTAAAAGTCTAGCTTGTACTTTGCTCTGCCTTCTGACTCTTGAAAGTGTAACCATATACTTTTGAAGTTGTCTTTAAGTTCTTCTCAGTGGATTTGCAAGTGAGGTTGTTTTAAATCTGTGGGAGAAAGGTGGGAATAAAGGTGTGAGTGTGTGTATGTGTACATGTGAATATGGAAAAGTATATATAGAAAGTACAGAGTAACTGAGCAGCAGTGAAACACTCTCTTTCAAAATCTTCTGAAGGTCTGAGTGTCACGTTTTATCACCAAAATTTAGAGGAAAAAACAGGGATTTGTACTTTAAGCTCTCATCCAACATCCTTTTCACTTTTCCTTTCCTCAGCAATCTGTAATGGAAGAGCAGGTCGAATGCTTAGATAGCTGCATCTAGGGTTTAGGGGTTGTTTTTGTTTTGTTGGTTTTGGTGTTTTTGAAGTTGTGGTGTTTGTTTGTTTGTTTTTTCCCATTTGAACTCTTTTTACTAGGTTCTCAAAAACTTGAATTGATAAGTTGCACGAATTTCAAAACTGGAAGTGGATTTTTTTTTATTCTCTGAAAAATGTATAAATAAATGTGCTAGCCTTTATAAAACTCAAACAATACGGCATGTTCATAATTTTCTGTGAAAAATAGCAGAATCATTAGCTGAAAACGATATTTCTGCAATACAGGATGAAAGGGCCTCATCTTCTTTACAGGTGTTGCAAGTTGACATAAACATCTCTTCCAAACTTCCTGGGAATCAATAGCGCATATGTAATGCATGGTTTGTTTATTTACACAGGTGTACAAAAAAAGAAGTAAGAAAAGACAATGTGTTGGAGAAAATTAGCATAATTTTCAGATTTTCTTCTTGAAAATACAACAATTTTGGAGCAATGAAATAGCACTGCACATCCTAAGATATGATGGACAAATCATTCAAGTATAAGTCCATTCATGTACTTCTGCAGATGTGTTGATTTTCAGGAGAAAAATGTATATATAGTTAATAAAATACAGCATCAATCGTATCTCACTCTTGTTAGGCTTAGAGTCTGAACATTTTGAACAATCAGTAGTGTTATTTGAAATATAAAATGCAAAGCCTTACAGGTGTTTGAGAATATCAGGTTTCAAATTATACACATATCAAATGAGATAGGAAAATTACAATCCAGATTTTCTTAAAACTTTACGTGTGAATCTCTCTCATGATGTAGGGAGGTGGGGATGTGAGATTTGTGCTTTCTTTATTATAAATTTTCTTAAACATAAAAGTCAGAGATAACAGTGGTAATAACCTTAATATTTAATGCACTTATTTTCCTTCATAATCTTTTTTTGGGAACTTAGAAAAGGAAAGAGCAGTGTTGCTGTGCAGATATGAAGGCTACTGGAAAGTGAGCAGGGAGATTGAAGTAGACAAGGAAGAAAAAGTGTTTGAAATGAAGAGTGAGAAATGAGGTGTTTTGTTGTTAGTTGTTTGTTGGTCTTTGTATGTTTTATTTCTATAAGGCAGAAATGGGGAACATCTGACAGGGACACAAAAAGAGATGTCTTACCAGTGAAAGACATTTAAGAATGAAATAGAGCTGGAATCATAAACTAATACTGACCTGCTTTTTTATGTGTGTAAATATTCTGTGTGAAAATACAGTGGAGTTTTCTCTGTATGTCGCTTTTAAAAACATTTACTGCTTTTTATTTAAATAATTTATTACCTTAGGCCTGTTTCCCACATTAAAAGGCTCATAAAGTCACAACTGGTGTTTTTCTCAGGCAGTTTTCAGCTTTGGGAGTAACAAACATCTTACTGTGCTTCTAAGAAAGACCTCCCCTCCCCAAATAGTAAAATGCATTTCAAAAAGAATGCAGTAGGACATAATTTCAGCATAACTTGCTAGTGGTGTGCTCTCTAGCTGAAAGCACTTCATGGTAAATTATTGCTTTACAGTGTAGAAAACACAAGTGAAGAGAAGATTACAGATTTCACATCAGGAGATACCTGACTTAATTTGTAGTCACATACTTGCCTGCAAGGTGAAACTAGATATGAAATTTGGAAAAAAACATGGGCTTCCAGGTCTGATTCTGCTTTCTCGCATAGATGTAACTTCAGGGAACTGAGGCAGGCAAGGGCAAAGAAAAGCCTTGTGAGACAAATTTGGATGATGTCAAGAAGAAATAACATGGCAGAGCTACAGCCAGAGATGAGGTGAGAGAGAGAAATGGTGACAGCCTTGCTTAGAAAAGCTGAGGCACACTGAGGGAACTGTGAGGAGGTTTTGTGTACTCAGAGACCTCTGAGGTGTTGAGCCCAGCCTGGGAAAAAATGAGGATGAAATGGGGAGCCTGATTCTGACTGCTCTGGAGAGCACTGCCATAGGCAGTTTGACAGCTAATACTTCTCTGCTCTTTGGAGGCTATTTTTGAAGTCTGTGAAGGAATGTTGCTTGCTCAAACTCCTGTGCTAGTCTGTGATGGTATCTTGCTGTTTCTAGAGAATCCTCTCTATACTCATGCAACAGCTTTGAAATAGATTTAAATGCTTCAGTTCTGGTGCCAAGCTCTGCAGGCATCTCAAAAAATGCTATAGATGGAATGTTATTTTAATTTCTGAATTGAAAACTGGGCAAATTTTGCCCATCTGATGTTATTGATGGCATCTTTCATGTCTTAAGCAGCTGGTTTTGCAGGCTTACCCTTTGTCAAAGGTTTTGTGTGTTAACCTGAGTCAGTATGAATGTGTGGAACTCTTACTTGGTTGAAGTTGCTGGAATTCCGTTTGGATTCTCATACTACTCCAAGTGTTCTGTGCCTTTTAAACATAAATGCATTGAAAAAAAATAAATCTAAGGCTTCATATCCAGTAAGCAACTTCATGTTTTGGGTTTGTTCATCGTCGTAGGCTCTCACCAAAGTGACAAGTAATACCAAAATTTTAATCTGGTAGCTCAGGAAACTTCCATATAAGGCCTCTGGCACTGTAAGAACATGCTTGTGCATGGATCTGGCCAGATATCTGCATTCTATTTAAAGGGCCATTTATTTGGTTTAAATAACCTCCACCTGTTAGAGTGGAATCATTCTCCAACCACTTTTTTAACAATCAAAAAGGGAAAATGTGTAATTTTTTTCTCTCTGGGGTCTTCTCTATGATAGCAATTAAAGACTTTCTATTAACTACATGTTAAGTGTATCTATTTTTCTATCTAACTGGTATGGATATTAGCCAGAATGTTGTACAAATAGCTCTAAAGAAATATTTAGGTTCAGGTCTTGAGTTTTCAGGTTAAACTTTCTGCAGTTGGACTTTTTAACTATATTTTTCTTGCTTTTTGGAACAAATATTAATTATATATTTCCAAATTTATTTACCTTTCAAAACACAAAACAAGCAAACATTGACTCCCACCATCCAGGCTGCAAACCTAATCTAAGATTAAGATGTCCAAAGCAAATCCAGAATCATGAAAAGTTATTTTGCATAATGTTTTTTTTAACAGTTTAGCATGGCTTTAGCATGGCTTTAATTGCAGAAAAAAAATGCACCTCTATGTTGCATTTTCCATCTTAAATGCCATTTTTTAGTTTACATTCAAATATATTCTCCCTGTATAAATGCATGTATAAATTAATTTATGGTTTTATCATTCCAGCATCTTCTATTATATTAAATTATAAGTGAGAGATTTTTCTTTAGCTTTTAATTGCAGAGAGGCTGGTTTTTGAGTTAAATTAGGAGAGTCACCTGGCAGCAGAATAAGTCATATTCTCCTGGGACATTATGAGACTGTTCATTCCTATTTTCAGGTCCAAGTTTTCAAACCCAGAGACTGGAAGTTCAGTTTACTCTGTGGCTGGAAAGAAGCCCTACTCTGTCCTGTGAGTAGACAAGTGTTTCATCTTTCTGTGGGACACTTTCATTATAAGAGAGAGCTTGTATCTTTTTAAAGAGCTTTAGCAGTTGTGAGGTCACTTGGTTTGTAAAGGTCATGCTCTCTCCTTTGTGTTGCACCTGGTAGAAGTGGAGAAAGGAAAAAAGAAGAGATTTTGCAAAGGCTTAAGCACTTATCAACTTCAGTAATTTTTTTAATGTGGGTCATCCCATCTTCCCCCAGCTTCCTTTTTAGTCTTCTCAGTGTATGTGTTAGCATCTTTTTTGTTGAGGGAAGAGAGACATGAGACCATAAAGATAACACTTAACATCAATCAGGCAAAGAGCGCAACTTAATTACAGTCCTTTTTAAGAAGAGAATATATTCTGTTTGAATGCATTTTTTTGGTAGTGCTTTCTAATTTGTATTGTTTATATAGGCAGAATCTGAATATACTAAAAACCTGAATATATTTCCTCCAATTGCTGTCCATGATATCTTCACATTTTGACATAATTGTGAGCAAGCTTCTACATGCAGGTTGAATAAATGTGACAGTTTCTGCTTCTCAGAAGAAATAATCTATCAGCTTTGTATAATTGCATTTTTCACAGTTCTGTCAACTGGGAAAAGTCTTTGACTAATAAGTAGTGCTCAGATTTAACTCAAGATGCATGCACCACCAAAACTGGCAACTCTTATCTGAATAAAGAAAATAAACCAATTAAGCAAGAAGACACTGTGGTTCTTTAATTCATTAATTTTAAGAAATTAATTCATTAGTTATAAGAAAGCTGTCCTGGTTTTGGCTGGGATAGAGTTAATTTCTTCACAGTAGCTGGTACAGTGCTGCATTTTGGATTCATTATGAGAATAATGTTGACAACACACGGATGTTTTGGTTGTGGCTAAGTAGTATTTGCACTAAGCCAAGGACTATTTTTTTCCTGTCATTTTGTTCTGCCACTGAGGAGGTGCACAAAAAAGCTGGGGGGAGTGGAACATAACAGGGACAGGTGACCTGAACTGGCCAAAGGGATATTCCATAGCATACATCATCATGTCCAGTATATAAACAGGGGAGTTACCTGAAAGAGAGATGGGCTTTGGCATTGGTCAGTGAGTGATTAGAAGCTGTAATTTGCATCACTTTCTTTCTTGGGTTTTATTTATTATTATTGTTATTACTATTACTGTTATTACTATTGTATTTTACTTTGTCGCAATTATTACACTTTTCTTTTCTTACAGGCTTTGCTTCTGGGTCTTCTCCCCATTCTATTTAATGGGAGGAGGAGTGAGGGCTGCATGGTGCTTAGTTGGCATTTGGGCTTAATTCATGACATAATCAAAAAAACCACCTCTGCTTTTGCAGTGACCAATCTGACAGCATTGCAACAACTTTAGATTTTCAGCTTCTGCTTATTCCATTGTTACTGCTGAAAAACAGATAGTTTGTATTTTGTTGGAATAATATTCCTTTCTTTGTGGAAGAGAAAAATGACAATACAAATTCCAGCTATAAATAGATTATGAAAACTGGAAAATCTTCCCTCCAATGTGTGTCTGTGGGAAAATGAAAGATTGGACTTTTGAGAAGCCAACATTATAAACACATCAAAAGAATAAATGTTTGATTTTAATTTCTATATGGCTGTAACAACATATTAATGGGGTTTTTTCCTAATTAAACTTGAATAATAAATGCGTCCTGGAGGTTAAAGACAAAAATTTGTTTTTATGGAAAAAATACTGTTCAGTATCTGAATAATATGGAACAAATACTGTATCAGTATAGTTGCCTGTGAATAAAGTCATAGACAAGTTCCTAGGAGTGTAAAGTCTTAATTTTGCTTTGCTTTTTTTTTTTTTTTTTTTTTTTTTTTTATCCTGAAGGTCATAACCCTAACTTCTTAAGGAGAAATTCCCTACATACTTTTAGGTCACATACCATCAAGTGTACTTGATGTTCTCTAAATGACTGTTGCTATGACTTCTGGTCAAAAAGAGGCAATATAATTGCTGGTGATGTAGATGCCAGTCATGGCCCTCCTGCAGAGACATCTGAGGAGGGAAACCACAGTAAGACTCAGATGAAGTAGAAATAGTGAAATCAAAGAATGTCGTAATTGTCTAAAGAAATATTAACAAACTATTGACAGGCTATTTCAAAACTAACCGTGTTCTCTGTAATTGTTTTATTGAAGCTGATCAGCCTCTCATATGGGGAAAATATGCATGCCAAATCAAATCTGCAGAGTCCTTTGATTCTGAATAAATGTCAGTGCTACTGCGGTTATCTTTGCCAGAGGTACACTTATCAAAGAGGGAAGCAGCTGTGGAAGTCTGTACTAACTGCCTCCTGTGTTAGGGACCATCTTTAGCATGACCAAGATCATGTGCTAGACAAAGAATTGTGCTCAGTTGCAACTGCTCTGTCCGGATTACCACTGCATCTCAGACATGGCAAAACCACTGAACACAAACAGCTAAGGTCACACTTCTGCAGTTGAGAGTACTCAAGATGATTCATGAGATTCTTCCAGAATTAGCTACATAAAAAATAAACTTAGGTTTTAGCAGGACATTACTTGGAGATAAGTTAAGCTAGAAAACTTTTCATTGTGAGAAAAAAAAAATGTGATAGGAAGTTGAAATTTTCTTAAACTATGTTGAGAGGAGCAACAACTACTTATGGTGATGTAAAAAATAGGTTTTTTGCTTTATTAAATTCTCTTAACTGATTGGGTTTTAGTATATGTGCTCATATGAGCTGATTTTAGAACTCAGAAGCTCTTTCATGAAATCAGATCTCATGAGTTTAGAATACTATGTACTGTAATTGGCTACTCCATAGATCACAGAAGCAAAAAATATCTGGGGACTACTTTGTGTGTTAAGATATTAGGTAGACCTATGATATAAATTTTTCCAGATTTTTTGTTTTCTAGCATTTTTGACGACTTATTTTCAATATATTGAATATACTGGGATTCAGAGGTCTCATTTAACTTAACCAGGTAGCATGTACCTTCATCCTCAAATAGTGAAGTAAGCCAGCAAGGGAAAGAGAGGTGCTTGGACTTGTTTATTGAGAGAAATATAACATGTACATTTCTGAATATACTGGGCTCAGTTACCTAATACATAGAAGTATACCATATAGTTCACAATTAAAATTATTCCATTAAATTACCACTGAAATGGACTTAATTATGACTCACAGAAGTCTAGAAATGGACCATGCATTTAAACATATGTAATTATAAGCAATTTTCTCTTTTATTTAATTTGTGAAACATGTTGGAGTTTGTTAAAATCATAGAGTGATTTGGGTTGGAAGGGATTTTTAAGGGTCATCTAATCC
>WBND01000131.1:1551417-1581526 GCA_013398595.1 Tychaedon coryphoeus
AGCCTGAGTTGATACTGCTCCAACCCAGGTGCAGCACTTGTACTTGGTGTTGTTAAACCTCAGGAGGTTCCCATATATCCACTTCTCATGCTTGTCCAAGTCCCTCTGGATGGTATCCTGCCTCTCAGGTGTGTCAATCCCACCAGTCAGCTCAGAAATATATAGAGATAAAAATGGGAGTAGATTATTTTATAAATGTCTTAAGGTTCAAATAGCTTTTTTTTGTGAAATAGAACAGAAAATATTTCCTGCATTTATTTCCTTTAGAATGATGTTTTTTTCATTCTTTCTGAATTTCACAGAGAAACTTTATATGTAAAATGGTTATTCCACAGCTCCCATACACCTTATTGAATACTGAAATACCAGCATTAAGAACTCTTTAAAATGATAATTACTTTGCCATGTTAAAGAGCATGAAATTACTATGCCTTTCCAGGGTATGGGAAAGTGATCCTGTTTAAAATAATGCATGATTTTACATTTCTTCAAGCATGTGCTGATACTGAATTGTATAAGCAATAAGTGTTTATACACGTGGAAACTTAACTGTCAATGTTACTTGAAGATTGTTGCAAGTTGTTAAATTAGGATATGCTAACGATACTGTACTTCTCCCTACTTTATTTCCTGTACAGAGACTTTTTTTTGCCCCAAGCGCTCTATCCTCCACTGAGGGCAGAAACTCTTCTGTCTGATAATGCAGTACACACATTTTCCCAAATTACTGGGTATTAAAGGCAATAAAATTATTAAAAATAAACTATTGAAAATATTTGCTCTTTGATTTTTCTCAGAATTACTTTTTCTTAGAAAGCTGAAAGGTTATGTTCAAAGCACAGTTTTGGAGTAGATAAAGAGGATTTAGTTTTCCTAATGTTATCCAAACTGGAGCAACATATAATCTCCACTTGTAACATTTGGAACCTCTCTTTTGAGGTTGCGTTGGTCTAAGAGAACTTTTTCGATACCAAAATATTTTTATTTTAAACTATACAACACATAAATATCAGAGCATGTAATTAATTCATTATAACATATAATATCTCTTAAAATTTCATCCTTTCTTTTATAGATAGTATTTCTACAACAATGTATTGTCACTGATTTAGCCCAACATGTAAGTGGTGGTCAAGAAGAATTTGTTAACTTTTTGCATTCATGTATACCTCCTTTGGAATTTACAACTCTGAGAAGCAATAAGGATATGCACCCAAGAAAGAATAAAAAAAAATTTCAGCAAGCCAGAGTTAGTCTCTGTCTGCCAACTATAAACCACACGTTGCCATAAATTACAATTTCAATATCACTTTCATAAGTGTGGCCACCATAATTGTGCTGCCTGACTGAATTATTTTTAAAGCACATTACTACTTAAATGGCAGATAGCTGCAACTTTTCTCTATCAAACTAGTGAACTACAGCAAATCATTTCTTCAAGTATTTTCACTTGAAAAAGCCACAGATTCATTAGGAAAGACTGAGAAAAAACATTTTTTTTTCTATGCAGCTCTTTCCTTGTGTGAAATAGTTTCGCTCTCTTGCTGAGCCCAAATGATGGTTGAAAAACGCACAGGAGCAAATTAACTAGAAGTAGTAAGACAGAACAGTGCAGGAAGAAATAAGAGAAAAGACTGAGGGAATAAAATGGTAACACACAAGAAGAAACACCAAAGCACTATACTGAAAACATAAATGTCAAGAGGAAAAGAGAAAACAAACAACTAATACAAGAAAGAGCAAAATCAAATGATACTTTATCAGATTCCTTTAACTGCTGTTGCATTTTGTTTGAAATGTTTACTTATAACATTAATTTTCTTATAAGTCCTAATTTTGTGAAATACACAATACAAATAAAATATTAAACAATTAGAAAAATATTATTAAATACAGCATTTATAAAAGTATTCCACTTTATTTATTCATTCCAATTTATTTAAACTTGATGTCATTGTATCACTGGGATTTAGATATGTACAATGGTTATGTGTCCATAGCTAACCAAAGATAAAATTAATACTTTATCAATTAAAGTATGGTTCTAGTTAAATGAAAAAACCCACCTTTTAAAAGCAAGTGGATATGTCTAATCTGAGGAAACATGTATTTGCATTATGTGTCAGGTGACTGGGACTGTCCTGTTCCTCAGACCCTGATAAATTTATGTCTGCAAAATTATGCTGATGAGCTACTTCTGTTTTTTTACAGATGGTATGGTCTTAGGACCTTGTTCTTCTTGTTGGACTGAAAGTCACTTTCTGATTTCTAAGCCTGCTCTGTTTATCTATTGTGTGTGCTGTGAAATACTCACTCTGCAAATATTTGCTCTGCAAATCTTTTCCTTCATTGTGAATTTATTCATGCTGTCCTGGTTTAACCCCAGCCTGCAACTGAGCACCACAGATCCACTTGCTCATGGGATGGGGGGAAGAATTTGAGGGGAAAAATGAGAAAACTCATAGGTTGAGATAAAGATGGCCTAATAGGGAAGGCAAAAGTGTGTACCCAAGCAAAGGAAAACAAGGAATTCAATTACCCCTTCCAATGGGCAGGCACATGTTCAGCCATCTCCAGGGAAACAGGGCTCCATCACACATGAGGGTGACTTGGAAAGACAACATGGCTCCAAATGCCCTCCTCACCTTCATTCTTGTTCCCCCCACATTATATACATTCCATACATTACATACATTATATACATTACATACATTATATACACTATATACTCAGTGTGGTATCACATGGTCTGGAATATGCCTGGGGTCAGTTTGGGTCAGCTGTCCTGGCTGCTTTCCCTCCCAAATAGTTGTGCACCCCCAGGCCAGGTGGGGTGAGGAACAGAAAAGGCATTGACTCTGTATAAGCACTGCTCAGAAATAACAGAAGTTATCAGCACTGTTTTCAGCACAAAACCAAAACATCACTGCATACCAGCTACTTAAAAAAAAAACTTAGCTCGACCCTAGCAAAAACTAGCAGAGATGTAGAACTTAAAATCAAGAACATCAATTCAGCAGCTTTCCCTGACTGTACTCCCTGCAACAGACTGAGGATAAACAAAATGGAAGGTCATCAGCTGATCTGAAAATACACAAATATATTTTTGAATTCTTAATTTAGGAAGATGCAATCTATTCTATAAATTCTGAAATATATAGTAAAGCCGACAGGCTTATCAGTTGGCAAGGAAATCAGTCTGGTTGTCATTGGCTTCAGCACACTTTCTTGTGAGCTGAGAAAGTGATGAAATTTTCTCCAAGGACATGAAAGACAAGCTTAAAAGTGGGAGAGTGCTATAGTTAAAATATGAAGCGTTACAGATAAACATTTAAAGGGTGAAAGGAAAGCCACCAGTATCACATATTTCTACAACTCAATCTATTCATTTTCTTCTTTTCTTTTTCTTTCTTCCTTTTCAGGAAAGGAAACTTATTGGTTAAGAGCAGTAGTTTCTAAAGAGGTGATTACACAACTTGCTTAGGGTTGTGTAAACTAGCAAATGTTTTGACTGAATTTTCTCACAAAAATTTTCCATTTGATAAGTAAGTACAGTGGGAGAGTAGGATAGTCCAAGTACTGATGTATTGCATTGATTCCACTTACATGATATCATGTTTTAACATGCAATCTGGCTGCACCTGCTCTTTTGGAAGACTGTTTTGGTGTGCCTTGTTATGGGAATGTGATTCTAATTCACCAGTTATGCAGTGAAGACACTAACTGTTCTGTCCATTCATGCTGCACCAAATGGGTAAAAGGTGAAATCCTTACTGCATGGAAAGTTGTGAGAAGGTTCCTGGGGCACAGCTGAAGTGGATGCTGATTCTCTTACAAGTTGGCTCCAAGAAGCTCCAGCAACTGCCTCTGAAGGAACTGCTTTGGTCACAGCTAAACCTGACCCACAGCTACTTTTCCTCCCTCTTTGATCAAACAGAAGAGGAAATGCAACCCAAAAACCTTACACAATTTATCCTGCAGATATTACTGAAATACCAAGTTGTCTTGGTGAGGACATGAGAAATGGAGGCTGCAGAAGGAAGTGGAATTTTCAAAGAGATTAGAAGTTCATTTACATAGAGGTCTCATCTTTTTTTGGGCACTGGGGCTCGGGAGAATTATGGGAAGCCTACTTGAAGGCAGGAAAAGTGAGAGAGGGAAATGTAGCCTTTTACTCCAGCAGCTGTGAGAGCTGTACTGAACAGAGAGCAGAACTATGGGCTTATTATAAACAGCTGTATGTCCTGCTTAAATACTAAAATGCTTCCTTTTGCTTCCATTTTTTGGCTATTTTTATTTCCTCTGTTTTATACCTACTGTTTACTACTAAGAGGGCATCTTGCTCCTCTTCTAATCATGATAAAAGGGTATGGGTCAAATAAGAAGCTGACAGAGAACACCTATCACAAGGCTACCAGTATTCTGGCCTTTGCATGTATTAGAACTGCTTAGAACATTTCAATGTGTTATTGGAAAATGCTTATGCAACCATTTTGGCAGAGATGCTTAAGAGAAACAAAGACTGCTAGAACTGCACAATTTGCAGAAAATAACTTTCTGCCCTTGTTATGGCCTGGAAACATGGATTTTCAAAGCAAAAGCTACAAGGATGAAAGAGAATACAAAATGAAAGGAGCATGCATTCCTCTAGCAAAAAACATCCCTTAAATTTCTGTAGTGATTATTTACACACTCTGGCATTTGAAAATGTGAATATCTTTTACTCATGTTGTCCAAAAATGGATTTTAAATTTAAATTAGGATAGAATGCAATGATAATGCTATAAGATGAAAGCAATTAAACAAAGAAAACCATAAAAGGTCAGCTATGCTTGGCATAAAATAATTGTCTCTAGTGGCAAGAGAAATAACATGTACGCTAGTAGAAACCATAAAAGCTCTAGAGTATCATTAAAAAGACAGAAATTACATATAAATCAAGCAATAAATTCTAAAAATAAAAAAATAACCCATGCTAATGCTTAAGTGATAAGTATGTTGCTTAGTGATAGCTGTACAATTTTGTTTAACATAAATAATAAATATTGTGCTTTCATGATTCTTATTTTTGATGGAAAAGTAATAGATTCCTAAAAAAGCAGAAGAGTCAGTTTTGTAAGGAAGGTAACCTGAACTTAAATCTTACGAGATTTTATTACTTTACAGTAAGTGTGAATGTTATAATTGCCTTTCAGGACTTTAAGTACAGTATTCCCTGTCATAGCATACTTTGAATTAATTTATAGGAAAGAGTCCTCACTGCTGTATTTGAATATAAAAGAAGAATTATGTCTCATAATTTTTTGCTTGATCTCACTATATGGAACAACATGTAAACTGGGAGGTGAAAAAACTGTTCTTGCAAAACTGTAGTGATCAAGAATAGTGTTAGAAGCAGCTTTTCTTCCTTTTCTCCATTTAAGTCTTGAATTAAAGCTAATGAAATAATGAAAGAACTAAACAATTATGAGCTGAAATAATTAAACTAGAATTCTATCCATTTCATTTTCCTATATTGCCAAAAGGGAGACCTCATGGGTTTTTTTTTAAAGTGTTAAGAAAGTTTATTATAAAAAGGTGTTTTATTATGAAAGTCACAAAATACAGAATCAAATTCTTAGCATCTTTTTTTCTTAATCAGTCTGGTTCTATGTGCTTAAATTAAACTGGATTACAGTAAGGTGAGTCAGACAAAAAGCTAAACCACTTTTACTTTCAATTGCCTACAAATACTATGAAAAATGTGAGTATATATGAATATATGGATTGATGCACATTACAATGACTTCTTCTCAGAATGTAACTTTGTTACTGGCCCAAGTTTACAGTTATGATTTTCCTACATTTCATTCAGTAGCATTAGGTGTCCTTTCTGCTTTATTGCTTATTTGAAAACATTGCACAGAGAGTACTTGGTGCATAGTTAAAGTTGGCCTCAAAACTTAAAACAGATCCTTTAAAAAACGCAAGTTTCTTATCAAATACGGCTGTAGGAGTCTATTTAATTCTGATGAACAAATGTCTGAAACTGCAAACCCTAGGGAAAACACTGATTTAGTCTCAAACTGAGTCCTTAACCCTTTTAGGCTTTTGCATTTAAGTGTATTTTCAGTGAACAAATATGGAAAGAAACAGTACTTGCTGAATTTTGTCATCTGACAATTTGTACCAAGCAAATTTTCTCAGTGTGGGATGAGGACAGCTGGTAACCAGAGAATATTTTCTTTCAATTTTGGAGACATGTAATTTTGATAACACTGAATGTTTGTGCCTCTGGGCATATATGATGTACCCTCTGCATGTACCTTCTGCTCCAACCCCCTGCCTGCTACTGACACCCATTCAGAGTTTAGGAGTTTGTGTCTGAGTAGTTAAAACAAACTTTCCACTCTCCCTGACTTTGTGCTGAAACACAGAGTGTAGTAAATGGATCAGCAGCAGCATCCTTCCATCTCTCAAGAGGTTGTTCCTGCAGTGAATCTTTAGGTGTCTGAAGAGCAGTGCTGCAGTCTCTTCAGGCACTCTCTGCAGACAAACAAAGGTATGAGACAGATGTGGAGATTATGTTTTTTTCCCATTTGCCATTTCAAACTAATAAAGAGTCACAGTTCTGTCTCCTAAATCCTAGGCTGAATGAGACCAATTTCTTTTCTACTGTGCTAGATTTTCAAGACAATCATAGGAGCAGTGTTGAAAATTTATGGAGATTCAAATCAACAGTGTAAGCCTTTTTATAATGAAATTGATTCCATTAAAGCAAAAATAGGGTTTCAAAATACAGCAGAAATTTTCTAAAAATTATGCACTGAAATTCATTGATTTTGTGCATAAAAGCACTCAAATGTTTTGAGTTATTTCAATTGTAACAGAAAGAGATCTATGGAACAGGTGAAGGGTATTGCCAATTTGTAATAAAATCTTGGATGTTATGGAGCAAACACAATCTTCAATCACAAGAAAAGAGAAGCAATATCTCCTGTGTTTAATATAGGAAATGTTCACCAAGGGAAACCACATTTTGACTTCATTGCTCTTGCTCCACTCTCTGGAATTATTTCTACAGCTTGCTTGCCTCTCATGCAGAAGAATAGGAATTCCTACCTTGAAGGACCCTACAAACCTTTCTGCTTCTCACCCTGCCTTGTCGTTATTTCCTCCCCCTTTAACAAGAACAGTGTGATTGTTAACAGCAAACAACACGTCTTAGCTACAAACAGCTCATTATTTAGAAGAAAGTCTCTAAAAATATGCTCTGGGCTGCAAAATGCCTAAAGACCGCTTTCATATTTGGATATTATGTCATATTCATATGGAACAGGAGTTAATTGAAAAAATAAATTGTTTTTGCTGTTATATTTCTTCAAAGATGACATGTCCATCTTTTAGGGCATTCCATAAAAAGGCAGTGGTACTGACATTACTGACTGGTATATCTATTTCTGTTACAAGTATTGTAGCAAGTATTGTTACTGTTCTCACAACAACAACAACAACAACAACAACAACAGCAAAATGTGACAACCTGTCACATCAGGTAATTGATTTCTATAGAGAATCAAATAAAGCAATGACATATATTACGACATATTAGCATTTCCACCAATCCATGTGGCTTTGGAGAAATGATATGCAATTTTATTAATAATTTTTGAGCATATAAATTTATTCAATTAATTTCAAATGTTGTCTTCAAAGCAGAGAACCAGGCTGAGGGAAGAAGACTAATGAAATACAGTTTTCAGTAATGCTTCAGTTTCTTGCAAATTGTTTTTGCAACACTTCTAAGAGAAAGCATTAGGATAAATGTAGTGTAATTCTCACTTTGCCAGTTTTTGAAACTGTTCTATGTGCTAGTTGTTGCTCACAGATTAAAGGTAATCAAAAATAATTCAGGATGAGTTGCCAAATTAATAAGGCATTAGGTCCACATTCATTTACATTTTTGGAAGGAGTGCAATATGCTTTTCCTTATGGCTTCAAATAACACCGCACAGCAGAAAACTAGTGATACAAATTTTCATATTCAATGGAAGTAACAAGTAGAATTATATTTGCACAACACTGGCAATATTTATTTTTTTTGCAAAAAGAATATATATTAACACAATAGATTTATCAAATTTGTGTTTGTTTCAGTAAATTGCTTGGTTTCATATAGACTCCTCCAGAACTCTGGGAACAAAATATTTTGGCTTCTAGATATCCTGGAAATTTCCATTGGTTGGAAAGTCTACTTCTCTTACAGGCAGTTTTAAGGAAAAAATGAAACCAAGTGATTCAACTTTTAAAAATATTTTTGGGCCTACTTAATGAATTTTTTTTTCCCCAAGCTTTGTTTTCAATATACAATGACCACATTCTTGGTTCTTTCAGTCACCAGTTGTTTAGAATCTTTTCTAAAGGCCCTCCAAGCTATTAAGGGAGTATAATGCACTCCTTCATATCTCTGTGAAATTAATTACATTTCTAATTCTTTATCAGATAGTAAATAAATGGATATTTGGCCTTTTAATTTAACAGATATTCTTTTACATTTCAGTATGCTGATAAGTTGTTCAGAATGAACCTAAGTTTCATAAGTTACAAGGAATCTAATAACAATAGCAAAAAAAGAGTTCTGAAAGCTTGAATAAAATCTTTTGCCTTTTAATCTTCTGAGAGTTGCCTGCATGAGCTTCATTCTGTCATAGGCAAAACAAAGGTTGCTAAAAGGAGGAATGAAGTATGGGGGGGAAGGAAGGAAAGAAATTAAGATTCGAAAAATCATACCGTGATGTATTTTCATAGCAATCTAAAGATTTTAAAAAGATATATGAACTTCTTTGTTAAGAAGATTATCTTGAAATTTATCTTGAATTTTCTAACTTCAGGATTTAAAAAAATACAAAATAACGTAGCTGGAAAGAAAAACAGAACTTCTTCACAGTTCAGTTTTTGCATTAACAGATATAGTTGCTATATCTATTTAATGCTAATGCATGTTAATCGTATAAACATACCTGTTAATATTCTGGTCCAGTCCTGTCTTCTACCAGATATAGACTATGCTTACAAATATGCCAAATATAAACTGCAGTAAACATAAATCAACTATTTTCTATTAAATTGTTTCTTACTGTTGTTCAGTAAGAGTGTCGTTCAGTGTTGTTCAGTTCATCTACAGAAAGCAAATAACCAATTGCTCATTAAATAAATTTCATACAACCTTAAGGTACTTTAAAAACTGGAATTGCAACAGGCCTCAAATTATTTTTTTTTTTTTTTTAATATGGAATAGGCAAGTTTGGAAGTAACTGACCTTTAAGTGGTAAGACAATTTATGCTTTAAATGATATTTTTAAAGAAATTCCATTATAATGAAGATATCATAACAACTATAGTAATTGCATTGCAATAAGGAAATTTTAGCCTTGAAAGATTTAAAAGCTAATTACTGAATGGCGTACTGAAACAAATAAAACTCTTTATTTCTGTTGTGGTAGGATCTGAATTGCTACTAAGAATTTACTCAGCAAAGGTACTTTCTAAATAATGATAGGCCTAAATATTCCTATTTAAGCTCCAAAATAGTTTTTGCACAGCAGCTACCTTTAATCTTACTGGCACAGTTGCATGGTGCACATCTGTAGAACAGCTGCCCTGAAGAAAAGGTGAAGTGTTTCTTGGTCAGGATGGGTGATGAAGAAATCACCTTCTTTCACACCGATGATGAGAATCAGCTGGAGACCTGCCCTGACAGAAAGTGCTCTTGAGTTGTGTCTGCCTTGTGCAGGTACAACCCTGTGGCTGACCCTGCAACACCATCAAGGATCTCTTGTAGGGTTCTCTCTTGATTAGGGTCATACCTTCCTCCCCCCACTCCCCCATGAAACATCTTTTAGAAAACTGTCAAGAGTAAACCTTCATAAAATAACAGTTCCAAGAAGTGCATGAGCAAATTTTGGTGCTCATATGATTTACAACACAGGAAAGGACCTGACGTGTAATTTTAAAATTTTTTGATTGACCCTGCATATTTGAACTCTACATAAAAGAAAAAAAAAAAAAGAAAACAAATAGCAGTCTAAATTTTGTTTCTCCCTTTGTGATTTAAATTTTAAAATAACCTCAAATTATCTTCAAAGACATACTACTTGAAATTTTATGTCATTTTCTTAAATCAAACAAGCAAACAGAAGTGGTGCCAGTTAATGCATTTTGAGTTTTTGCCCTTCTTTAAACAGTGGATATAAGTATTTACCAGGGTACTTTTAGAAGCTAACATATGCAGGCTTTCATTGACATTTCAAAATAAACAACTGATGTGGATAGCAATATACAACTCCAGAGCACACGTGTCTGCTTCTGTGGTAAATGCCTTATAGCAGTTTATGATGCTGGCATTGTGTCAGGCTCCTAGATTTTGTGAAGCTGTTGGACAAATAGCACTAGAAGGAAGCATTTTATCTTCCTGGACAGAAGCAAACATCAGAAATGTTAGTGGAACACAGGCTTCACAGCTTTCCAAAAGAACAAACTGCACTGCCTCAGCCTCAGTAACTATAAAACCAGGATTGCAATTATTTGAGCCTCTCTCTGCTTTCTCACCATGCACAGCAATGTTTTTGGAAGGATGGCTATAGGAAGGTAATGTACAACATGTACATCATGGCAACAGGGTTATTGTGCACCATGAATTTAATTAGAGGCCATATGCAAGTGCTATTTATTTGGATCTGGCTAATTTCTTTTGAAAAGAGAAAGAGGAAAGACATTAGACATCTCCTCAAAATATTTGAATCCTGGACTGCATGCCTGTGAGGTATCATTCTGGCAGTCAGGCTTTGAGGAGGACTGGCTTCCATGGAAAAAGGATATTGAACAACACAGGGTTTCAGAGGGAAATGAACAACAGCGTGTCTTGCTGTGTGTTCTTGATGCAATTCCTTTGGTCTTTTTGCACAGTGATCCACATTGCTTTATTGTTATGAATAACTCATCCTCAGAGACCCACAGTGACAGTCACTCCCTTCATTGAAGATAATGGGAAATTTGCCAGTAACCTCAATAGAGACAGGAATAAGTCATTTATTCTCTGCTGCCGAAACACATGAAAGCTTGACAAGTCTATGAATAGGTAGCTTCATTCTCTTCTTATTTTAAAGTCTATTTCCAAATATTCAGAATGTATCTTCAATGAGAAAACTTAACTAGACTGTATCTTAGAGTCTTGGGCACTATGAATTGCTCTCCTGAAGTAAACTATTTTTTCAAACAACAATATTCAACAGCAATAGTAGTACAGGGCTCATTATACATTTTTGAAAAGGCACAACTTCTCAAGATGGTCCTACTTTTAATGGATACCATGAAGTGAAAACCAGAATAACTTCAACCACATCTCACAATCTTGCAATCTAGCTCTAATATTGAACATGATTGTTTCTTAAAGTCTTTCCTTTTTCTCTGGTTAAACATGAAGCTGGCTGATATTTTACACTCTGTAATTAATGCAATTGGGTTATACAGAGTATAGGATACAGGAGAGATTGGAACCCAACCACAGAAAATTCCTTAAGAGAACCTTTCAAAGAAATATTTAAGAATATTTGCTTTGCAAGTTTAAATGAATTTTCACATTGAATAATCCTTTCAGAGTTGAATTTTATGGAAGAGTAAACTTGGCTTGCAACACTGAAAGAAGATTATTTGAACAGCTTTGTTTCATTATATGACTGCTAATTTAATATTCCCTTACATGATTGAAAATAGACATTCTTCTGTCATTTCCTTTAAAATCATGCTTGTTTGACTTCTCTATCTTAAAAGGTACAAAAATACTTCAAAGAGCAGTTCTCTGTATGCAGAAACATTTTTTTTTCCCTGGCAGTAATAAAGATCTGTTATATTTGGAATATTTCACATTTATTATGTTTTTGCAGAAGGAGTTTTTTCAAAGTTACCAAACCACATTACAGAGTTATCACAAAACATGGGAGATTGGCTAAGACCTCATAACATCATCTAATTGAACTTCCCCTGCTCAAAGCAGGGTCAGTTAAAGTAGGTTAGGACTCATGCCTAGTTAGAGTCTGAGTATCCTCAAGTTCCCTGGGGAACCTGTGCTGGCATTTGACCACCTTCACAGAAAAAATGTTTTATTATATTTAAAATTAATTTTCTGCATTTTAATTTGTACCTGTTGCCTCTTGTCCTGTCACTGGGAAATGCTGAAAAGAGTCCAGTTTTATATTTTTTTACCTTTCCCCATCAGATTTTTATATACCTGATGAGATGCCCATGAGCCTTCTCTTCTCCAGGCTGAGCGCTCCAAGCTCTGTCAACTTGAGCCTCATATGAGATGCTTCAGTCCCTTAATCATCTTTGTGGCTCTTTGTTGGGTCTTTCTCCAGTATGTGCAATTACTTCTAGTATCAAGGAGTCCACCACTAGACCCAGCACTCAAGAAGTGCCTTACCAGGGCTGAGTAGAGGTGAAGCACCCCCACTTTGACCTGTTAGCAATGCTCAGCAGCCCAGGAGGATGTTGGCCACGTTTGCAAGAGGGGCATGCTGCTGGCTCAGGGACAACTTGTTATCCAGCAGGACCATTTTTTCCCAAGATTTTTTTGTTTTCAAGCTTTCCATGCTTTAGTTATATATGAGTAGAGGAAACATTAGAGGAGATACTGATCAGACCTAATTTTTCTTTTACAAATAGGACTTCATTCAGATATTCTTGTGATGACAAGCCCAAAGATAAAATTTCAGCATCTGATTGTAATTAACCTCCTTGACTCTAGTAATTCATTTCAGCAGTTTCAAATGAAGGTGAAATGGTGAGTTGGTGTGTTATTTAAAAGCAGTTTAGGGGAGAGATGTTCTTGGAGAGTGTTAGAGAGCAAAACGAGGAGCTAATTTAGTAGTTGAAATCAAGTTACTGTGTTAAAAAGAGCTAAAGTTTTAATGAGCTTTTGTGGTTTGGGTTTTGTTTTTTTAATGAGAAGTAGTTCAAGTTTCACAAACTATGAAATACAAGCTGCTGGTAAGCAAGTTAAAGTACTCTTAATTTGTGTATGGGGTCTAAATACCTTAAGTGATGTAAGTAACCTGTCCTCTTTCCCAACCTAAATCTTATAAGATTTATCTCTAATGTTGTAGCTATGTCCCTGAAATCTGAGTATTATTTACCAACACAACCCTGGACTTTCTTGTATTTGAGATGTTTTTTTCTTGGTATTGTATGTGTATGTTCCCCCTTCCCCCAAGCAGCTCTGTGGCACTCAGCCACTGTGAAGCCTGCTGTCTGTTCAACTCGTGTATAATTCAGCTATGCAGAGGCAGCAGCTGAGTCTTTCTTAGAATTGCTGCCTATGTGATTGAGCTAAAATACTGGAGTTGTAGTGATTATGCAGATGATTTATGCTTGTTGATGCAGGACTCTCCAGTACAAGTGAGGTTGCAAGTACCCGAAAATCTCTTTACATCCCTGTTGCAAGAAACATGTCGGCTTTAGACTCCTGCCGAAAGCAGCAGCAGTGATAGTTACATCTTTCCCTCTAGTGATCTTCAGAGTATCTGACTCTACCTTGCAGCTGCCTTCAGCCTTTTGAGGATTAAACAGCTGGGTAAGATATGAGCATTAGACTTCTACTGAGAGCTGTGAAAGACTAAGTGTTTGTAACTTCTGGTATTTTAGCGGTGTTTGAATCTGCCTGAAGGTAAAGCTTTAGCCTGTGGGAGGAATATTAGATCATTTGCAGTCAGTATTAGAATGCACCAGCTTCTGTTAGAGCATCTACTGTGTACAGGCTTGTTTGGCAAGCTGTCAGCTAGTGGTCTTCAAGCAAGCCAAAATTCCCTATATAGTTTCAATGCTATCAGTTTTTGCTTTTGATTTTTCCATAATGGTTTCAGCACTTGATAGTGAAGAAATTGCCAATTTTCACTAATGGAGGAGGAGGTTTGTGTTTTCTCGCTTGTTATAGTTACATTCTTTCTCTGAGGATGACTTTTCTGTGTCACTCTGAATAATTTTGTGGTTAACATTTAGTTACTTCTTGATTTAGGTCTTAATTTCTAGGGGAAAAGTCAGTATATAAAAAAATTTTGAACAACACAAATAAAACACGTAGTTCTCTCTGTTTGCCTCCTTATGTAAATGTCTGTATTTAAAGAAAAGCATGACCTGGCTTAATCAGCAAAACTCACAAAGAGGTGAGTAACATCCCTGACTTGAAGCTCTTCTCTGCTGGAATGATTTCTTTGAATCACAGGTGGTCGAGTGGCTGCTCAGTGGTATTGATTGGAGACATTTGTTCTCTGTTATAAGATTATGCAGACTGCTAATATGCAGGCAGCTCTCATTTTTGTTTTGCCTCCTCTCTGTGACCTTAGGGTGTATTAGGAAGTTGGGGGGAAACCAAAAAAATCATTAATATGATAAACTGCCTTTTTATTTAAGCTTGGGTGCTGACAAAACAGTACCAGCTTTCTCTGATGCTTTTTGCTTCTGCTTTAATTCAGTGTCTTTAGGAAAAAAAAGGTCGTAGCTAGATAAAGGTATATGGGAATTGTAGCAGTCAGTGGAATCTAAACTCTACCTGTTAAAGTGCATTTTCTTCCTGCTGCTTTTGGGTAAGAAGTTTGTGTGTGTGAGGTGGGTTTTTTTATTTAAGATTTTATTTCAGTAGCTTTAGATGCGAGCAGTCATTCAGGAAAAGTCTTTTATCTTCAGAGTGTTTTAGCAGTTCAGTGAAAAGCAGACATAACAGTCAAATCAGATTTTATTTTTATTGTACTACTCAAGAGTGTCTTCACCCACGAACATCCCCTCCAATTCTCTTTGACCATGGGAGTTTCACTGTTATCTTGATTTGATAAGGGCTATCTGCGCTCTTGTGTAGCACTTATTACTGCAGTTGCTGAAAAGCTGATTTTTATTTTTAAGTCTTGGATCAGAGAGTGTCAGCATATTTGAAGCAAGGAACCACTTTGCTCCCACAGATGATGGGGCTTTACTCTCACTTTCTTTGCCCACAGGACTGCCATGGCTTTATCTGACCCAGCACTCCTGGAGGAGTAACAACAGCAGGATAAAGGAGTGAGGAGGAGGTGTGTAAGAAAAAGGAGTAGGAGAAAGTACAAATGGCCCCTTAGTGGTCCAAATGAAATAGCCCTAATCCTAAAGTTCTGCAGGCACTTGCCATTCATTCAGCAATGTGTGACAGAAAAAAGTGGGTTCTAATTTAATGTTCATGTAAGCCTGTACCCTTTACAGGGAGTTTAGTAAATAGTAGCTAAATGTGTGATCTTGAAAAAAAAACATAGGATTTTTGTGTGAAATCATAGTAAGAGCTATTTTTTTTTTTTTTAATAAGTGACTATTTGGCAAACATTGCTCCCTAGTATAGTAATTTCCAGCATAAAGGGCTGGTGACATGACAGGAGGCGCTAAGTGAATTCTAACTGCTATATTTAGAGACTCTTTTCTGGATCCAGCTAACAGCAGTACTTGACTTCTGGCCTTCTGACTTTATGCTTTTTAGACACCCTTATGTGAAATATTAATAGTGAGACACTGGAAACTCAGTTTGAAATGCTAATTCAAACACTATCTTTGTAAGGAAGGTTCTTTTTCATACTTAGTGTAAGATTGCAACTTTCTGAATTGTGGAGTACTTGTTTTTGAAATGATAAAATAGTTAACTGCTTATTGCCCAATGGTAGGGCTAAGGAAGTCAACAAGAGATGCATTAGAATGCAGGATGGTTGGGATGATATTTCAGTTAAAATTTGTAATGTTTTGATATAACCATTGAGTTGTACGATGTTATTAATTTCAACCACCTAACAGGAAAAAAGTGTTTTGACTAGTCATTTTTCAAAGAGCTATTCATGAACTGTTATATTTTTAAAAGCTCCATGTATTTTATAAGGATGAGGTTTTATAACATGCTGGTAATGTGGAGTATTAGAGCTATTTAACTGCTCTTTTCACAATGAAAACTTGATGATGCAAAGCTGCTAAAATTTGTGGTTTCATTGGTAAACCCAGAATCAAAAGTGACAAAATCTAGGACACCAGGGCAAACCTGCCTGTAATGGCAAGGTAACAAGGGAATCTTAAGCAACAGCTCTTCAATATACTTGCTTGATATATTCTCCCCCAGTTAGGCACAGGAGGAAAATTTTTCAGGCATTTGAGTCATAAAAATTAATACTTGTTTATTTTGTCACAATGATATTAGACCTTCATATAGGGGCAAACAGCTTAGCTGCTCTTTACTGAAATCTGAAAGAAAACAAAGGTTTGCAAAAATTATAAACTTATGGAAATCCTCTGTGTTGTAGGACACTGGGATAGGAGCAAATGTTGATAGTCTGTGCAGCAGGCCATGCCAGTGCCCAGGCTCATCAGCTTCTTGGAAGAAAATAAAAATGACACCTGATAACATATTTGAATAGTAACAAGCTATAATAACAGTGCTTTATGCCAAACACAATGACAAGTTAGAGCACTCCACCAAGTTTTGCATGATCAATGTGCTGCAACGTGACAATTAAAGACGATTTGGATGGAGTGGTAACTGTCATATCCAGCCAGTAGGGAGTGTTTGAGTACCAATTTGGCACATGAGCATATGGCTGGAGTCCATAATGGCTGATGCAGTGGTAGATCCCTCTGAATTTGCAGCTGTACCTCATCTGATGATAAAGCAATTCTAGAACCAT
This sequence comes from Tychaedon coryphoeus, assembly GCA_013398595.1. NCBI lineage: Eukaryota > Metazoa > Chordata > Aves > Passeriformes > Muscicapidae > Tychaedon > Tychaedon coryphoeus. The sequence continues at coordinate 1,568,130 of WBND01000131.1, forward strand.
GACCTAAAAATGTCAAAATATTTCAGGTTGCCACAACAAACTGTTTAAGCATGCAAAAGTGCTGTATTTCTTTCAATTTTTATTTACAATCCATTCAGCAAAATTAGACTATACTTTTTTATTTCTGAAGATTTGTACTCATCTAAAATGAACCCAGCACATTTGAAGAATTATTCACATTTTTCATCATCCACAAGAAATTATTTCTACACATACATTACACTTGTTGGCAGTGCTATCAATACCTTATAAAGGCACAAATTCAATAATGTATTTTATCACTTCTAGATTTTAATTTTTTTTTTTCTTAGCAGAATTGCAGATAAGGTGCTTTTATTGTGGGAATAGTGTCTCAAAGTGGGCTAATATAGGCAAAAAGCTTCTCTGCATAAATATTCCAAATAATTTAATTCGAGAACTATACTCTAGAATAAAATTTTGTTAGTGGAGAGTCCAGAGAAGCATCTCTTTGTGCCCAAACTTGGTAAAATTATTTGGGGGATAAAGAGATTCTGTTCCAGGAAAACAAGACAATACTGATCCAGAATTTAGAGACTGATTAAATCACACAGGTTCTACTATTTTAACTTACACACTGTTTTCAGAGTAGGAGGGAAGGGATAGGTGAATCTTTTAGTCCAAATGCAAAATGTTTATGTAAACCATGTTTACCAAAATATGTAAATGGTACCTCTATAAAGAAAACAGTGAGATATACTTACACTGAAGTAGCGTCTTTTCTGCTCAGTTAAATCAGCAATTACTACCAATACTAAATACAGCTGAGTGAAGATAACATGAGCAGCTCATTCTGCTGAGAATTTTGCTTAAACACTCTACTATCTGAGATATTTAATTAATAAGCTCAGTTTCTGAGACAACAGACAAAATTCTATATGTTTTTGAGCTTTTCTTTCTCAAGAAAGGCTTCATAAGAAGGAAGGAACCTTGTTGTATTTCATAAATGTGATACTGTTTTATTAAAAAAAAACATTTTGTCCACTGCTGAATTTCAAAAGATGCCACTTTGCTGAATTGCCTACATTGGTTTGACATCACCTTGTGCCTTTTGGAGGCTAAGCTATCAGAGGCCTTTCTGGTTTAGCTGGTATTTGGGCTTATGTGTTGCCATTAATTCTTTTTCATTAAGCTTTTCACCCCTTTTAAGAGTTCAGGTATCTCCATTTCAGCTCTGACAGTTCTGCTTACAGCCTGTTCAGAAGCCAAAGGTTTGTTTAATGAAACATATGGGAGCAACCAATATTATAATTATCCAAATAATTGCACTACATATTGCCAGCATCTAAAATCAGATGGCCAGTGTGTCCTTGGATAATCAAAGCTCCCTTTTCACAGGCTATAGTTGTTCTAGTTAATTTTTTCTTCCTTGGAGGCCAGTGGGTGGTTTGTTTAGTTGAATTGTAGCTATTCAATTGCTGTTCTATTAATGCTATTGTAAAATTTATTCTTAATATTCATATCTTATTTAAAACCCAGCTGTCTCATTCCAAATCTCCTGCTTCATTACTATGTGGTGCTAGTTTACATTTTAATGGAAAACAGTACACCTATTCTACTTCCTTATTTTATGGATGAAGCCATCTTAGAGCAGCATCTTCTCCCCCTGCCCCCTCCCCCAGTCATTACAGTGGGATCTTTTTGCTAATGAGACTAATGTCCTTTATCCTATAGCTACTAGTTTCATTGTCCACTTGAGCAGACAAATCATTCACTTCAGGGAAGAAAATTTTCAGAAGAATTTAAGAAAGTACTTGAAAAATGCTACCACACTATTTTTTTGAAATCATAGGCAAATCAACATTTTGAACAAAAGATGCAGATTATGTAATCATGAAATACTTTCATATAAGAATCATCAAAGAAAGAGTGAGCAGGAAGTTATCTCAAATATTTTCTCTCAAAGTATAAACTTCAATTCGCTTTGATGTGTATGCATACTACACAACACATATGCTCTGCATAAACCAAGTATTTTAAATTAATGTGGGTGTCTTAGACTATCTACAGTGAGGGAAATCTTAGTTCTAGCTGTCAGTATAACTTTAAACCTGCCTCCAGTTGCACATAGTACTACTCATTGCATGTAGAAGGGAATACTGCTGTTGCAGTGGTGTCTACTCCAGACCTGATTTGTGCAATGATATATACATGAAAGTTATAATAAAGCCAGCTCTCTTTTGTTCCAGTGGGTTTGTTTACTCTAGATATATTCTAGGCTATAAACTACTGTGATGCAGTCTGGCCAGTGATTTTGCTGGTGTTTCTTCTCAGAAAAAACGTCTTATCCCTCAAGTGAAATGTGACTTAATATGTTGAATACAGCTGGTATTGAGCCAATTGAGTTCTTTGCACAATGAACCAACAAGCATCGTGCATGTGAAGCATAAAACATGTGGTGCAGGGTAATTTTTGCTTTAACCAAAGGCCTCCAAGTATGGCAGTGCATTCAGGTCAAAACATGCACCTGGCATCCAGCAGCAGATCTGTGATGCAAACTGTTCTTGGAACCTGAAAGGCAGAATTTTATCCCAGCAATGGCCTGGGCTTATACCTGTTACAGGCTATGGTTTTACAGTAATAGTTTGAAATCTGACAAGTTACTAATGATTGCTTTGATGCCCTGGGGGCTCGTCAGAAAGAGTCCTATAATTGTATGTGCTAGAATATCATGGGGTGTCATTAAAATGGATGGTTCATTGTCTTAGGCTCCTGGGTCTCAAGGTAACAAAACAGCCTATCCAGCTGACAGGCAGCACTTCCCATTTGGAAATACTTTATTTGGTGATATAAACATGTACTAAAGCTGTGGACTGACATTTCATACAAGCACTTGAGTGACTGTGTTAACTAAGAAGAAAACTGTATGAGTAGCCTCTGAAAAGTACTTGGAAAGGCTTTCAAAACTGCAGGGTTTTTTTGAAAAATGTGATAATGGATCTATTACTATGATATTCAAAACATTACTAAATTTTTCATCTAGTAACACGTAGGGAAATAGAGAGCTCATATGCACTTTGGCTTACAATGGGTTCTTTATCAATCATCTAACTTCTTATTTGAAAGTAAACATTGAATGCAACAAGGCCAGCACTTTCTACGGGAGCTATCATTATTGGAAAAAAACCCTAAACACCACCAACAAATATTCCTCACAAAAAAACCAAAACCCAACCCAAAATGTGTTAAAAACATTTCATTACATCTGCCAAACAACATTTGCCCAATTTCATTGTCCCTTTTGGAGATAAGGGGCCACTTATCTGGAGCATACTGGGGCATACTAGTGAGCTTGCATTGACTCTGAGTGAGTGCACAAAATATTTTTGTTATTGATTCCCAAGATGGGCCATTCTAGAATGTCACAATGCAAATATTGCAAGACTAAAACTTAGAGAATGCAAAAAACTTATAACCCTCTATAAAAGACAAGTTATCCTTGCTCAGAATATGTAAATATGAATGTTTGTATGCAAAATATGTATGTACATAGATATCTATGTCTCTACACACGTGCATCTGGAATGGATGTACGGAAATATACCATATCACCAGTGATTAAAAGAGGAGTGAGATTTTTATGATGAAGATCTAACTTATTCTTTTTTCCCAAGGATGTAATTTTTAGTGGGTTAATGCAATTGATACTAGTTTCTGTCAGACTGGAGGCTACATGTCTTCACAGTCAAGTGTATCCTCATGTTAATTGCCATAATTAACTTATGTCATAAATGCAGTCTAAGACTTCTGCTTTTTTTAGGTGTAGAAAGAGGAGTAGAGGAGACTCTCATAAAGCTCACGGTCATCTTAGCAATGATAGGTGAGGCTGATAGCACTGTTCTTCATTCAGGTGGGTGATTTAGGTATTTTTAACAGTGCTTTGACATTAAACATTCAGATTCAGAAAGCACAAAACACCACCCTTGAACAAAGAGATACTGAAAATCCATATATTGTATCTAGTACTAATGCTCAATCCATGTTCACTATTGATCTTCTCCAAAAAATCTGCATGTGTTCAAATGCATAATGGGAAATGCAGTTAATTATTGAGCTGGTTGTCTGCTTCTCTTTCCTTACACTCCTTCTACTGTCTCTTTCATTTAAAAAGAAAATTTACACTGAATTTTGAAATCTAAATTTTATAATTTCATCCAAAACCATTTAATTTTCATTCATTCAAAGTTGACTTATATTTTAAGTTAAAACTTTATTTTTCTTTACTCTTTATTTCTTTGTTCTTATTTTATTTTCCTTATAATAATTCCTGTCATTATGCAGTTTTCTTATAAGATGAAGAGAAATATTTCTCTGAATGTGGTACACAATAATATCTTCCCCTTAATTAGTTACTAAAAAATTGTTTGATACTGAGCAATAATTGGATTCACATCAAGCTGAAGCTCTGAAGTTTTGGTATTGAAATATTCTGAATATTTCCAATTAAGTATTCTCTCCCCTAATCCTTTTCTACCCATGCCCTGTGATCTCCCACATAACCTAAGAGATTAGTTGGTCAGGAACTTTGAATCCTTTTAAAAATGAAGAAAGCATAGATGTTTATCATAACAATCACACTCATTGAATTGTTCATAATTTTGAGAAGTGATTAAGCAAAGACTTATTCAACCTGATTTGAAGAAAATGTTTCCAAACTTGTTTCCTCTGTGTTTTTTCCCAGTAGGGGAAATTTTGTTTTGTGCGTAGCTAGGTTAAAGAATAGATAAGGTAAGTTATTTCTTCCAAAATATGTTTATTGAAAGCAAATGTAAACACTTCTTTTAATTTCAGGTACTATTGCAACAGCTACTCTGGCTTTTTTTTTTTTTTCCCACTTATTAAGTACTTTTTATGCCACACCATCTACTTACAGGAGCATGTGCATTCAGAGGTCATGCATGTCATTAAATGTTCCTTTACTACTGACTTTGCTCTGACTGATACAGTCCATGGCATCACAAAACAATTAGCAAGGGAAATAAGAAAATGTTTTTTCTTTCCTGAGTTGTGAAACAAAAATGAAACCTTGCAACTTAAAAGCAAGTAGTAAGGAAGTGTAAAGAAGAGTACTTTAAAAATCCATAAGTCCTTATAGTACAAATAATATTTTGTGAGCATCTGGCACATAAATTCTTTCTTCAGGCATGTGGCTTATTAACAACCTCTGTCATGCACTGTAGATGCTATTCCATCTCTAACCAGTAACTGGTGGTTAAGTCATCTTGAGTTAACTCACCTACCAGCAGTTCATCTATCTAAAATTAATAAAAGAACATTTCTCTTCTGTAAGTACAATCAAACTTTCAATAAAGAAAAAATAATTTTTCTTAGTTTTATTTCTTTATAGAATAGCTTTTGCACATTCAAGAGATGTGGAGGTGAATGAGAATTAGGACCACCTTGTCTTGACATCTGTAGTTTTAATTACATACATACATACATACATACCTACCATTTGGGTGAGTTCTTCTTCTTGGACCTGAAACTGTGACTGTAACTCTATGTGAATACCAAAACCAGCTTCAAAGCCTTCTAGTGAAACACAAATGATTTGACTGTCTCAGTATGTGCAAACCGGTGGGAGCCTCAGTGGATTCCTCTGCCAAATTACATTTACTTAATAGCTGTGTTTTTGTACTACAGGGAAGTGTGCAGCAGCTGTTCACCTGTGAAGAGGGGTATTTTCTACTGAATGCTGAACTGAGATTCTGCAGTTTTGGAAGGCTTTTTGTTTCCTTACAGTTATGAGCTTCATACCTTGCAGTTTTCCTCTATTTCAACCTATTTCTCAGTGTGATGTCAGGGACAAGGCTCAACTGTTTTGCATCAATAACATTTAATGCAACAACCTAGCTGAAATGTTTCCCTGTCCATGCAGTCGGGTGGTGTTCAGGGGGTTCCAATGTGCTGCTTGAGGAGGCTTATGCACTTTGTTAAACTCTTTTCACAGTCTTATGGGTACTAGCTTGTAGAGTAGATCAGATTCAGTAATCAAGCACCTTTTCCCCTTTGAGTATGTCAATTTGCTACTATAGTTTCTGCTGCTGAATAATTTCCTGCAAGCTAAAAATATCTGCTCTATATCAAGCTGTTTTAATCCTTGTACCACTGCTCTGGACCTGTGTCATACCCTGGGCAGTCTGGCAACTGAGAAGCAACCGTGGTCCAGCCCAGCATCTCAAAGTATTAATGTACTTTAGCAAACAGGTCACTCATAGTTCTCAATAGACTTTGACTTGGGTACTAAAATATATCCAAGCTTTGATATAGTTTCAAGTCCAAGAGGAAGAAAATTTAAACTAATCTGCCATTATCATTAAAACTTGATCTTGTACTTTAGTCATAAGGTACTAGCCTGGAAAACAAAAGCTGAAAATAAGAAAGGAAATTAGACTAAATAATTGAGACTTCCCTGTGCCTTTCTTTTATTTTACTGAAGATAACATGTCCACACTGCAATTTTCTTTTTGTTTTCCCCAAACAGCAGTAAATACTCAAGGACAATTTCTTCAAAATTAGCTGTGGAGAGTGAGTGCTATCTAGTTGCTAAGAGGTAGATGTTTGTCTCTCTAATGAAAGACCACTTTGGCTGCTCCATCTAAAAGGCCCCACTTATGGATATCTGCAGTCACATTTTTACCTACAGATGATAGACTAGCAAAAGCTTTTATACAACAGTACATACCAGTAGAATTAAGCTAAAAGCAATTCTACTAAAACAAAAACTCCAATGTTGTCTTTCATACTTGCTCATTGTTTTGGGTAAACAATGACTTGGCAATGTTGAAAGAAATAAAGGAGAAAGAAGGCTTACAGTTAGAAATTTCTGTATGAACAGACTCATGTATCTGAAATTTGTGCTCTGTATGGTATGGAGTAATTTTATTGTTAAAAAGCAGTAAAATGCACATGGCAGGTTCAGGAAAGGAGAAAAACACAGCTGAAAGAACATCAAATGAGGTCCTCTGCTGCTTATACTTGGGGACTGCCTTGAAAGTTAATTTTTGTTAAAAGTATGTTTTTATAATAGGCTTTAGCTTTAATTAAAAGGATGAAGGCAAACTAAAAAAAGCCTATTTTATGGAAGACAGGATATTAACTCTCCCATCATTATTTCACTCAGGAGCTAGAAAACTGTTTTCAAGCAGCACAAATTATTTGTATGCCACCATATGTATATGTTTGAAATTCTCCTGATGCTGTGTAGTGTACAGCTGTGGTAGTCCACCTGTTTGGCAATGGCCTGTATCCTGAAACTACAGTTTTAAATTGATCTAGCAAAAAAATGTCCAGAAGTGAATTTAAGAACCACTTTTGAAATATTAGTGCGACCATTTTTGTACTGAGCATCTCAGTAGCTGAGAAAATAATACAGGCCTGGTGTTGCATATCTTTTAATGATACAAGTAATTTTTACTGGAGACTTTTCAGCTGGCTTCTGTAATCTCTGTATAGATGTCTGCATTGTAGAACACTTCTTGAATCTTAATGTGCCCTTTACTTTCTCAGCAGTAGCTGAGATTGGCCAAGATGCATGCTTGCTTTCTATAATATTTTGATAACATAATGCAAGGAATGTTATCAGATGATTTAACTGTAAAATAAACATTTATTTTTTGCAGAGGTCAGCTCTGTAATATTTTGAGGCTAAGGGTTCATGCAGACCAGCAGAATGGGCTTTGTTCTTTTTTTTAATCTGATATTGAATCTAAATTTTCTGAAAACAAAACTGAATAATCTAGAACTCTGTATAGTTTCATTATGAAGCATCCTCATCTAAATGACTCATCTCATTCTGTCTCTTATTTAGCAGTCCCTTGTTGTAAAACACTGATTTTAGAAGTGCAATTCAGCTATTTAGGAGTTATGCTGCAGATTTAGGAAATAATAATGATGTGTATTTTTTCTGTTTCCCACTTTTTGGCACATAAGAGCCATAAACAGTCTTGGTTTGGATATTTTTGTAGTGTGTCCTGTAGATTTTTCTACCAGATAGTGTGTCTTATGAAATAACTAGGACACTGTACAAGTGAATGTGCCCCCTGAGTACTTGTGAGCTGTAGTTGCAATAGAAATTGTATCAGATAGAGCTGCTAACACAGTGTATGGTGAGCCAATCTGTCAAACTCCACCCTGAAACTTCTTGGTATGTTAAAACTATTGGGTTTGGAATTGGCTCTCGTTTGTCTTGATGGAGGCAATTCCATTTTTTTCCCCTATAATTTCAAGCTGGAATTTTTCTCAATCATCTAGGGATAAAACGAAAACCCTTCTGCTGGCAAAAATAGCACTGTGCTGTTGATGGAATATTTTAGGATGCTTTTTTCATTCTTGTGTCTTTTAATTTTTTTTTCTCCTAAGGTTTTAAAGGTAGTCAAATCAATCATTGCAACATAGCAACATTTTACTATAGTAACATGGTTTTTCAGTTCTTATAGGCAGCATTTTAAAGAAAAGCACAGAATAGATGATGAAAATTTAAAAAAGTAAGGATTAGATAGAAAGGGTATGTGAGAGGAGAAAAGGTCATCCTACAGAGATTTTCTGAAGAGAAATAACAGGAAAAAATAATACCTCGGATACTAAAATAATAAAACTATAACCTTTTATCTGTGCAGCAGATGAAAAAGAAAGTCAGTATGATGCTTCCCCTACCTGCCAATGTATCACCAATGAATCACCACTCCTGGAGCAGGGGAAACTCTAAATTTGTTGTCTTAACTGGTACGAAGTTCACTTGCAATAGTCTGCTTGTCTGATGACAATAGTGTTAGCCAGGCTCCTCTATAAGTCCTGTCTCTTATACTGGAAATTTGAGGAAGTCCAGGTGTCATAAACGTGGAGGTGTTGGCTTGTACTGGCAGTGCCAAGAACGTGCATGAGAATGGTGGGAGTGCAGACATGACCTACACTTGCAGGCAAGACCTTGGTAGAGGGAGCATGTTTTCAGGCCCCCATTAGTAACTGGGAAAAGTAAATGCCAGCTGTGTGCCTTGCTCTTCCAAAACCTGCAGGTCTCCACTCAGCTGAAGTGGCACCTAGTTCGTCTGTCAATCAGGATTATGACTATTGGTATTTCTAACAATTCTTTGGATTACCAAGGTATAATAAAATGGGAGGATTATAGTTGTTGGAGATTGCCTTCTAAGGGGAGCAGAGGGCCCAATGTGCCTGCTATGTATGTTTAGGTTAGATCATAAATTCTTTACTGTGAGAGTGGTGAGGCACTGGAACAGTTTGCCTAAAGAAGTTGTGGGTATCACATCCCTGGGAGTGTTCAATGCCAGGCTGAATGGTGCTCTGAGCAGCCTCGCTGAGTGACAGGTGTCCCTGCCAACTGCAGGGGAATTGGAACAAGATGATCTTAAGAGTTCCTTCCAACCCAAGAGATTCTATGATAGTTTCCTACTGTTCTGTACTTGTCAGTGTCATGGACTTCAGAGTATTCCTGAGTTCCCATTGGTCATACTCTTCAATAACACTGAGTTTTGAGGACTTCTCTACATTTTCTTGTCATGGCAAGGATTGATTTATGGCATATGTGCATCTTTATAAACGTAGTCACTATTTATCACTACAAGATTTGCTGATTGCTCTTTCTATGCTGCTTCTGAGTTTTCTCAGCCCCATTACAGTTTGGACCACAGAATCTGGAAGTAAGCCGCTCCTTATAGAGGTGAAAAATGAAAGTAACTTCAAGATAAAACTATTGTTTTCGGAGTACTTTCTTATGAGATCAGTGTTGTTCTTTTATGATATAATGGATTCCAGCCTTGGCTGCAGCATCAGAGCTTTCTCCTGGTGCTGTCCTAGTATGCCTGTCTTTATCCACAAACCTGGGTAAAATAACATATTTCATAAAGAGCATGAGGGAAAACAAGACGAGCTCAAACCTTTGGCCCAGTCCCAGAGATCTGATATCATTGGCATAAGTGAAATTTGGTGGGATGAATCCTGTGACTGGAGTGGCCTGTTGGACGGTTGCAGGCTCTTTAGAGGAGGGATTGGAAGGGCAGGAGAGGCAGAGGAATGGCACTGCATATAGTGGAAGTGTTAGAATGTGTGGAAGTCAGTTGTCAAGGGCACAGTTGAGAGCCTCTGGGTAAGAATTAAGGGGAAAAAAAGTATTGCAGATGTCATATGAGAGTGTGCTTTAGGCCTACTAGCCAGGACAGTGACACTGACAAATTATCCTTTGAGGAACTAAGGGACGCTTCCAAATCAACTGCCGTTGTCCTTATACAGGACTTCAACTTGCCAGTAAACAGCTGGTAGCATCTCACAGCTGGTAAAACTGGGGCCAGAAGATCCCTAAAAAGCCTGGATGACAACTTTATGGGACATGTCATAAGGGAGCTGAAAAGGGGTGCTTTTTGTTCTGCTGCTTGTCAACAGAGAGGATTTTTGAGCAAATTGGAGATTGGTGGCTGCCTTCACCACAGCAGCCACGAAGTGATACAGATTAAGGTCTCTGTTGATGGGAAGAAACATGCCAGCAAAACCTCAGCTCTGGGTATGAGGAGAGAAAACTTCAGGCTGCTTAGAGAATTTGTGAATAAAGTCCCCTGGGAAAATGTTTTTTGAGATGCTGGGATCCATCACTGCTGGTCAGTTTTTAAACATCACCTTCTAAGGGCACAGGAGCAGGAAATTCCTAAATGTCTCAAATCAAGAAGAAGATGCAAAAGGTTGACTAGGCTGAACAGGGATGTTCTTGTAGAAATAAGGCAAAAAAAAGAGGCATATGTCCATTGGAAGCAAGGTCAGATGATGCTGGAACAATAAGAGATGCTGCTTGCCACTGTACGGAGAAAATTCCCAAAGCTCGACTGGAACCAAAACTGTCCAGAAATGTGGGAGAAAATAAAGAGAGATTTTTCAAATACAATAATGGCAAAAGGCCACATAGAAATAACATTGACCCATTACAGAATGCAGATGATCACTTCACAAACAGGGACAGGGACAAGGCAGAGGTGTTTAACTTGTTCTTTGTCTCCATCTTCAACATGAGTGATGAACCAAGGGGGTCTCAGTACCCTGAACTCTGGAAGATCATGGCTGCAAGGATGATCAACTTGCAGCTGACCATGAAACTGTGCAGGTTTTGTTGTTGCAGCTGGATCCCTACAAATCTCTGGGATCTGATGGGATTCACCTAAGGATCCTTAAGGAGCTAGCTGATGTCATCATAAAACCTCTCTCACAGATTTCTGAGTGGTCTTGGAAATCTGGAGAAATCCCTGCTGCCTGGAAGCTGGTGAGTGTTGCTCCAATTTTCCAGAAGGGCAAGAAGGAGGACCCCAGAAACTACAGGCCTGCCAGTCTCACTTTGGTGCCTGTCAAAGTTATGGAAAAGATTATTCTGGGGGGTATTGAAAAATACCTGATAGACAATGCAGTCATTGGTCACAATCAGCATGGCTTCATGACAGGAAAGTCCTATTTGTCAAAACTAATTTCATTTTATTACAAGGTAACCCACGAGTTGATCCAGGGAAACCTGTAATGTATGTAATCTTTCTGGATTCAGTAAAGCTCAACAGTATCCTTCTGAAGAAAATGTTGGATAAACACACGTTGTTATGAAAAAGACATCACGTGATGTGAGAGCAGCTGTGGGTTAGGCACAAGGGGTTGTAGTGAATGGGGTGATGTCAGACTGGTGACCTGTCACTAGTGGGTTCTGCACAACTCCATCTTAGAACCTGTGCTTTTCAACATCTTCATAAATGACTTAGACACAGGACTGGAAGGGATACTGAGCAAGTTTGTAGACAATACAAAACCAGGAGGAGATGTTGATTCCTTTGAAGGCAGGGAGGCCCTGCACAGAGACTGAAACTAATTAGAGAGCTGGACAGACACCAACCTAGGAAGTTCAACAAGAGAAAGTGCCAGATTCTGCACCTGGGAGGGGTAATCCTGGATGTACACACTGAGGAATGAGATGCTGGAGAGCAGAGCTGTGAAAAGAGACGTGGGGATCCTGGTCAATGGCAAGTTGAACATGAGCCAGCAGTGCCCTGGCAGCCAGGAGGGCCAGCCCTGTCCTGGTGTGCATCAGGGACAGGATCACAGCAGGGCAAGGGAGGGGATTGTCCTGCTCTGCTCTGAGCTGGGGCAGCCTCACCTCCAGTGCTGGGGGCAGCTTTGGTGCCACAATACCAGAAAACAGTCCAAAGGAGGGCCACCAGGGTGATGAAGGGCCTAGAGGGGAAGCCCTATGAGCAGTGGCTGAGGTACTTCAGTTTATTCAGCCTGGAGGAGACTGAGGGGGGACCTCATTCCGTCTTCACAAGGAGAAGTGAGAGGACCAGACACCGATTTCTTCACCCTGACCAGTGTCAGGACTCATTGAAATGCCATGAAGCTGAGTCAGAGGAGGTTTAGGGTAGATATCAGGAGAAGATTTCCACCCAGAGTGTGCTTGGGCACTGGAACAGACTCCCTAGGGAAGTGGTCACAGCACCAAGCCCGGCAGAGTTCAAGAAGCAGATGGACAACACTCTCAGGCACGTGGTGTGATTCTTTGGGTGTCCTGTGCAGGGCCAGGACATAGCCTCAATGATCCTGATGGGTCCCTTTAAACCCAGCATATTCTATGAAATTAATTTTTGAAAATCCTTATCAAGGCATTTGCGTTCCTGAAATTCTTAACTAATGTATAATAACTGTGTAATGATAATGGATATAACTGTAGTAATTTTTCAATTGCTCTGGCTTTATCAACTGTAAAATGTCCTTGAGATATAGCTGATTTTTAACAAGCCACTTACAAAGACAAACAAGGGAAAGTACTGTAGCACTATTCAAATTTTATCAGTGTTAATTCATGCTCTATATTTAATTTATTTTACCTGATAGCTCAATACTTTAATAGTAGATTTAATTGAATTAAATTGAGATTCCATGCAAGTAACGTAATTCTAATTCTCAAAACAAAAAATTAATTAGAATAAAATTAATATTTGCTTTCATAATTATTTATGAACATAGGCTATTTGACAAAATAATCCGTGGGTATTCTGGGTTCATTGATGTCTTAATTCATTGTAATACCTTCCCTTCATTGTGTTTCATTTGGAAATTTCAATGGACAAGCATAAGAAGCTGAGACACCAGGAGATACATTTTGGTATGCTCAAAAAGAGCACTGTGGTAACATTCATCTTTGACCAGCCATTGGAACTATAAATATTGTATGAGCAGTTAGCATGGCCTGCCTACAGCTGTGTAATCACTGCTGGAAAACACCAGGAATTCTGTGTGTAACTGAGCAGGGGAAATCTCTCAAGCTCAGAGTAAACATACAGACTATAAAACAACGTAAGGGGGTTGTTTATATACACCTGCACACTTCTTTTTACTATTTCTGT
>WBND01000131.1:1582174-1595084 GCA_013398595.1 Tychaedon coryphoeus
TTTTTTTTTTTTTTTTATGGTTTCTGTGTACCAAGTAGGATATTAGCATAGAGTAACTTGACATATTTAGATAAAGAAAAATATTAAACAGTTAGTGTTGTTCAATGACATATTTTATATAAATTTCTAGTAATTATTTCTCAAATTTGAAGAAAAGGCCTAAGAATTTAAAATATGTGATACTTTCAAGATTTTACAGATAATGTATCTGAATTTGCATTATTCTGTACTGATCACTGCAGCAAATATTTAGGCACTTTTTTCTGGACTTGTTAGCAGACTTCAGATTAAATGATCATCTTAGGTTAATGAAACTGCTGATTATGTCAGTAAAGTGGTTTCTTAACTGGTATATTTTTATGGAGACATGACTGAGTTTGATATACTGAACAAACTAAAAGAATTCATTATGCTCTTCCCCCCATACAATGAGTTTCTGTAAAATAGGTTATTTATGCTGATTTGTACTCTTGCTGAAAAATTTGTGTTCTGTAGCTTTGCATAAAAGTGTGACAAAGGGGAGCTCAAGTTCTGCTAATGCTCTAAAATGTGATAAAAATTTCAAGTCATCTGAAATTGAAGAAAAAAAATACTAATTCTTAGTCATTATAAGCACCAATAACTTATTTTATGCATAAACTAGTGTTATATTATTAATATCAGTATTCTTGCTTTATATTTATTTGAATTTTGCCTAATTTATTTCTCAAAATTGTCTTACAGTCATCTCAAAACCTGAATATTTTGAAGGCTTGAAAAATATTAAAGTAGCTGAAGTACTTACAGCAAATAATGGAAGGACTGATCGTTTTCATTAGTAGCTGTCACAATACTTCATCTGTGATTCTTTTAGACTGTGAATTGTATACATCAAGTAGAGCGCTCTAATTTAATCAATGGGCACATTGAACTTTATCTCAATATTCGTAAGTCTTGTGCAAATTGAGGAGTAAAAATGTTTTCTGTGCTTATAATTGAAAGAGAGCTAATGTACACAAAGGAAAGATAGCAGGAGCCACTTTTAAAATGGAAGTGCTAGAGAATCAATTTACTGCAGACATTCATGTATACACTCTGAACTTGTTGCTTTAATTTCATAAATATTGTAAATAACAAATGCAATTTCTGCATCTCCTGGTGGAATGTAAATAGCAACTGTTGTTTACATGCTTGCTGCCTGGAAACTCAACATGGGGCTACAGAAAGAAAAATCACTGCTGAATAATACCCATCCTAAGGTGAGAGTTCTCCTTTCTAATGTAAGCTTTATGCACAGACTATTTACATCTCCCAGGTTCAGAATGAATGAAAAATCTTACTATTACAGAAAGGTTGAACCACTTGCTTTCTGGAATAAGCATTCAACAAAACAAATCTGGAAGTGTAGATCTGTTTATCAATGCAACTGGCAACATCTTTGCTGGATTTCGAACTGCATGAATGTTTGAATCCCATTGCACATAACTAAATGACTAATTTTCACCACTGCTGGTACACACACAGACACACATACATACACACATTCTCTCTCTCTGCCCCTGCTCTGATTTTATATGGTGTTTTACTATGAATATTGTGTGTACAAACAAAGCTAAATTTGATTTATTAAAAAAAAAAAACATATTATCAACAAGGGTGCTATATCATCTGTGTTGTCTTAAGTTTGCACAGCTACATAGGGCTGGTAGATGCCTGTAGAAGAAGAGAGACTGGAGGTAGAGAACCTGTGAATTAGTGCCCTAAATATTGCTGTTTTGTTTGAGTAAATAGCAAAAAGGAGTTGGGGTGGAAAGCAGCAAATATTCTGGGACAAGCTTTGAGTATGACCCTCCTGTTTTTCATCAAAAAGGCTTTACAATTTGGTTTTAACGGAAGGAATTCCGTCTATAACATAAAAATCCTGACCCCCAAAACTATAACAAAAAACCTCACAGCAAAATGAACCAAACAAAAAATCCCAAGCTTTTAAAATCAGTAAACAAAAACCTTTTAGACTGTTCATGAGATTAAGCTACGTACTCAGTGTTCTAAGCTTGAAATATATTGTGTATAAACTGTTTGTGTAAGGCTTTTCTCTTGAGTTGACAAATTTGTGCTTTTCTAAAAAAAAAAAAAACAAAAAACCAAAAAACTCCCAAGTAATTTTTCTGATTAATTTTCAAGGATTGTTTGTAAATACCAAGATGATGAATTTATGTGAATGAACTCATGAATATTCCAAGTATGAAACATTCTATCCTCTACACTGTTTGAACTTGTTTGACTTGTGGATATCAGTGTAGTCTATTGGGAAACCACTCTTCTGTGACATGTTTTCATAACTAGCTTTCACTGGAGCTGCTTTTCATGCTTCTTCTTGTCTATTTAAATACAGTTGTACAGAGACAGACAATAAAGCTTTCAAACAATAATGCATAATTTTTTTTTTTCAAATTCATTAACATTTTAGAGAATGCAAAATATTTTAAGGAAGTCAGATCTTTATCTAAATCCTCCTTGCAATCATTAGTAAAGACCCCACAGCATATCCAGTAGGCCTATTTATCTTGGGTAGATGGACTTCAGTGTTTGGTCCTCTTAAGTGCATTGTGTCTCATGCTTTAGCATGGGATGGGTTTTCTTTAGACTTTCATTTCTAAGCAGGCGTCTCTGCATACTTCTGTGATGCTCCAATAGCATCCTCTCAATAATGCACCCCTTGTGAGGAAAAAAAATTATGTCTCCTATGGATAGGAGGTGAGACATGCATCTCCTATTTCCTGCTTGTAATTAAAAAGGAGTGTCTCTGTTCAGGGGGTGTGGCTGGTATAATTGATACAGGCATGCTCTTAACTCAGTAGCGGAAAAAATGACAACAGCTAGATAAGCTCAGTGCACTTGCCACATGCAAGTAAATTTCTTCAAGAGTGGATACTTTAAGATTGATTGTAAACTGACCATACTCATCAATAAACACCCCCTGATGTGAGAGGAGATGAGTAGAAAAGAGATCAACAGTAGCAGGAAAAGCCAGCAGGCCAAACCTCAGTATAAAGAAACTGTCAAGGTAAGGGAGTGGCTCTTTGCAACATTGTCTGAATAAGAGGCACCAACCGAAAACTGGTGAAAAACAGACCATAGCATCTAAATAACGTTTAGGAAAAACTTTGAAGATCAGTCATGTTTATTTAAGATGTGATCTTTAGGAGCTACGGGGCAGAGGGAACAACTGTTACTTGAAAGCTATTGATGCTCAGATTGGTGTACAAAATAAGTATTTCTTTCATGTTATCATCTGGTGGTTATTGGAATGGAAAGAGACAAATGCTGTGATCAAACAATTGAAATAGTAGAGATTTTTCATTTAAGTCTGATTTTGACTCCTACAAGGATCGAGCTGACTGTTTTTTATTGCAATACTAGACACATAGTTCCTGTTGTATTAAAGTGAAAAATACTGCTGGGAAACTGAAAATAGTGAATTTATATATTATCATTTGTGTGTCACTCATAACTATTTAAAATAAATAACAAAGCAGAGCAGTAGGAGGAGTAAATAGTAAGGGGATGTAAATAGAAAGCATAATAGGGACAGATATCTATACAATTATATTGCAGGTGTCAGTGAGAACACTAGTTAGATAAAAGATCTTTCTCAGTTTTGTTGTGCTAAACATGAAATAGAATTTTTCATTGCTGATACTGTGTACTCATCAATTCTACACTCTATCTGCAGAGTACTTCTACTAAAAAGGAGGGAGCTTGTTTATTGCTTGTATATTTACTTTCATATCTATTTGGAGTTAAGTGGAAATAAAAGCTTTGATATGTTTCATATATAGCACTGAATAGAAAGCTTCAAAATGCAAATCCATTAAAAAAAAACACTCACACAAAAAATCCAAAAGAAATCAAAAGGAAAAAAAAAACCAACCAAAACCTAAAGAAATTGAAGGATGTTTGAGAGGCTTGGGTGAAATGTGACTAGTGAAAGCTTGTCAAAAGATGAAAAGAAAATGCATTCTGGGCACTCAAACTATAGAAATTGAAAACAGGAGCTAGACACAAAGTTTTTTTTTTTCTAAACATCGCTGGCCTTACTTGCGCTGGACTCCCCTGGTAAAAACAATAACTTCTGCTCAGAGTGAAATATGTGAAGAGGGAGCTTTACCTCCTATAGTAGATCAAATAGCAGTTTCCCCATCCCTTATTTTTTTTTCAGCTTTGTAAAACTTCAGTTTGATTCTGATGTTAAGTCCTTTGAATTTTTTGTACCTAAGACACCTTATTTTGTTAAATATCATGGTGACAGTCAACCTACATTCAAGACTGAGGAAAAAAAAGAAAAAAACCAAACTTGCTAGTCTATTGAGATCAAGGACTTGGACTTAATCTTCTCTATACTATGACATTTTTATCATGAAAAGCTTTACTGAATGTCTTCTCATGATTTTGTGAAATTTGGTCATTATAGTCGATCAAAGCCCAGTGTGTTACACATTACTTGAACATTAACAAGTGATAGAGGTGATGTAGGATAGTATAGGCACAAATAGGATCTTTCTATCATTCCCACAGTCTAGACAAAATGGCTGCAGAGGGATATGAATATGATCAGAAATCTACTATGCAAAGAAGCAAACTTGTCCAGTAGGATTTTCACTGGACACAGTGCCTTTTCTTGGAAAAGCTTTAGAATGATGAATGGCTATTCTTTAAATTTTTTTCTACAGATTTGCTAATAAACATCACAGTATGTGACACTTGTATCTGTGACTGACTGTAAATCTGCTGGAGGACATGCATAATGAACCTAAGACATTATCTTTCCTTGTCTCTGATCATTATTTTTTATTTCATTAAATGTCTCTTACGGGAGAGGTTAGCTAGATAGTAAAGATATATGAATAGATTCTAAAGAACAGACAGTTAATCAAATGAATATTCTGTAAAAGAGGTAAAATATGTCAAATGATCAAACTACTGAAAGATAAATAGCTCTGTTAGGAGTACACCTGAAATTTCCTACATTCTGAACAAAGTTGAGGGAAAGTTACTTTAGGAGAAACTATCAAGGTGACTCAATAGGATTGTTCAACAATATTTTTTCTTTGTTAAAGAATTATTTGAGCTTTGTGATCACATATGTTAATCATTGTAAGTCTGGTTTTCCTCTTAGGTCCCAAAATCAGTATGAATCTATTATTTTATAAATTATGTATAATTTTTCAAATTGTATATTTAAAAATATTATTTATGTGCTTTCTGAACCTGTTGTAATCTTGTCCAGAATTATCTGGAAAGTGGCTTAGAAACTGAAGCTCACTGTGCTGCATTACCTCCTTCGTGTTACCCCAAGCAACCATAGGAAGGACCTGAAAATTCTGATCATGTGCTGCAAACAATTATGTAATGATGCATAGTCAGAAACATGATGTCAGTGTGTGGAACACCCTGCTAACTTAAAAATTTGTGCAATTATCATTTCAAAAGCACTTTTGCATAACAAAAAGTTTAACTGATGTGTTTTCTGTGGGACATGAGTGTTCTCCTTATAGTCCTTGTTTACCACTCTTCCTGCCACATTGATGAAGCATTTTGAAACAAAACTCAGAAACAATATTTCTGGTAATCAAGACTTTTTATCATATCCCCCAGCTAGGAGATGTTGAAATCATCAAATTGATGGCAAATGAATCTGAAAACCTGTTGATCTGTAAGTGAATACCACCAGGATAACTTTATCATAAAAGCAAACCAACCCTACTTTGCATTTATGTATTACAATATGATGAAAAGTATGTCAGATGTGTCACACTAGGAAGACTCATCTTCTCACTGTCATTCTGATTGCCATGTAATGTTTCTGTCCAGCTACATGTAGTGGCTGTAACCGCCTTGTGCTTCATGGTCAAGTTAGCCTTGAGTTTTGCCTTCCAGGATGGCAGAGACAAATCTGTTCTCTATGTTTTACCAGTGATTTTTAAACGTGATTTTTAAACTCCATACTTAATGGCATTTTAAATTTAACCAAAGCACAAGATGACTGAGTTGTTTGGTACTCAATGGTCATTGTGATGGTACTTCATGAAATTTTTTTATTAGAATGTAGTAGTTCATGAGGGACGATTGTTTCTTGTCTCTATGTCTCTTGCAAGGATTTAATATGCTGAAGATAACTAGGCCAATAATAAGATAATGTACTAACTAGTACTAAAGACTATTGTAATATAATACCATTCCTTATAAAACAGGCTTTCTTGCACTGTGTTCAGTATTTTTCAACAGTGGTTAAGTAGTTGCTAAATCAGATGAATATTGAAGAAATATGCTTAGATTCTGCAAAGAGATAAGCAGCTGATGGAAATTCTGAAACTTGTTTTTTTCTCCCTCCTTGAAGCAGGATGTTTTCCTCTGGTCAGAATATAAGAGAAATCACCCAGAGAGTGTTTGGGTACTGGAACAGGCTCCCCAGGGAAGTGGTCACATCACTAAACCTAACAGCTCCAGAAGCACTTGGACAATGCTTTCAGGCACATGGTATGATTTCTAGGGTTATCTTGCTCAGGGCTAGTATTGGACTTAATGATCCATATGGGTCCTTTCCAACTCAATATATTTCATGATTTTATGTTGTGTGATTTATGATTAATTCATAGATGAGTATAGCTAGTCCAAAACAGAGCTCCATAACTGCTAAAATTTAGTATTTAGCTTCTTATAATGTATATGCATTGTCATTCAGAAATCTTGCATCTGGATATCTTTGGATCTGAATCGGCATATCTAAGCAAATTTATTTAAATGTTGATTGTTGCTTAGCTAATATTGTTTTTTTAAAATATTTCTTCAACAGAAAATATATATATATATATTATATTATATTATATTACATTGCATTGCATTGCATTGCATTGCATTGCATTGCATTATATTATATTATATATATTTTTCTCAGAAAGCCTTGTTCCTCCCAAAATTACCAGATGATGAGTATAATTATGATACCATATTCATAGGAGCAAACAAAAGTAATTCTGGAAGTAAGAACAACAAACAACTTGAGGAAATACTGATGGAACTCGCTGTATGGGAAGGAACACATGAGTGTAATTGAATCCTTTAGTGTGAGCACAGACACTAGCTTTATAGTAGAAAAAGTAAACAGAACATCATATTTCTGTGTCAACTTCCTGAAAATACTGATAAATCATTCTCTTGAGATTCATGGCTTCTTAGATAGAATAGTACACTTTCACACATGAGATGCACTTAATATTAGCCACTGCCTTGGAAGACAGAGAATACTGACCTGCCAGCATTTTTCACTGTCCTTGTCTGATCTAGTTATGGATCTGTATGTGAGCTGTGTTAGCCAAATATTCAGTGGTCTTTCTCTTAAGGTTGAAAGTCTGCAGTCTGTTACCAATATCAGTGTTCTGATGTGGGTAGCAGAGTAAATCTTGACATCAAAAAGACTCTTTGTGCACCCCTCAAAATAACACATGGAAAATAATAGCAGTGTGCTATTATACAGACATTATAGCAGGAACTTTGGAGAAATCTTGGGAGTATACACGGCTGCTGAGCACCACTATTCTTGGTACTCAGTGAAAATAGAGGTTCATTTGCAGCCAGGGTAAACTCATGTAGGTGTGCTGTCACAGCTGCAAAAAAAGAAAGATGCAGCAAAATATCTGGTGCTGTAAAAACCCTTAAGGTTTTTTTTTTTTTTTTTCAAGCGTTGAAGTAGGACATGTGCAGTGCTGTTCTCAGAGTGGCAAAACCAAAAAGCACTCTTGGCTGCACTCATACTCATCCGTCTGAGTAGACTCCCTCTTGTGGCTCCTTAATGTTTGTTCCTGTAGTACTGAATATAAACAGCTAATCTAGACATGGGAAACAAGAAATTACAGCAATCACTTAACCACTAAAAGGCAGTTCTGATTAAAAAAAAAATCTTTAATTAAAGCTACTTTTAAAATAGTGTATCTGCATTTGAGAAAATAATTTTTTTAAAAGTGCCGAAATGACCATGAGCTAATCAGAGTGTTTATTAATATAACGTATAAAACTGTAACATATCTCTAGCAGAGACTACTGCAGGGTCCAGATGAGTAATATCATATTAAGAAGCTTCAGACAAGTTCAGAAACATTTTACAGCCTTGTAACAAACTCAGTTGTTTGCTGTATGTTTTGTTGGGTTTATAGATCTGATATTTGAGCTGAAGCTGAACTTTTATAAAGTGGGACACTGAAGCTGCAGTGTGTCTCTGATGAAGAATGAATTTTTGTAAATTACGTGGAAATGCACAAAACTGACAACTAACATTTAAGCCAAAAAATGCATTTAACTTCTCCCTTTCTGTGCCCAGACTTGAACAAATTTGACTTCCTGTAACACATCTTTTTTGAGAAAGGCCAATTTTGAAACTTCTTGTCAGGAGAGTTTTCTGGTGCAGCTCTGCTTCTTCAGCTTGGAGACAAGTTTATTCTTCAGTAATCAGTGCTTAACAAAGACAGCACCTGGGAGCAGTCAGACATTCTCAGTCATTGCCTAAACATATTTGACCAGCGTTGAGAGATCTAGTGAACAAGATCTCTAAGAAACTTGGAAATGTTGGCTCAGAGCAGGTTGCTTGGATGTTGATGTTAATCAATGCATGCAGCTGCTGAAGGGAGCTGATCCCAGGTGGACTCTTTTGCTCCAAGTAGAATGATCAGGATTTGGTACTGTGCTGGGCAATCCTGGGAGGGAGCAGGGAAAACTGGGCTGTAAATAGAGGACTTTTCTTAGATATATCTGAGGCCAGACTGACATCAAACCATACCAGTATATATAAATTATCTTCTGCTTGATCGAACTGTACACTCCTCTCCTGGGTCATTAGTAGCTACTCAATAGATATGTGCAGGGACTTTGAACAGTAAGAGTTTTTATCAATTTCTTCATTCTGTTATCCAACACTAACTTGTAATCTCTGGGTAAGACAGTTTCACAATTCAAGGTATGCATTAATTTTCTGAATAGGCAAGAAGTAATCAAACACATTTTTATTTGAAAAGTAGTCTAGAGAATGTTGTACAAGAAGACTTCAGAAGCCTAAAAACTTGCTTACAGTTTCTACACAGTGGGATTTAAGGCCTTTCAAAACTTTAATTTTTGATCTTTGTAACAAATAAAAATTAAAATTATTGCATTTGACAAGAAATGAAATAAAATTAATCAAATTAGTGACATGAATTCTATACTTGCCAGTCTGGGTTGCCTTGTGGCTACAATTTTGTTAATCGGCCTGTTGGTTATAGGTAATGTTTCCTTGAAGGAATATGGGGCAATCAATTGCTGTCCTGCTCAGAGCTCCATTTTTTCCTGCCTAAAACCATTCTATCATGGAATTGTGTGCCATTCTATTATAGAATAGCAGTGGTGTGACAGAGGAAAGCTTCAAAGTCCTGCTGCTAGTGGAAGGGGGAAGAAAGGAACAAGGGAGAATTGTGCTTTATGACTGTGAAATGACAGCCTGTGTCTGAGGTGAGAATGACAAGGAGCAGTGGGTGTGTGTGGAGTCTTCTGGTATGACTCAGGCTGCCCTCATGGGCATGTGGTTGTGAACCCTGTGATATTTCAGAAATTTCTGCTTGTCTTTACTTTGAAAAGTAGTATCTTAGCTCCAGAAATACTTTTAAAGAAATGAGGTGTCCTTTAAAACTCTACAGCATGTCTAATTTTGATGCTACTGAATTTGACTGTCTAATTTATCGTTGTACAGACCTTGTGCATAAGTATTCAAAATAATCAGTTGGGTGTTAAACACAGTTTACATTTCATCATAGTTTGTTTTGCATTTGCTTCAAATTTATATAAATGACCTCAGAAAATGGCAGAAATTACAAACTAGGCTTTGAATTCTTGTATTTGCTGAAAGGAAGTGGCGGAATTTTGATTGTCCTCTATCAGTGAAAACACTCTATAGCCATTTTCTCCTATGGGAAAATAAGCAATGTATTAATTCTTACCTACTAGAAAGTTTTTGATAAAGTGTTAATGGTGATAATTTCAACTGTAATACATCCCTGCCCCCATATACCACTACCCCACTAAAAAAAGGAAGGTGAGGCCCAACTCAAACTGCCTTCCCTCCCTGGAGGAGGGCACTGTTCACCCTTGCTAGAGAAATCCAGGTCCCAGGTGGAAATGTTGCTGCTCATCTCGCTTGCATTTTCTTGTCATTTATAAGGAAGAGGAGTATGTTGGAACTGGTAACAGTTAAATGTGTGTATTTTTAACTCAAGTACCTCTCTAAGTTTAGACTATATATGAAAATTAATTAACTACCATTGCCATACTTAATTTTTCTCTGGGCATTTGAAAAATTACAGTCTGCACTTTTTGATACAGTCAAAACTGGACACTTTTGGTAGTGGGTAATATTCTATGGAATCCCTACTGTATTAAGTACTGAAAAAAAAAAAAAACAGGAAAGTAAAATTGGTTCTCAAACCCTGCAGAGTATAAAAATGATGCCTACCTACACTGAGAGAAGGAAAAGATGTTTCTAAGGAAGCTGCTGTTCTAAGCAGAAAAAAGGGACATACACATTTTTTTTTAATAGATCTTGCAGCTTGACAGGCTTACAAGACAGTTTTCTTTTCAACAGAAAATATAGCAAAAAAGCAAATAAGGTTTAAAATATTCAAAATCAAGTGTAAACTGGACATTAATCTCTTAAATGTAGAATTTTCAAATACACTTTCCATTCTAAAGAACCATGATGCATTTTTATATCTATTAAAATTTATTTCTGTCAAAATAGGCAATGATTTTGACAGAAGTTGAAGAAACAGTATGCAATTTTTTCCCCATTTAAAGTTTGAGCAGACTCTTTAACGTGGATCGATTCCTATTATAAGATAGATGCTTCAAGTTTAAGATTCTTACAGTCTTCATTTCCTAACAGGAATAACATAAAATGGCATTCATGTATTTTACCTGAAATTACTTGAAGATCAAAGAGGTATGTAAAAGACTTTCCCATTAAGGACAAGAAACTCGTTAAAGAGCTATAAGTAGATCTGGAATAGAATATAGTAAGGAAATATAGTATCATCTTGTGAGAAGGCTAATAAATACTTCTCAAGGCTACTCAACAGAATAGTATTTTTTTCTTGACATTTATCATCTTAATAAAGGCTTCTTGATCAGAAGTTTTCTAGACAGAGATGAAGAGTGTTGACCTTATTTTTCTAAGGTTTTGAGGAACCTCACAAGAGGACAGTCAACATATTTAAAGAGTATAATCATATACTTTGCTCTGCATCTTATTATTGTTCACAAGAGCAGCAGTGCTTGAGCAGATTAGAGGAGATAATTAGTTGCTCAGGCAGTATTTACTTTCCAAAGTTAAGAAGCTCTCTCTCTTTTTTTTTTTTTTTTTATGATAGATGATTTTTAAAATAATTTTCTTCAAGTATACTTAGTAGAAACTCCAGCACTGTCAGCAGGAAGTGTGTACCTGAGTAGCCCTATTGACTGTGCCAGATGTATTCTAAGTGTGAATTCAGGAATTGCTTTTTGGGTCCTGATGTATGTTGGGGATATGTCCCCAGTACGCAAATTCTTACTGCAGTTTTGGGGGATGATGACCTTCCCTAGCAAGCTCTGTGTGTTTCTGTGCTGGACTGACAAGAAATTGAGCAAACAGAATGGCACATATCTCTACACCCCCTCTCCACTGTTGACTGAGGTTCAGGTTGTGGGGTTCTTTTTTTTTTTTTTTTTTTAATTTGATTTTGGTTGGTTTGCTTGGCAAGTTTTAGTCTTTCAGGGGGTAGGTTTTTTTTTCAGAGACACTAGTGAACTAGCTAATTTTGCAGTATGGTACAGGCTAATCTATTTCAGATGAAGGACTTTCTGTCTTTGAACTCAATAAAGTTCATGTTTTTTCTCTTCTCTTCCTTGTTGCCTGTCCTCGATTGCATGAGTCAATAAGTTAGATAAGGCAAAGAGAGGGAGGAGGCATTAATGACAGCCCTGATGTTTCCTCCTCTCGCCATCAAGTGTAGGAAAACCAGTAATGAAAGCTGACAGAAACTTAAACCCTCTCTCTTTATCCTTTCAGAAGCTTTTCATTGATTCTCTAAAATATATCCTACTGTCCAAACTCGTTTCTTTTGTCCTTTTAATAAAATGCTGCCTCCTAATCTCCACCACAAAACATGCTGTATTCTTACGGGGTTGAGTCAGGCATTGGTAGATACAAAACTAATTTGAGAATATCAGTGTTGTTCAATTTCACAGATAATTTGCCATATTTGCAAAGTCAAATCAGTCTAGAACTTGGATTTTTCAATAACAACTGATATTTGAAGGAATTTAAATTCAGATTCTTAAAAAATAGGGGTAAAACTCCTGAATTGCACACAAGCTTTATATCTAATTACAGGTTAAGAATATCAAATTATTTCTTATTTCTCTTAAAATATGTGTTGTTGTCTCGGGTTGCAATACAGGATGTGATCAGAAATGTGCATTCTATCACCATCTGTTGAAGCTGGGTGAGGCAGTGATCCTTGTCTCCATGGCACATACCATCTGCTAATGGGCCATCTTTAAAACCAGGTGGCACAATCACCTTTATCTTTGCCACAACCCATCCTCCTCCAGGAAGATATCATCTGCTGTTGACCCATTCAGTCCCACTGTATGACTGATAAAATTACATCATCCCACTGGGAGATGCTCCAGTCAGGGGGAGGAGCCAAGCATTCCCTGCCTAGATAAAAACTGAGATTTTGGACAGCAAGTTACCCTTCTTTCCACTGGATTCCAGAGGAAAACTGGACCTTTCCACATCATCCCTGGACCTTCAGAGTAAAACTGCACCCTTCTACAGGAGCACTGCTTCACTGCTTCATCTGCCACTGGA
>WBND01000131.1:1595218-1686024 GCA_013398595.1 Tychaedon coryphoeus
ACTGTTATTCCTAATTCCCATATTTTTGCCTGAAAGCCCCTTAATTTCAAAATTATAGTAATAATTTGGAGGAAGGGGGTTTACATTCTCCATTTAAAAGAGAAGCTTCTGCCTTTATTGGCAGACACCCGGCCTTCAAACCAGGAGAGTTCTCTTTCATGCTTACTTTTCTGTTTATCAATAAATATTTTTCCTTTCAATTGCCATTTCACAATCATATTTACTCTTTGCCACCATGCCTTATCTATACTATTACCCTGAAGAACGAGCTTCTCTCTTTTGTTCTGGTTGAGGGTTCTAAGATTTTATTATGCCTTATATCTCAGAGAAGTATATATTTTGGCAACAAAGAAATCAACACAAAGAGCACATGCCACAGGAAGCACAAATTCATATTTTCTTCAGACTCCTCAGCTGCAATTTCTGTCACATCAATGTTGTTAATGTTCTCAGTTTTAGAATTTTCCTTAATGAAAACTGGACTTTTGATTTCTCTGATAGGAAACATAATCAAGAAGAGGATTTGGCCACTATACACATTATACTTTGTTTGATTTCCATTTCAATATCAACCACTAAGTTTCTGCCACCAGTCAACATCTCTACTCTTATTATAAGCAAATGGAATCAATCACTTATTATTTTTCTGTTAAACCAAAAGTTGCTATTTGCTTTACACTTTTGTCAAAATCTTTGGATGATGCTTCACTGCTTCAGTTTATTGTCCTGGGTTACTTCCAGAGGTCTTTTCTTGTTTCTAGCAATACATGCAGTGTTTTATTCACCTGCACATTTCAAAATTTGTCCTCCTCATGCGATCCCTCCATGTAAGGTGATGTAAACATTTAACAATTTTTCAAATCACAATACAAGTCTAATAGCAAGCTCTTCACAGATGTGAAGAATGTGGAATTCTATTACTGATTTATTATCTTAGTACTTTACGGTAAAATGTAAACTATTGTTTTGGTTTATTTTGGGGTGCATAGTAGAGAGTTTTGAAGAAAATGCAACAGATTTTATTACCTGTCATCTTTTAATTTCCACTTAAGTCTCTTTCTTATGACACATTCAATATAATCTTAGATGTAGTTTCTGTGAAGAAGTGATCAAATTTTGTATTCAATGAGTCTTTTCAATTATTGTTTTCTCCCTAGTTCATATCCCTTTGTTCAATATTTTCCTTTTTGCATTTGCAAAGAAGTAGTTCTTAATTACATTTTTTGAATGCATTTCTTTTGTCAGACTTCTCAAGTCTTAAACAATATAGAAATGTAGGTGTTTGATGTCTTTAATAGGTTTCCAAATGATTGCTATTATTCTAATCAGCTGAATGACTAATCTTCATTCCACTTGAAGGCAAATCTAAACAATCCACTTAATTGGTCCAATTCTAACTGATTTCTAAGCAAGGTAAGATATATACATATTTTGTAGACAAACACTTATCAAGTAAATCAATCCTAATCATAACAACTTATGAAATTTCCTACAATACCAGAGCTGTCATTATTATTATCTTCTTGCATTTTCATGTTTCATGCTAATTGGAATGATGAAAAACAAGAATTAAAAAAATTTAATAGGACTTTTAACTGTTCATTTTTAGTAGTTTGAGAGAAATATTTATGATCATGCCTACTTAAACAATGCAAGTAGCTATCATGTTATTCTTCAAAACAATGTAAAAGAATTCATAGTGGAAAGATTTTCCAGTGCATAGAGAAGTATCTAGCTCATTACCTAATATTAGTTGTAAGTGCATAGGTCCCTTTTGGTTTTTTGTTTTTTGTTTTTTTTTCATTCTATGAAACTTGGCTTACTGAGCAAAATACCTACAGCTCCACATATACCCTGTAAATGAAAATGTGTAACTGTATTGATTTTGCTGCAGATGGAACTAATAAAAAATGTTGCATCAACTTAATTATCTTGCAACTATTTTGAGATGTGTTGATTGTGCTTGAAGATTCTACTAATTAAAATGTGAACATGAATACCTTTACCAAGAAGAAGTAATTGAATCCATAGGGAAACTGTCATTTCACGATCTCTTCTCCCTTAATTTTAATATATATATTCCATATGAAATGAAATGAGCAACTGTACAGACAAGATGGCAGTAATTGCTGGGTATTACTGCAGTATTACCTAATTATGAGGTGAGTCATTTTGTACTTTAGTAAAATCCTAACTTATCTGGGAGAGGGATCTGTGCAAACAGTAATACTATTCTGAGAACTTGTGAAATGATCACTTTGCATGTTTATGCTTAGTGATAGATATTTTAAAGTCCTCAAAGAACACACTGGGGAACATGACACTTGAAATATTTTGTTCTATTGCACAAGAAGCAAAATACAAACTTTCTGATTCTGCCAGAAGAGGTGTCATTTAAAATATGTCATCTTGAGTCAAAGCTGACAGGAGAAATGCTGGTATTGTAGATTATTAATTTTATTTCTTTTTTGTGGCTACTGATGAGAAAATACTTCTTTAAAATTATTTTTTATTAAGTCAAGCAGTCTTCCAGTAATAATTTCCACTAAATTTTTCAAAAAGGTTTTAAGGTGTAGAAATAGTACATAGTGGTAGATCTTGTAACAAACAGTGCATATTGACAGGCACCATATGTTATTGTCATAGGCAGGACTGTTCAAAAATTCCATTTTTAATACTAATGGAAGGTGGGGGAAGGATACTTATTAGTTTTTCTTGTTACACATGAAGTGTTTTTACTAAGGAAAACAAAAGTCTATTCAACATCTCCAAACAATATGAGACAGTTATAACCTACATATATATTTATTAATTAATTTGAATGTATTAATTTATAGTTTATACTAATGTTTATTCATATGAGAAATTTAACTGTTCAAATATATCTTTGGGTTAATATAAAAATGTCTTGGAACTGTGACCAGATTAGTCATTAGCACTGAATTGACTGTTTGTTTCCTGTGGAAAAACTAAATAAAAGCAAAAAACTAATCTATTTTTAGAAATAATCACTGTAAATTAGTTTGAGGATGGAAGAATATAAACACCAGTTTAAAACCTCTGCGGGGTGTCCTGATTTTCTCTGGCATTAAAAACTTCTATTTTTTTTAATGTATGTTTCTGAGGATCTATGACATATTTTCATACCACACGGTGTTATAGCTAAAATATTGTAATTTTTAATTCTGCCCTGACATTCCCTTCTACTTGAGAGGTAGGTGAATGCAGTGAGTAGATTCTGATTAATTCTTAGCTCTTAGTGGTTGCATTTTATTTTATTTTATTCATTATCTATAGTTCGTGCTGATCAGATAAGAGCTGACCTGAGAAGCAAGCCCAGAGATGTGTTGATTCCAATCTGCAATGGCTGACAATAGAAGATGTACAAAAAGAAGGTGCAAGTACCTCACAGACATTATTATAGAATAACTTGATAACAGATAAAGTTTCTTAATACACATTTTTTTAGATATACTAATTCCCCCTAGGTTTTTAGAACCTCTGTCACTAATATCTTGTCATTTAGTTTTTGTGTGCTTGCTTTTTTTAATCTCTGAAGTTACTGCAGTCTGATAATTTTTTTTTTCCTTGCAAGGCATTGCATATAACAGCCTAAATATTACTATTAAGGCAGCTCAGTATACTACATACTCTAAACTCCTCCCTAAACTTTTCTGTTGAAACCTATGCAAAAGTTGTTTTCTCACTTTTAAAGTCCTGGTCTACGATATTACAGTATTTTGTTTGTAGCAGCTGATACTTGTGATCCCCAGTCTTGAAGCCCAGCTACTGCTGAAAACTGGGAGGGGTTTATCTCTTCTCAAATTTTTTAAAATTCTGAGAGAATAATGAGAAAAGTCTAATTCCTTATTCACATGTATCTGCCTGCATTGATAATTTGGAATTGTCAAAAAATCCAAACCCAAGGCTTATATTAATAAAAGTAATGTTAGAGTTGGAATGGAGGGTAGAAGTTTTCTCTTCTGGGGAGAATATAGGCAAGATTGAGGGATTACATTTTCATTTGCGCCTCTTACTGCATACAGTTGCATACTAGAGTGCAAAAATCATAGTTGGTCTAAATGGACACTGATTTATTCCTAGAAACTTCCTCAAGATATGTTTCAATTTGCATTTGTTGTTTCTGAAAATATCACAGATCTATATTAGATCTAAGATATACAGATCAATATTAGAAGTTGCTTCTGATTTAATCAGTTTCTCTTTCTTTGCTCAGGAGAGCATGATTTAGATAATTCTGTAAGTAATTTTCTTGCTGTTTTCTGAAAAGTTCTGTTCTCCATTAGCTCTACCTCAGGCTTAGTAACTCTGACCTCAGCATGAAAGACAAGAGAAACATCTTAAGATATGTGAACAACAATAGCTAATCAAGCACTGTAATGAGAGCTTATTTTCTTGTTTATGTAATCTGTCTGTGCCAAACCAGGATCTGATTCAACACCTCTCTAAGTTGGTGGTTGGCAGTTTAATGCAATATCCAACTCAAAATTTTCTTACACAATTAAACTGAGGAATTACTTGGCTTTTATTAATACCTTAGAGACCGAATTACTTAATTCACAAGTTTTTGCCCTTTCCATTGCCATGTCTGTGGAAGAATATTTGATCATTTTAGTCAAACAGCCTCCCCTCAAATAATTAGTCCTTACCAGATCTATCAGATAAGTATCTGCATACATTTGATAGGCATTCATGAAAAAATTAGATGCTTTCCTCCTAGTGTTATGTGCTTGCAATAAATCCAGGTAAAATATGCATTGATATGATGTAAAAATGATTTATTTCTATAGCTGTAAGATATAAAAGTATCATTAGGGAAATAACAACGCTAATGGCAACAGTTGGAAATAATAAAATTTTTATCTAAGAGCCTAATTGTTTTCTCTTGCAGAATATTGCTTTAAAAAGTGGCAGTTTAGAAAGGAGAAAGCTTTTCCCTCATCCCACTTTGCTTTGTTGAAATCAAATCCCTGGAGGGATACTCAGGTTTGGAGTTTTGATGGATTTTGGATACTGTGCTGTGCAGCCCTCCCTCACCACTCATCTCTTTGGCACCTCATCTTGATTTCAAGAGTTTTCATTGCTCTTGCCTTATGCTAGTCTGTACCTTTCCTGACAAAGTCTCTGGCAATGCCTGTGGAATTTATTAATCTGGTCTTGCATTCTGCGTCTGTTTCCTATATCCATAATCAGAATTATCTACTCTAACTGAAAACTTGTGGAGATAAGTGCTGTATTTCCTGGGGGCACTATCACAGTCTTGGTTTGGTCCACAGCACTGCTGCAGGGCTGTGTGATAATGATGATTAATGACTCCACGAAAATCCCATTACCACAGCTGGCTTGAAATGTTCCGGTGAACATTTCATCTGTGGATGCTGATTCACAGAGTTAAAAACATGTCACCAGAACCATCTTCAAAACAGGACCCCTTGAGCTCCTGCCTGGACTCTGACAGTCTGCTCCATCTCTTTCCCTGCCAGCTTCCCAAGCCTCAGTTTCCTTGCCCCACAAGTGTGATGCTGCCATGCACTCAGCTATTCAGCTCTTATAATGGCACATGTCACCTCAGATACTTCACTGACCAACCACTGAACCTTTGCAGCTTTGCTCAAGAGGTAATGCAATTTTTTCTCTCTGCAGTACTGAGTAGAGAGTATTCTTCCAGTGTAAAGGATCTTCTCTGATGCTTTCTGCTTTGTATCGACAAATATGTTTAACATATTTGACAATAAACATATCTGGTCTAAACTTCTGCCTGACATAAATAGGTAATGTTTGTTTCCAAAGGGACAAGTGAGTTTGTGCTGATTCCAGAGTACTATAAAATCTGGTGTTGAATCATTCATCAACATTCATAGAAACAGGTCAAGAACTGGCTTAGGATGGACTGCAGAGCATTCCTAGGAGCCTGGGCTGGAGGTTGAATTAATCCAGACCCAAGTTCCCAGCAATTTAGTTGAGCCAAATGGAATGGGGAAGGTAAAGGACTTCAGAGTGTGAAGCAGTGATCATAAAATAATAGTGTATATTGAACTCTACCTACAGGCAGTGTGGAAACGCCTCCATCCTAAGCAAAAAACAGAGGTACAGATGAAAGACATGAAAGTCGCAGGGCTTTTCTGTGAAAATTTGCTTTTGGGCATTCTCTTCACCATAAAAGACAGTTAACATAGTCTGGGGAACTCTGGCAGATCTAAAGTGACATACTTTGAAACCCACGGCACAAGATCTGAACTGATAGGTAATATATATATAAAAAACCCGGGAAGAATGTTTGTGACTTCCCCCAAGACTTTATTCTAGAATGAAAGAATGAATTCTTCCAAGACCAACCTTTCTTTTGCTTGGAAAGGCAGTATTTCCAGATGGCAGGAAGGATAATGGAGGTAATGCAATTAAGAGTGAAGGGCCTATCCAGGGGTTGATCTTGGCACTTTCAGCACCATGCTCTAACTGACTGAGCCAAAATCAGTGTCCACAAGAATTATTTTCTGATGACACTTTGTGTTGTACCTGACATCTAAGTGCTAAATATGCTCCACAGTCACTTGTCTTCAAAGTTAAATTTGTTCATGAAATATCTGCTGTGAGAATTGAGTTGAGCAACGAGGAGGTTCTATTGGTAAAAGTGCTTTGAGAGGTGAAACACTACTTATTTTCCTGGTACTTAAAATTCTCTCTGAGTTAATGTTAGGAATCAGATTTCAAAGCTAACTTCTGCTGTGAATAGTTATGCAATTAAATTTTAAATGTATGTTTGCTCATGTGGATTTGTCCATTCATTCAGTTACAAAGGAGAAATATTATCAAAGCTTTCAGCTGAATAAAGTATTCTTCTAAAATCTCCTGTAGGGAATCAGTAGAAGAGAAATACTACCTGCTGTATAACAAATCATTTCTGAAATATAAAAACTAATAACAACATGTTGGATCATTTCAGATTTATATGTTAAACAAAATATCTTTGATATTTAAAGAGTAGGAGAAACTCTGAATATGCCAAGTTTTTCTTATAAATTTCTCTTCGTAAATATGCTTTAACATAGATTCATTCAGAAATCAGTGCTTCTTTGTTCCAAAAGTTTAAATCTGTATAGACAGAATTATATCACAAATTAAAAAGAAACTTAAGAAGATACACAAACTATGTTTAGAATGGCAGCAACTGTACTCAGTTTAGGTTCTGATTGACCTCTGGTCAGGAAGGCATCGATATATTAAGATATTTATTGTATATGTAATTCATACCATGATGTTAGCTGGTTAGTTAGAGGCATCTACAATTTAGATGTTGAAGAAAACCTACAAGAGAGAATTTCTCAAAGAGTGATGAGCTTTATGACTCGTTGGGTTCTGCTTAATATGCAAGTGTCCTCTGTGATAAGTAAATCTCTTCCAGAGTAATGGAATAGAAGATTTTCAAGGAGAGTTAATATCCATGGGAAACTTTTATCAATATTAACGTCAATGAGGTCCTGCAAAACATTTTTAAAAAACTTTTGTTCAAGCTCTTCCATAAGGAATAGTAAATCAGATAAAAGATGTTAAATGCACCTGAGAGGAGGAAAGATATTGTTTCAGGTAAGGTACTGTTGTGCTTTAACCTGGCAGGCAACTGAACACCATACAGCCACTCACTCCCCAGTGGGATGGGTGAAAGGCTTGGAAAAAGAAGGTAACATTTGTGGGCTGAGATAAAGGCAGTTTAAAAGGACAGAAAAGAAAGAGATAATAATAATAATAATAATAATAATAATAATAATTAATAATAGAGTATTCAAAGCAAGTGATGCACAGTGCAATTGCTCACTATCTGCTGACCAACCCCAGCATGTCCTCAAGCACCAGGCTAACATCCCTTGGCCAATTCCTCCCAGTTTTTTTGTTCAGCACAATGACATAGGGTGTGGAATTTTCCTGGGGTCAGTGAGGGTCAGCTGTCCCAGCTGTGTGCCCTTCCAACTTCTTGGGCACACCCAGCCTCCTCTGCTGTGGGGTGAGGTTGGCTGAGGAGCTGAAATGTCTTTGCAGTAACTAAAGCATCAAAGTGATTTTGACATTATTCTCATCCTAAATCCAAAACACAGTACCAGCTACTACAAAGAGTATTAACTCTATCCCAGACAAAACAAAAAAGACATCTAAGAAAGTGGTTTTGTTCTCAGCACTTCAGAATTTAATATTTAAAGAATGAAAATCAAAGTAATATTTTTCAAATTCAGCATTAATTCAGACTTTTTCCTCATCTGCAATGCTAGTGAATATGTGATCTCTTAGTAGTACTGCTCTTTTCAGACATTTATGGTATATTCAGAAGCAGTACCAAAAAATATCAGAACTTCCTGGATAAAAGACAATAACCTTTTTATTATTATGGCTTAGGTATTGTATTTTTAAATGAATGCACTAAGACTAATTCCTCCCATATTTTCTACAAAAAACATTTATTTAATTTTTATTCTTTTTAGCAATGCTGATTTGATACTGATTTTATTTTCTGTGATATAAAAGAATCCTGTCGGAAAGTGCTTCTGCTGATGAGGTGCAAGAATTGTAATGTATCCATTGCCCAATTAAAAAAACTCTATCCTAAATGATTTGAAAAATCTGCTTATACTAGGAAAAAAAAAATTAAATGGCGTTTTAATTAAAAATCTGTTTACTTAAGCAAGGACTGTACCATTTTCTAGACTGTATCTCATCAATTAATGTGAAAGGGGTTCAATTTTCTGAAAATTGTCACATTTGTTTTAAAAGATGCTACACAAAAGTCATGCACATACACAAGTGTGGATTAGAGATAGTCTTAATGGAGTAGGTATAATTTATTTTTATTTTCCATATGAGTAAATTTGTTTCTTATTTGCAGGTTAATGTGATAACTTCTGGCACGTGTAGTTTTAATGTATTAACAAAACCTAGATTTGGCATATAATTACATTTCCATTTTTGCATGAATCCCTAACACTCAGTTACCTCTTTTAGTGTCAATGCAAATGTCTCTGAGAAGCTACAACTTATTATTCAGGAAGCATCCTAAACTGTACCACAAGGCAAAACAGATGACTACAGTATATAGAAACAAGGTAGTCTTTATTTGCAGCAATTTGCTAGAAGCCCTTTATGAATTAAGAATTGTGCAGCGATATTGAATAAAGAGTTCAGAATTAAGAATCATGTCAGGCCTCAGCAATTGAATAAGGTAGCTTAAATTGAATAATTGGGGAATTTAATTTTTTTTAATAAACACAAAACAAAAAATATTTTCATGTTACTATTTACTGCAGTGCTATTATAATTTTTTTTGTGTAAAATGTTTAAATAAAGACCCATGTAAGCATCTAAGAAATGTGTGTTAGAAACATTATACCAGGCCATAAGAAATGGAACAGTTTTCTTCTGTGACTTCAAATCTGTTTTTTCTGTGATGTATGCCTGCACTGACACACCTACAAGAAATAGTTGAGAAGACAGATAAAGGAGAGGAGCTTTGGGGGACTGGAAGTGAGACTTAGGGATTATCTGCAGTATGAATTAGATGAAGTGACTGTACACTATGATATTTGGAAAAATAAGAAATAAATCAGGACTGATTAAATAAAAATTTCTTTACGGAGAAAAAAACCCCTTATCTTCCTCCAGGTTCCATTATGACATAGAGTTAAGGAGCTTGTCCTTGTTCAGATTTTTACCATGTTTGATTTAGCATTCTTTCTTCTGCTCTACTTCTGTCTTCAAGACAAATATTTTTTAAACATACTTCTTAGGAATACGGGAGACATGTCCAAAGTGCAGGCTTTATTAACCTGCTAATTAACGGACTTGACAGCTGAAAGTTGCAAGGGTTATGAGATATTTGCATAGAAAACACAGATGCAGTGCTGGTGAAAAGTACAGAGAGAAGAGAGGGAGCCACGTTTTCACTATTTGCAGTACTATTATGAAAAGAGCTGCTCTCCTGTTCCTCTGGAATTATTCATTCTGACCGGACTAAAATGTAGCAATGCACATTTTATTACTAGCTATTACCAGCACAAGAACACTCTTGGGAAAAGTTTTGGATCAATTTACTCATGTTAAATGCTTCAAATGATGAACAAGAAGTAAATTAGCATTCTCTTGTACAAATTTTCACTGTATTTTCTCCTACCTTAAGGGACAGAATGTAGTGGCTCCTCTTGGCAGTTTGCAACTATCCTGGTGCTATGCTGTAGTCCTTCTATGACACTCTATGTGATGTTTTACATTGTTTCTTTGGGGTCTGTGTAGTTCTGCTGCTATGAGAGTTGGCCTGAAATAGGAAATTTCTTCTCTATGACTGAGCCTATACAACACTGACTTTACCCTGCAATATTTGATACAAACAGAACTTCTCTTCTTTTTGCAAGGCATGCAGAAGGCTGTAGTTAATGATGGTCTTGTCATTTTGCTGCCCAAGTGTGACAACCGTGGTTTAGCTATAGGCTAAATCAGAGCCCAGAGAAACACAAGCTCTTTGGCTTCAGAAATTCTCTAATCTTGCTGTGCCTGTTATTGATAGCTTAGTTGTTTCAGCAGTTTCTGGTTTCTGTCAAAACCCCAACAAGTCATTGAACTTTTGAATGTGTCATATCCTTGTAAAAGGCAAAAGGTCTTCTGCAGCACGTGTTGCCTTCTGGGATGTCATGGAATAGTAATAGTTTTGGTCAAAATAATTGCCCAAGCCTGTGAGGCTTTGGCTGCAAAGTAAAAAAAAAAAAACAACAAAGCAAAAACAAACAAACAAACCAAGAAAGGAATAAAACCCCACATTTTTCTCAAACTTTTCCCTTCATTCTCTTTTTAGAAGTGTGGAGGACCTAACAGAACTTTTAAATAGCCCAGATTACTTTCCCCTGTGATCCCTGCCACACAGTTTTTACAATTATTAAATTGTCCACATTACAAGAAAAGACATTCTGAATCAGAGCATAAAATTCAAGTTTTTTGGAGTTGAATACATAGTTAGACTAGTTAATAGATTGTTTGGTGATCTTGCCATGATGATCTTCCTAAGAAAGGTTGAAAGATATTGGAAAAATTGCAGGAAAAATTGTGTAAGTGCTTAACATCAGTATGACTGAGTTAGAGAAAAAATGGATGACGAGCCTCAGGAAATAGCCTGGTTCATATTTCTATCTGAGATTAAGCTATGCTAAATGAAATACAAATCTGATCCTAATGCTGGACATATCCATAGCTCAAAGAAGATGATAAGATACATCTGAAGCACTGATCAGACTCCAGTTTCTCCAAGCCTTGTATGTTGGTTTCATAAAAGGAATCATATCAACTGCAAATCTCTTGGAAATAATTGTAACCAAATAAGTTGCAAACTGACTTTCTCTCAGGTCTAAATCTACAGACTGAATGCTAACTAGTTATTTATTACTGTAAGTACATACACACGTTTGGAGGACTAAATCACATACATCATTTAAATAATGAATAGAAATCTTAAAAATAGGAAGGTATTAAAGAACGTCATACATATTATACTACTTTTTTTTTCAGTAGATTAAACTGTAACCAGTCATTATCAGTTTTACATTTTACAACAAATGATCTCTTTTGAAAATTCCATAGTAATTACCTGTATGCCTAAAAGTGTTCTTTTGAGAAATGATGTAGTAGTCTATATTTAGAATACACAGGGAGGGTCTTCATTCCAACAGATTTATCTAGCCAAAGATACGTATTATAAAGTTATATAATTAAGATTTAACAATGCTCCAGAGATCTTGTCATCCTTTGAATTTATCATGGTGAATTTTGAGTACAGCATATCTTTTGATTTTGTAAACATTTAATAATTGCACTTGAATAACATAACTAAGCAAATTCATGGTAGGAAGAGAATGAGTATCCAGAGCTCAGTGCAAGTTGTATAAGTTGACATGGACCTGTTAACTAGTTTCTCTAGCTGAGTTTACAAA
This sequence comes from Tychaedon coryphoeus, assembly GCA_013398595.1. Taxonomy (NCBI): domain Eukaryota; kingdom Metazoa; phylum Chordata; class Aves; order Passeriformes; family Muscicapidae; genus Tychaedon; species Tychaedon coryphoeus. The sequence goes on from WBND01000131.1 coordinate 1,607,197, forward strand.
AGACTGGATTGCTCACACTGTCCTGTCTGCTAATGTTCATCCACCTAAACTTCGTATCGGAACCACTCCTGAAATACCCTGAAAATTGAATTTTTAGATTTTATTGTTCTTAGTTAGCCATCAATTTTGACTGACATTTCTTTCAGTTGAAAATATCAATTAGGCTCTAAAGCACAATATTTGCTTAATAATTTTAAAATATGAAAACAATTTTTTAATAGTAACAGTGCATGGGATCAGTAGATGTTCTATAAACTACATATGGAAAACTAATAGTTTATTCTGCTAAAGGAGAATATGTTGAAGGAATACCAGCCTTGCAATTTCAATGGTATTTGCTGGTGAGGATCTGCTTATCTATAGACTAGACAGTTCCTAAAAGATTGAAGCCAAGCAGAGTTCTATTTGAGTGAAAGCTGGAAAAAGATGAAGACTGAAGTATTTTTCTTTTTAGCTTGGTTTCATGTTGTGATGACAAGTTCACTGGTGAAAGGAGCCAGAGAAAAAACAAACCTACAGATACAAACAACAGTTAGCAAATAGAAATGTAAATATTAAAAAGTCACATGAAACTGGCAGCATTAAGCAAAATGTGTGTTTCTGGGATGTTACTGGGTGGATTTATTCAATGTACCATGCAAAGACTGTATGGATGTTTATATATTTTTACAAAGAGTGCTGTAAATATTCTTTACTTGGGAGGATATTACCTAATTAGACCTTGTAGGACATAGAGAAGTGAAATGGACAAACATCATTTTGGAGATGCAGGTAGATACAGTGAAGGGAGAGTCAGCTGTGCTCAAGGATTTGGAATTATTCTGCTTTTACCTCTGATTCATCTTTCGCATCTCCTAAGACTTCAGTATCCAGGATATAAACAATTATCTTATGAAATGTGCACCCTTCCACTGACACAGAGCTAGTGTATCTCTGAAGATCAAGTTTTTGTCCTTTGGGAAGGCAGAGAAAATGTTACTTGGCAAGAAAATGAATAATCTGGAGAAAAGCTAACTTTCTGAGATACTAATCTTTAACTTTACAATTGTTTCTCTAGAGGAAAAAAATAAAGCCAGAATGTACTGTAGAAATAGATTATATCTTTTATGCTATTTCCTTGTTGTTTAACCCTGGCCATGAACACAGAGAACCAGAAATGTGCAATACTCGTCGGTTTTTGGAAATTGGATCACCCTTTTTTGGGCACACAGACCCTTTCGAATTTGCTACTAGAAAAACTCATTGAAATCCAAATAGTTCTAATCACAAATGTTAACTACAAAGACAAGGATATGACAAGTTATAAAGTAACATAGATGATGTTTTCAAGTGAAATTTCTTCTGGTAGGAAATTTTATTCTATTTAGGGTAAATTCCAGGCTTTAATCCAAACACACTGTGGTCTACTACAAGCTTCCAGATGTTTCCATGCTGTCACCTTTCTGTGCTTGAGGTGCTTGTGTGTGTGTTAACTGCTTCTAAACGACCAAGATCTCCAAACTCTTGTCACCTACAAGTGACAATTAGATACATGAAGGAAATTGATCACCTGATAATGGCCACTTGTAAAGGGACTTAGAGAGAGAGGGAAGTTAACTACTAATACAAAAAGCATTTGTCATTTCTTTGTTATCTCAGTGAAGTCACACCAATCAGCAAGAATTGCATCCCAAAAAAAAAACCCTCTACTGTGGGCTGGCTATTTCTTGGCTGTTGCATTTGCTGTAATTCTATGATGATAGCTGGAAAATGAAGCAAGCAAGTTCTCCTGCTTTCTGCCTAACATGAGACAGCTGATATCCAAGGTGATGTTTTAGAAATCAGAAAAATATGGTGTGTTTCAGTGAAGCCATTACCTTATTGCTAATCTGTGTTTCACATCTCTTGTCTCTTCACTGGCTGTAGTAGATGCTATTGGTCCTTTTTATCTGAGAGTCAGGATGGACACCTTGCTGAGGAAGCACAAATACTGCTCTTTGATTATTCCTTTTCCTTTTGATGTCGTTTGACTTCAAGAAACAAACCAAGAAGCTGTCGAGTTTTTCTTCGATGCTGTATAGTTTCTCCAGCTGACTTGCTGTTTCTCAGGGTATATTTCAAGACAGATGGGTTTGGAAAAATATAGATGTGGAAAGAAAGTTGTCAGAGATATCTGTGTTTTAATTTACAGTGATTTCTTTTTCAATTTGTAGGGAGGGGTTTTGCATCATGTGACTAGATTATGGCAGCTGAAATATCTAGTTATTTTTTGTGGTTGTTACCCAAGCCTATATAGCACATATAGAAAAAAGTGTATGTGATGAAGGTGCCAGATGATGCCTTAAGTTTTAGCTTTCATATTTTTCAGATTCTGTACTTCATTAGTGTGTAACTCTGAGCTTCATATAAAGTGTTAGCAAGTTCTCTTAACAGTTTAGATAGACAAAACAATCCTTTTCCAGTCCGACAACCAAGGACACCATTGCAGCTTTGGGCCCAAAAAGTTTAAACAATGGCTAAGCAATCTAGGAGGATGGGACTTCATGGCCTGAAGCTGTAATTGGACAATTAACCCAAATATGTAAATGGACCAAAACTTATAAAAGTGTGAAAACTCGTGACACGCCGCCCATCTTGGGTGTAGCCACAGCTGGGCTCTTGTACTGCCCAAGGTGTACCCTTTGAAAGCCTTTTAATAAATACCTACTTAATTCCTTTAACACTGTCTAGCCTCTATTCCAGGTAGCCTCTCCAGGCATCACTTAAAGTCAACAATTCAGTCATGGTCTCTCTGCTGTTTTTGTAGTGACAGGGCATAGTGCCTGGCTGACACACCAAGCACATCTGGGCAGATTTTGGGCTTACTGCCTGTTCCTCAAGCAACTTATTCCTGTTGCTTAACCTTGGGAACTGATATGTGTATTTTAAGTATTTCAGTCTGAGAAATCAGATGGATACTAATGGTGAGTTTTTTGTTTGTTTAAGTTAAAGTATTAGGACCTTAAATTTCTTATAAGACTGACCAAAAAACAGGTATGTTTAGAAAGCAAAACAATATGTGACACATATATATATATATATATATATATCATAATCCTTTTTTTTTTCTGGAAAAGCACCTTGACAGTCCAACCACAGTCAAACTTTGTATTTGAATGTCTTAATAATAACAATTTAATCTGCACTGAGGAATCTTGGATAAAAGGCTACTTGTGCTTTTAACACTAGACTAATATAACATGTTCATAATGAGAAAATACTGAAGAGTACTCCTAGCGAAATGTGTTAACCTCATCTTTAGTGGCTGATATCAGCACTAAAGAAATTTTAACTGGTGTCTCTGACTTGCTTTCAGACTGGAAAAGGGAAAAAACAAAAGTGATTCTGTGGAGAGAATGTGGGTACAGAAGAACTACATTTTTTATTTATTTCTTTACTTTCCCAAAAAGAATTTCTTTGTATTTTTCTTTTTATATACTCCTTTCATTTTTCATCTTTCATCCCTTGCACTGGGACAATGTCTGTTAGTTACAAGCAAACATTCGGGCACAGGTGCAACTAATTTTGCTTGATCACTTATTTCAATGACACCAGCTGTCATTAAAGGTAAAAAGAATGTTTCCAATACTCTTAGTGATAAAGGTAATGAGTTATAGGGGAAGAAAATATAAAAAACTCACTTAGTGGTTAGCCCTCAAATTTTAATCTTGAGATAAGAAAGTTTAATTAATCCTTATCAGTTGTACATTATGTCATATACATAATATATAAATACAAATATATAAATACAAATATATAAATACAAATATATAAATACAATATACAAATACAATTTTGGTTTTTGGTGATGTACAAAAACCTGCTGTCCTAAGTAGTCTCAGAGCTAAGTCTCATAAATCAAAATAGAGAATGGTTTTAGGGATGAAATCACAATGATCAAAACCGAGTGTTGGCACATAGGAAAATTGCTGTGGTCACATAGGTCTACAGCGTGTGGGCAGACCTTGGTACTTCTCTGATTCTCTGCAACAAAGACTCACAAGGCACAGTGGGGGCAGGCAGCAAGTTAGAATAATTAAGATTCTAGTGACAACAACCAAGACAGTGCAGAAAGTGAGATTAGGGAAGTCAATAGCTCATCAAAGTGGATGGTAACCAGTACCTCCAAACAGTAACATTGCAGACCGTTTCTAAGTAATCTTGTGTTCTAATTTGCCTATACATCTTTTAGCCTTTCCCATGAAGCTGATGAATGATGATTTGGAAGAATCGAGATTTGCTTCGTAGCATTCTTGATTGACCAATTTATCCTCCTGTCATTCTGGAATAAACCAGCACATCTCTTAACTAATGGATCTGATAGACATTCTGACAGTCCAATCAAGGAAGATCAACTGCTAAGATGAACTCACAATTCAACTTAATAACTACTGGTTCAAATACTAAACTTATAAGAGAATTGTTTTTTAATTTAAACTAATAAATAGTCTATAATTGTGACCTTCTGTATGAAATAATAATACAGAAACTTGGAAACTCACATGTTTAACTCACATACTGTTCACTCCTTAAACTGTTCCAATTTGCTTGAGTTCGAGTTAGTCAACCACCAGCTTGTACTACTGTATCTGCAGATAATTCTGCATCAGTCCAATCTTTCACGGTCTGCAGACCATGAAATTTCATTATACTATAAAAATAGTCTGCTTTTAGAATATAGGCTAATGAGTTGTTACATGTTTGTAGCACTCCTTCCATATGATGGCAGCTCAGGGTTGAAGACTTGTAGCAGTCAGGCAGCCCATGCAGTCTTGAATGCCTTCTGTGCTTCTTACATGTTTTACCTCTCATGCTTTTGTCTTCCTCATTCTTCTTTCAACAGTTCTAGCTGCCTTTCTCTTTTCCTTTTCAACCTGGTCATTTCTATTGTCCAACTTGCATCAGTATTCTTTCTGGTCTGTTCCTTCTCTCTAACCCAGCTCTGTACACCCACATTTCTACTTTTGAGGATAGAGACAGATATTCTTCTAAGGGCTGTAACACCTACAAGTCTGACCTTTCAAAAGTCTATATTATGCTCAGATTCTTTCCTCTTCACACCTGTGCTGCAAAATTGAATAGTTGCTTGCTTTCTGTATGCTCTCTGTGGCAAGTACAACCATGCAGAAAAGTAGAATAATAGTTGTGTATAGGTCTGCAAGAGGTTTGTTTATAAAACTGAAAGTGAAATATATGTTTATATTTTGAACAATATGTTATTTACCTATGTGTAAACTGTTTATTTTTTCACTTGTATGCGTTACAATTTCGTCTGATAAATATACATTTCTATGGGATTTGCACTGGTAGAAAAAAGTGTTAAAATATGATATATTGTGTATTGTTTGCAGAGAAATAGAGAACATGTATGGCTGACACTGCAGAAAAGATGACTAGAAAGAGGAATAGAGGAGTTGTGTACACATGTTCACACAAAGATTTTACTTTCATTTTAACTTTTTTGGCTTTTTTTTTTTTCACTCAAATGCTTTCTAAGTACTCAGTTCAGACATTTTTCTAGTGCAATATAATACCTCATTCAGTGATTGTGCCTACAAAAGCTTTTACGGACTTGAAAATTTAGTAATATATCTCCCTAGATAAACCCTCTATTGCGAACATTTTTGTAAAGCTTTTCCTTTAGGACTACTTCATAGCAGAAACTTGTTAAGTAGGATTTTCATCATTCTATAGCTAGAAATAGATGCTAGTATATTTTAAGATTTTTTTTTTAAAATATGAAACTCTCTATTTTTAAAGGTATGTGTACTTACAGTTCTCAATTTTCCTTCACAAATGGCTGTGGAAACTGCAGCGACAAAAATGGAGAAGTATCAACATTTTCCTACTTTACTAAAGATAAATACCTCATTAGTGAAGAACAATGCTTTTAGCTGTCCTATTCTTGGCTAGTGTAATATGTGCACAGTTTCAGTCTCCAGTTTTCTCTATGGAGTTTATTAATTTCATTTTTAATCACTTACAATTTTTTACATTGTAGCCAGGGAAATTTGTATTTCAGCCCCACTCAACTTGGATCCCCTTCTGTCGGGATTGAAATACTTCAATGCAATACGTTAATCAGGATGATATTAGTACTTGAAATCTCAGTTAGACTGTCAGAACAGTATTTTTTTATAATATTTCAGCCTTTGTTCAAAATTTATCTAATAGGTTAGTAGAAACTAAGCCTAGTAGTACAATTTTAAGCAAGAAGGCTTTTTTCCTTCCTAACTTGTCCTAGTTCAGCAAAATGATATCTTTTTGTAAATAGACTTCATTTATCATCTCCAGCGCAACTTTTCTCACCATGTATGTCGTTTTCTTAGATTTTTTTTCTTAGTTTTTGGTCAGCCTAGAGCTTTTCTTGGTTGCTTTTCATTCCTGCTGATAATTTGATCTTGCAGCTGACACAGTTTATAGTGAATCAAAATGCTATGTGCAAACTTGTAAATCCTAAATTCAGATTGTTATCACTGTATTTTAATTTACGTCATTGTAAATGCCCAAACAGCCCAGATATCCCAGAAGGATTTTAATATCTTCTGATATCCATGTGGTATGGTATTGCTGTTTAGATTTGCAGGTAGTGAAGCTGGATTTATCTGCTTTTTAGTCTGAGGTAAAAATAAATAAATATAAAAAACTACCACCAAACAGTTAAATATGAACACATGTATTTTGATTAAGAACTGGATGCACAGTTTTCCCCTAGTTCCTATCTCAGTAACAGTTGATGCTTATAACAAACAGCTTTCACATTGCAAAATATTTACAAACAGAAAAGGAGTAAACTACCGTGTTAAAAAAAATATTTAAAAAGTCTGCCAAACGACAAACAAACCTCCCACTTCAAATAAATTTTCCAATAAAATAAAGCTGTATGAAAAGGGCCACTCTGAAATACTTGCTACTTACTGCTGTTTTTGTGGTCACAAATTTTAAAACTAATTTTCATTATCATCTGTGTTTGAGAAATTCATAGTGGGTAAACTTGCCTCATGAGTTAAAAGGCAGATGTGAAGCAAGTGAACAGGATCCAACTTAGAGTGAAGACTATGACAGTATTTTGTGGCCCTTTTTTAGTGACAAAATACTCAGTCCTTCTCTGGCTTTTATTTTCCATTTCTCACAACTTACTGTGTCAAGTATTCATGGTGATATCAGTGAAGACACAATTAATTTAAAAATAGGGAAAGTTAAGACCATAAACTTTAGAATTGTGTGTGCAAATTGGGTTAAACTACCATGATAAAAGCTTCTTCCATGGTTCTAGTTTCTGAGGAGGCTAACAAAAAGTGAGAGTAGGTTTATCCACTTTTTTTGCTCTCTATGTAAGATGAAAGCATTTAAATAACAAAACCACAGAGGAGCAATTTTTCAATGTAAAAATAGTTTGCTCTTTCATTTTATGCTGTGTTTTTAAAAAGGTTAGGAATGGAATTTTGACTGCTTCTAAACACATTTCTATTAGTTAAAAGTAATTTTACTCTTTCAATACTGAAAGATAGATTCCTATCATAGTAGATTCTAACTCCATGTGCAGAATTTTTACACAGGATTTAGAAATATTCTTTTTCTTTTCTCATTGCATTCAGTTGTTTATTGACAATTTTCCTTTTTAATGTTATACTGACACTTGGTTTCATCTTGCAGAGATTTCAGTAAAATAAAGAATTTTAAAAAAAGCACCCTAAACATGACTGAAGTACTTTCAGTGCCACCTCCGTGGCAAATCTGCTGAATGATTTTCAGCAACTATGAGTTTACTCCACAGCTAAACAACAAGCACTAAAATCTGAGTAAGAAATAATAACATTTAGAAGAGTGAGGTATTAAATTAATTTTACTTACTGCAGCTTCTACCCAACATGATAACAGGATTTAAAAAAAAAATAATAATTGAATTACCAAAAAAAAGAGCATGCTGACTCTAACTTTTTTATTTCCTCTGTCTCACAGCATGGTCTTGGTTTCTGTTTGGAACGATGCAGTCTGAAACTCCCTGTGAAACAGAACTGTCTGCCTGAGATATCTTAAATCCATTAAAAATATTCAAGCAGAGAACTACTTTTGCTCAGCAGGATTTAAAGGACATTGACAAGAAAATAGAAATTTCTACATTTATCTAATTTGCTGTTGAAGTGAAGCCATATCTCCCAAAGAGGAAAACACACCACACTTACCAATGTCAGAGCTTTTCCTTTTGCCCTGAGTTAAATTATTATAGGGATATTTAATCAATGAATCTGCAGAGATAATAATTCACTTGTTAATCTTTATTTGAATTTGGAGCAGGATGATTTCCATAGGTACAAAATATCCACTGATCCTAATAAAGTCAGCACAAGTAATTAGGTATTTCCTAATGCTGATAATGGGGCCACAACAGTTTAAGGAAAAATATATAACAAGCCAGTTTGAAAAAATACAGCATAAGGCAGTTTAGTCAGATTCTGACAGAGACAGCTAGACAAAAGTCTTATGCACACTAGGAGCACAATGGGTGAGTTATTTCCATCTATTATAATATATAATATATAATATATATAAGTATATATATTTTATATATATTATTATATATTATATTATATATTATATATTATATATTATATTATATTATATATAATATATTAAAAAAATGCTACATAAATTACTTTGTTTTGCTTGCTTTGCATCTTTGCAAAAAATATTTTAAAAATCCAGAAAAAAGTATATTCTATAGCTAAGAATTTAGAACCAAATGGCTTAAGAAATTCTTTTGGCTGCTTGCCCAGAAAAATCTTTCCTATTCGATGTCTGTTGCTAGCAGATGAGGTTGAGTTCTTGTTTGAAGTGTGTTCTCTGCTCTGAAACTCTTGGCACCTCCAAAAATAGTTCTTCCTAGTCTTTCCTGAGCTGTGAATCCTCTATTGCCTGCAATTCTGATGATGTACTCCACTCTTGGATATTTCTGTGACTGTGGAAATCTGACAATCTCTTTTAAAGTGAGATCACCTCTGGTTACATACAATGTAAAGACCTTTGTTAGGGATGGGCAAAACCAAAGTTAGATTACATTTATCTTCTATCTCTGTATTAAATTGAATGCAGTTATTCTGTTACTTTCAAGATTTGTCAGAAAGAGGGAAACAGAGGTTCATATTGGGGCCTTTTCCAAAGAGATTAACACAATTTCATAGAGTTGCACAATACCATGTGTGTCCAGAGGAATAATTAATATCATTAAACAAAGAGTGACAAACACTACATTTTTTAGTTAGAATTTTTAGTTCTAAAAATTTAATGAAGCACTGCTAAGCTCTTGCTATGAGCTCGCTCTCTTGTTGTTACTAAGTATTTCAAATATTCAACATTGACAAAGTAACAGCATATGTAGATTTAGGCATTAAAGTCAGCCTTTGAAAATAAGACAAGGAAGTTTATAATATTTCATATTTGAACACCTGCCCAAATAAGGACCAGCTTTGTATTTTTCTGAGATAGATATCCTTTATTTAAGAAACAAAACAACAAAAAACAAACAAACAAAAAAACCAACCAAAGACAAACCCTGCAAAGATCGAGATTCTGCAATCCATCTTAGTTCTTTATCCTTTCTTTAAAAATATTTCCCTAATGCCTAACCTGAGTTCAAATACGATCTCTTTCTTTAATGGTCTAATCAAGCATTAACAAGATTCGGTTTCTCCTAGTAGGTTTCTCTGTTTTTGAAGACTCTTGTGTGATCCCATGTCAGATATCCCTTCAGTTCCAAGCTGTCCAGACAGGGACTCTCATCATGGTGCCTGTCCTCACAGTCAGTCAGTTCTTGATTCCTGTGAGCTGTAATAAGGTGCAAAAGGAGCACTCAGTATGCTATTGTTCCATCCTCATGGATTCCTAGTGCGCTACTAGGTAGCATCTGAGCTGAATATATTAGTTCTGCTGTTAGTTTTAAAGAGCAATGGAGTGAAAATTGAAGATGAGACTCTTGCTTTTTCTCATAAATATCAGCTTCTTATATTCCGTGTATTTATTGAACCAAAAGGTTGGCACAGAAATTCTGAGTTAGTTACTAGCTGACAGCAAGCTGTTATGGTGCATTTCTTCTACAGCATTGATCTTCTCAGATTGTTACCTAGAGACATTTTGAAAATCCTCTGTGGTTGTGCCCTAAGATGGGACAAAAATATCTTCAATTTCCTGGCATGAATCAATCTGATGGGAATGTTATTGCAAATAACCGTATCATAACAGAACATGTGCTCGTGTTTCTGCGAAACTCATACCTTCCTATCAAGCACAACCTCCTTAGTTTTTTACAAGATAAAAAATATATTAACAGACTTATGTATGCTGGTCAGAGTCTGGAAAAAATAATATTTGTGAATTTGCCTTAGGAGGGATTTTACCAATTTCATGGAAATATATTCTTATCATGGTGAAAAGAGTTCCTTTTAGTGGGAAGGGAGAAAGAAAAAAATACTATAGAATTTTTTATATTATACTAACAGGCTTTTCTCTGATTTCCGTTTGTAGTTATTATTTTGCAGTGCCTGAATATAAATTTAAGGCTCCTTTTTCTTCCTATATGGGTAGAAACAATATTCTTGACACCTCTCTGGAAATCTAATTCTGTATGCATTTGAAATTTGACTTAGTATTTATTTGAAAAGGCCAGTATATCAGTTTGGTATCTGTGGGTGGTCACTAAAAAAAACTCACACCCAAACAAGTGAGAAAAATGAGCTTGTATTTGACCAGATTATTTTGTTCCTTGCAAACTATCTGTAAGTGCATTGATAACTGCTGCACAACTGTCTAGCAAATGCAACAACCATTTGGTTAATGAGTTTAAAGTCAGCAAAGAAAGAAAGCTGTCATTTGTCATTTTCCAGAATGGACAACGTACCTCTTCCTATATCTGTCTGACTTAGCAGTAGTTCTCTAAACATATGTTTGTAGGAAAAACAAGGTGTTTGCCTCAATACAATTTCCCTCGAGGCTTCTTCTAGGTTTTCATTGTGCTGCTTGGTATCATTTTAGTCTTCAGGATTCTGGCTGCTTCTATCTTCTGATTTACTTATTTTTAAATAAAAATTGCACTGCTACCATAGTAATTGAAAGTAAAGTGACTTGACTAGTGTATGGTATGAAAAGGAAATGCTAGAAATATCCCTTGTTCTTTCTCATTTTCTGTTTCCTAAATTATGTTTTCTATGTTGTATCCTCTTAGGTCTACCATGATAATCAGTCAGGGTGCTGAGAAAATCATATATTAGCAAAACAGTGACCATAAAAAGAGGAAACTGCTTTGATGGAGTACTCTCTGAAAGTAGGCTGTGCCCTGCTATCTCACTCTGGTAGTCTGACCCTGGCTGGATGCCTGGTGCCCACCAAAGCCATTGTAATACTCCATTCCCGGCTGGACAAGGAGAGAATATAGAACAAAAGAAAGATGGGAATGGGGATTGCAGTCAGTTGTCTCTGTTGTTTCTTCTTCTGGGGAAGTTTTGCTCTGCTCTCCACTTGCTGCTGTGAAAGGTGTTTGGGGTTTTTCCCTGCCCTGTTATTAAGTATGTTATCCCAGAAGTGCTGCCACCATTGCTGATGGGCTTGGCCCTGTCCAGTGTCAAGTCCATCTTGAAGCTGGCTGGCATTGACTCATTTGGACATAGAGGAAACTTGTCACAGAAGACACCCCTGTAGTCTCTGTTCCAGCCCAGCCCCTCTAAAAACCTTTCCACCCAAGGCAGTACCATATACCTGTGCCTGAGCTCTCCGTAGTCTTTGCAGCTGTGAGACTGGTGAAGGTTTAGCAGGTTGCCTAGGGTGGCAGAATCAAAACAGAATCAAATGCTGTTATCTTCTTCTCTGTTGTTACCAGGGGCATTGGTACAGCCCCAAAGCTCTTTCAAATGAAATTGAGCCAAAGCTTCTTGTTTAGGAGCAATGATATTTCTTCCACTTCCATGCAACAAATTTCACTTTTGACTGGAACAAATTATGTAGTTCTCACAGCAAAGAGAAATGAAAGAAATGTCAGGGCTATCATCTAAGGTGGAATTCAATTCTTACCTTTTCTATTACAGAAATTTGAATCAGAACTATTATCTGTCCTATGGAGACTCTGCTTACTGAACATAAAGTAATACAGTTCAAGTGAAATTGCTAATGATTTTGTATGGAAAGGCTGGTTGGGAAAATACGACTTACTAAGAGATGATTCTTCTTAGTCAGAAGTAGTTACTCTTATTCCATACTAAAATAAATACATTTTTATCCCTTTTCCTTGGAGCAATCAGTGTTAAACTCAATTGTTCACATTATCTAGATCTGCATCTGTCCTGTAGACTCTTGAAAAACCAAAGCTGCATGTGTGTAGGAATGGTTCACTCCATCACATGAGCTTTCTAGAGGGAAGTCACAGGTAGTTAAAGGTATTTCTTATTGTTTTTCTTATGATTTGGATTTACTCCTAACTACAGCAATGTAACTGTTAGACACTAAAAAATTCACTGTGTGCACCTAAATATTAACAAGCAGAAAGAAAGCCCCAGACTAAATTTGTATCAAGCCTACTCATTTGTATTTGTCAGGCATAATATGCAAATTTCAAAAACGTTTCAATGAATTTTGAATGTTCTCACAATTTTTCTTCTTAGGGGAGGGAGTGTGGGATGGAGAGATATTTTCTAATAATAACCTCTTTTCCAATTTTTCCCTGTATTCTGACACAATCTTTGCACTGAGCCAGCAGGGTGATTTTGTTCTGAACTTAACAGGCAGGTTATTCTATTTAATCAACTGTCAGAAGTTAGGCATTTCATTTTCTGTAAAGCTGAGTTAGTTTTTTATATCTATCAATAAACTCTTGACATCTTTTTCATATCTATCTATCTATCTATCTACCTATCGCTAGATAGATAGATAGATATATATATATACAGAGAGATAGATAGATAGATAGATAGATGATAGATAGATAGATAGATAGATAGATAGATAGATAGATCAATCTTGCTCTGAGAAGGTTCAAAATACTAGCATACTAGTACAAACAGCAATCAATTGATCCTGGAAAGGGATGGAATTAGTTTATTTGGGACAGACCCTTGTGATGGAAAGCAATTAAAAAGAAATTTATATGCCCCTCCCAAGACTACCTCTCCTGTTGACTACATTAATTTTTAAATGCTGGTGTATCATTAATCTTCCTGCATATATGAATAATTAAGAAACTATGCGTCTTGTCCACAGCCTGGACCACATTAACAATAAATATATCAGTGCACAAATAGCATGGAAGGTCGGATAACACCTCTGGTCTTCTGCTTTATCCTTCTCCAAATCTACCCACTGATTCATTCACATACACATGTGGTCCCCCAGTCTGACAAAGCCGAGGCTCTGGGTGTGTACATCTTCACAAATCACTACCCATTTCTTTCTGAGGCTAACTAGAAGGACTAAATCTGTTGTTGCTTCGTTGTGGGCTTTTTTTATTTTCTTTATTTTCAGTGTAAAGAAAAATGAGAATCTGATTCTTCCTTTGAGGGGATAGCATTGACAGTCAATATTTTGTTTTCAGAATAGGAATTAGTTTTAAGAAAATGAAAGCATATACTTAAATATGTGCTTCAAAAGATGTCTAATGAAAGTGATGAGAGGAATTAACTTCATTGTAGTGGTCAATACTTTTTTAATGAACAAACTCCTGCAGTTATTTCTCTTTGAAACTGAAGTATATCTGAACTTTTTGAGAGGTGGAGGAAGGAGGTTGAAACAAAATCATGGGTATGTGATGAAGAGTGTGAATTTCTCCTATCTCCTTTTTATGAGTGTGAATGACTCCTTTCTTCTAATAACTTTGATTCTATTCATTTAGGAAATTTTCACTACCTCAAAGCGAACTTCATTCCTTTTCAAATTACTCCTCTTTAAAAAAAGCAAAAACCTCAACAAACTGGTATCTCTCTAATTTTGTTAGTTTCACTTTGCAAATATGTATTTTTCTAAAATGTTATATACATAATAGCCCCCAAATTTATTTCATATTTACCTCATGCACAGAGGTGCACACTTATCCAAAGCATGCTGTTGCACCCAGGTTTATATGAAGCCATGTATGTCTTTACAGTCTTCACAAGTACAGCACCTTAGAGACATAGAACCAAAATAAAAAACAAAGCCTGCAGTCACAGACAGATAAGCCCACAATGGGTGCTTTGACATTAGCTGAGTGTCAGTGTCCACAAAGCTGGCCCAATTGCTTCCCTTCCCAGCTAGATGGGAGAGAAAATAATATGGAAAATGTCAGTTTACTAAAGCAAATCTTGCATTTGCACAAGTAAAAAGAAAAAAAAACAGGTGTACTCCCACTTCTCATCAGTGAGTGACATTCAGCCACTTTCCAGGAAGCAGGGCTTCAGCATGCATAGTTGTTGCTTCAGAAGGAATAAAAATGCTTATGTTTTCTCCTCCTGCAGACATGTTCTGCCACAATGCAGTAGCCCAGATGAGTTTATCCCTGTGTTGCCAATTGCTGTGCTTCCATTGCGCCAGCCACCCCACAGGGCATTAGCCACCATCCAGGAGTCAATGTAAAGTACAGGACACACTTCTCCTGCAGCAATCTCCAGGACTAGTTACATGGCTTTTACTTCCACAAGTTGTCTTGACTCACCTTCTGCTTCAGCAGTCTCAATGACTCGTCCTGTGGGACTCCACACTGCAGCTTTTGATTTCCTACCACAGCAGGATCCATCACTGTATACACCATAGCTTCTTGCAGCTTCTGATAACTCATTATATAGTGGTGCATTTTGGGCACAAGTCACCTTCTCAGACAATGTTCCAAAATCCCTGCCTTTGGCCAGCCCATAATCTCTTCTAGGATTCCTGGGCAATTGGGTTTCCCTAGTTAGGCTCTGTGTAATCAATGCCATCTACCTGCTCCATGTAACACTGGTTGGGTGATGTGTTGAGGGGGTGTTTCCTTTAAACATCCAGTGTAGCACAAGCATTTGCAGCACCAAGTTCCCTCCCTCACCTCTGTGAATCACATATTTAACAATCATCATTGAAATCCATACTTGTTACATAGAGGTTACAGTATAACACAATTTCTTAATAAACATATTAATGATAGAAAATTGTGATGGGTTAAGTTTTGAAGACTGCTGATGATGGTAACTGACTTCAAAAGCAAATTTGATGCGATACACAGGCAAGTTTCAATCACCAGTGAAAGCCAGCTCGAGTTAATCATTCAGTGCTCATGGAGGAAGGTTCTCACCCAACAGACATCCCTATGGAAGAGAAGACAGCTTCAGCCAGTCAACTGATCCTAGAAAGTACTATGGAGCCTTTCCTAACTTTGCCCCATTCTTAACTCACCTTTGTACACTTTCATTAGGCTTGGGTGACATACACTTTTGTAGCTGTTTGGTATAAAATTCTCTAGCTTTGCTCTTAAAAGATACAGTCAATAAAATATAGAGTGCATACTTGGTGAGAGATGATGATACTGTGGGGGCAGGTAATTTTGGGATGGAGGTGTCAGTCAGTATTACAATTAGATAATAATGAACTGAATTCTTCTGTAAAGAGTGATATCCCCACAGCTGCTGGTTTAGAGCAAGACATCCCCTGGGCTGACAGCTGCTCTGTGCTGTATCAGACACATGGAACCATCACAGTCTCAGCCCTGCAAGGGTTCCAGCAGAGCCTGGCTGTGGTGTTCTACTCTGCTCCATCCTTCCTTTTATCCCTCAGCATGTGCTTAAGGTTGCAGGCTGTGGGGAATGTACGTGGGGAATCATCACAGAATAGATTTCATGTATGGTAACAAGATTCCATCCAGGAACTAGCAGCTGTACTTCACCCTATCATTTCCATAACCATGTTAGATGTTAGAATGGGAATATAATTTCCCAATTTTCTAGTTTTACCTGCAGTCATCTTCCCACAGACACATTGTATGCATGCAAAAAAGGCTCTGCAATAATACTAATATTGTAGCATTGCACAGGACCATTTTAAGACTATATGCACTAAAGTATGTGATTGTTTATTATTGAAGAGAGTATGAAAAATACCGTGCCTGGAAGAAAAAAATGTGAAAGAGATTAAGGTAATTTATTTAAATGAAAATGGAATATATTCAAATGGTTTTACTCTTGTTCCGAGAATGTAATGACTGGTTTATCTAACCTGCTTCTAATGCATGTGATCTACTGAAAAATTTACTGATGGAAAGAATGTATGAGCATCAGATGGCCAGTTCACCTATGCATACCATCTTAACAATAATTTTGAGGGCTGCTAGCAGAGAGAAAAGAATTACAGAAACACAAGAACAAAAACTCCCGATCAGTGTTTCTGCTCAAATTTATTCTTCTTTAATTTGGTAATTAGTTATGCAAGGTAAACCCATGCCTGTTTGGAATAAAATATATGAAGATAAATTGTTACCATCCTAAATTATCCTTTGCTTTATCCTTGAGTGGCAAAGCCATGTGCTTCCCTTNATCAGTGTTTCTGCTCAAATTTATTCTTCTTTAATTTGGTAATTAGTTATGCAAGGTAAACCCATGCCTGTTTGGAATAAAATATATGAAGATGAATTGTTATCATCCTAAATTATCCTTTGCTTTAATCTTGAGTGGCAAAGCCATGTGCTTCCCTTTGCCTGCAGCATGGTAACATTTTAGTGTTGTTCCATATCTCTGTGGTGCATGTAATAAAAAAACTTAATTAAACTGCATCTGGCTTCAGGTGGTCACACAGACTACAGCTAAAAGGCTTGGCATTTCAGCTTAGTTAAATGTCTCCAAGTACCGATTTCTTCTTTATATTGATAGATACAGGGTAGCATGGCCTTTGAGAGCCATCTAGCATGACTGAAAAATGCATGATGATTAGTGTCTTTGTATGTTAAATAGGCAGGGCAGCTCATGAGGGGTGTGCAACACATAACTTTGGCTTGGTTTAAGTAATTAAATCAGGCTTGGAATTTCTCATTCAAGTACATGACTGCTCTCTTGTCAAGTATTGTAGGAATTAATACCTTATGTGTTTCTGGAGAAACAGTTGATAGAGTTGTAAATCTAATCAGCATGCCTGCTGCAGGAATGTTGTCTTGTGAATTCTCTGTATCATCTTTCTGGCTGTGTGCTCATACAGGAGATTGGGCATGTAAAGAAATTTCCATGTATGTTTAGAAAATATGGTAGTATTGTTATAATGGCAAAGTTCTGAAATTGTTCTGTATTTATTGAAATATGATACTTAAGCTTGAAAGTCAATTATTGCATTATTCATTGCTTTTCTACTTAAGAAACATTATCTACAAAGAAATCACAGAATATTTTGATTTTCATTTAGTGTCCATCTCATGTACTGATTTCTTATGCAGGATTCTGCTTTGGCAAAAGTATTTTAGGAAAAAAAGTATATTTTGACAAGCTTGTTTGATTTTCCTTTATTAAAGAGCTAATTTTCATAAATGAGATGTTGCTGAGTCTGTGAACAGCCACACAGGTAGGTAGAATGGGGATTACAAACTAGACAGCCGCGTTCTAGAGGAACTTTTTACCATTTGATTCTCCTCTTTTCCTTCTCTGTTTACTTTTGGTTTTAATTTCTTCTAAGTAAACCTAGGCAGATTTGATCTCTTGATTCATTTGTACTCTTCACCTGGATGTTTTGATTTGTCTAGGTTGTTCACACCACTTCTTTTAAGAATATGAAATTTCCTGTGCTTTTGGTTGCCACTTAATTTCAAGTGGTGTTATATTTAATTCTGCCTCTGAAATAAGAGGAAATATTATTTGCTACTATATTACATGTAGGAGGAAGCAAGAAGAAATTTTCTTTTCATCTGCAAACTCACAGGAAGACTTGAGAAGCATGAAACATAAAATGAACCGTGTGTTTTCTTCCCAGAGATACATTTCAGTTTAAAGCATCTGTGTTTGGTAGTATATATAAATGGGAACTCTCATCTGTCATGAGATCCACAGAAATTATTTCATTTCAAAATCTTAGTAAATCTCTATGCTTTAGTTTGTTTTTCAAACAAAGTTTTTCAAAATGTGACCTTGGTAGCTGAGGTAACCAGGACTCCTACCATTTGACAGACACTGTTTCCTTAGAGCCCACTGGGCCAGCCAGCAAAGATAACCCAGAGGCCTTCCACATAAATGTTTTAAGAATTGAGGAAACAAATTAATTCTGACTATGTGATGCAGAACATAATATTTTTCCTGCTTGTGCAGTACACAGACATTGTGCTTATGTACATTTGCAGCTCCCCAAGGAGACTGTGGTGAAATAGGAAAGCAAAGATCTGCACTGATTAATTGACAAGTTTCAATAAAATATTTAATTTCAAATTTGTGCATCTCTAACCAAACCAGTAAAAGCAAATGATTATTTTAGACACTGCTGTAAAAATGCATTTTACAGTGAACTTCTTAGCAGTTATTCTACTGATCACAGAAGTCTAGTAAGCATAAATCTTTTCTGGAGCACAAAAAATATTTTTTAAGATTTAGGAGTCACAAAATATGACCATGTGAAAAAATATCACCATCTTTCATGTATTCATACAAACAGATGAAGTAAGAAAATGCATGGAAAACCCCAAACAATGTGGAGCAAAAGATATTGTCAGAATTGGGTAAAAAATAAATGACCAGCAGTAACAGGCAAAAGGAGTAATTGCTAAAGGAGGATAGAATGCATTTATATGCATGTTTCCATGTGCACATTTTTGGGTCTAATAACAAAAATACTGGATTATAAAGTAAAAGTTTGGCAGAGTCTGTCTTAAAAATTGCCATGGCTTTTCAAGAACCTTTGTATTCAAACTTTTCAGTTTTCCTCAATACCTTTAGCTCAAGAGAATCAGACTCCTCAATATATGCTACAGAAGAATTTGACATAATAAATTGTTCATGCCTTGAAAATGATGCCTTTTTCTTCATTTTTTGGGTCATAAAAGTCATGTGACATCGTTCCATACCCTTCTGCAACAAGGACATGGAACGAGAAAATCCTAATAAAATGCCATGTAGAGAACTAGAATAATCTGAATATCCAAACTGAAAAAAAATTGAGTTTGTGTTTGATTTTTTTTATATAATATTTATAAAGTTAAATATATCAAACAATTATCATTTAAGGATATCCTATCTTTTCACCTGTAAAATTACTGTGATTTTTTTAGTCAAATTTTCTTTTCAAAATCATAATCTGTCATATATAAAAAGCACTATAAATATACGCACACATTCATATAGATAATAGAGAGGTATTAGGTACCAGTTGTATGAAATTATCTATCCTCAGTAGGCAAATTTGCTGATGTTTTCATAATTTACTTCTCAAATTCTTAACTTCTGTTATGGCTGTCAATTGACCCTAATAAATGAAGGAGATTTTTTCATTACTGTTAAAAATATTAATATATTGTTCGGGATAAGGTGAAATATGACATTTACTTTGTATTTTCTATGTTTTGTTTTTGTTCTACTTAATTGTGGAAATTTGGATTTTACAATGTAAAAGCAGCTTAGTCTAGAAAACCTTTGTTAATGAAATTTTCATCTGCTATTTTGTTTGGTTGGGTCAAAGCAACATTTTCATCAAGGAATTACTTAAAAATAGT
Organism: Tychaedon coryphoeus; assembly: GCA_013398595.1. Lineage (NCBI taxonomy): Eukaryota > Metazoa > Chordata > Aves > Passeriformes > Muscicapidae > Tychaedon > Tychaedon coryphoeus. Next base: position 1,626,872 of record WBND01000131.1, read on the forward strand.
TATATATTAGTAAAAATTAAAGCTGAAACTTTGGTAACTCTTAGCTCAATAACAAAAGACACTGCAGCACTGAGTTTGTTAAATAGCTTAAATGCCTTAATGTTAACTTGGATGTTCATTCTATCAGAGCAGCTGTGGGCATAGCTTGTGCTTTCTTTGTGATCTTCAACTTTCTCTTGAAAATTGATGCTTTTAATGATGGGGTTTTGGATTTGGCTTGTTTTTAAGAGAGATTATTGCAGTTCTGATACATGAGGTTGTTCTAAAGCCACTATTTATCAATATTTTTTCTCATACCATGCTAAGTATGCAGTAGTGCTCCAAATCTGTTCCATGAGAATGTATTTGATCTCATTCTCTGAATTACATTCTTCCAGAGTATTTCCTTTCTTGCTCAATACATACAATCATAATTTCATTATTGATCTGTCCTTTGGGGAAATAAATTCTAATCAGTGAAAGATACTGGGGACAGAAGATTAAGAATATGAACACGCACACTTATTATTTAATGCAATTTTTGTCTAAAAATTAAATGAGTTACTCATACTAGAGTGTGGAAAAATCCACAGACACTTCTATGAAACCTTTCTGTTATAAGGCAAAATAGATTTGGTGAGGTAGCTTCTGCACTTAGAGGACCAAGTAAATCTTGACATTCAGCTAAACAATAACATAAGGCAACAGGGATACTGCTTTGAGATTCTCTTCACAGCTGGGTTGCACAGCTATGCATGTAAGCATTTCTATAGTAACTGATTAAAACTTCCACAGAAAACTCTGGTGCCAGTAACTAAAGAAAAGTGCTTGAAAGTTTGAATGGCCAGACTACATACTTCAGCTGAAGCTTAGAGCTTTCACACGAAGCCTATAAATTACCTTTCAGAAAGCTTAATCATATTGCTCTCATTTTTACCAAGTTGTTCTCCACAGCAATTTTGTTAAATACGTCAGATAATGGCATGACTATGTTCTACAACTGAGCACAGAAATTTGAAGGTCATCTCTCTATTAAAGAAGTCCTTTTCCATGCCATGGATTTATAAATAATGAAACAATCAGTGTTTATAACCTTTTAATGACCTGCATTTCATGACCCTTCAAAGAGTCAGAGGGGTTAGGGAGAGGGTCTATTCCAGAAAGCAGGGAGAAGAACCAGAGCTTGATTCCCCTGTTCCGCAAAACAATGCGCTAACAGGTAGATTGCAATCACATTTCTCTCTTGTTTAGCAACAGGATAGCTTTTCTCCTTCACCAAAGTAACCCACAGGCAAATTGTACCAAAAATGGGCTCTTTCTCCTGGTGTCCAAGAAGCTGAGCTACAGAATCAGTTATTTGTTTATTATTTCACATCTGTGCAGAGATGAGTGCTAGGAGGTAAATGCACAAAGCTAACACACCCAGTTGCAGCCACACAGCATATCTATAGTTTCAAGAAACATCAGTACAGGCTTATCTAACTTCTAAATATATGCCTACTTCATAACTCTTGGACAATGTCTTACTCACTTTGATTTAAAGATACAATCTTAAATTTAGTCTGCATGTTCAGTGGGTAGAGACCATTATTTGTAGGTGGGTATCCAAAGACTTAAAGGTGTTTTTTTTCACATTATGATGAGCAAAGTTCATCTAAAGGACAAGTTTTTAGCTGATTTAGCCAACTTGAATAAAACTTATGGTGCATTTCCAAATGCAGCGTCTAGTATCTGATTCAAGGTCCCTCTGTTCATGTTATATCTTTACTTGTTTCAAAATTATTCTTCCATTTCCCATTTAATTGGTTCTCTATAGTATTTATTGTTCTCTGTGATTCACTCTGCAAAATCTTTTCTTAAACCACTCAGCTTTCATCCCTAGGACTAGGGTTGTTTGAGGTGAAGGAAAAGTAGACTGCAGTTTCTTCTGAAAAGCAAGGCACATTGGTCTCCCACTTGCTGAATAATTTAACCACTTGATTTCAAAGCAAAAGAGAGTGGTGGCTTCTTCATTCACCCTATATCTTCAAAAGTGAAAGTTTGTTGTGCTGGACTTAAGATACAGTTAGACATATAGATCATTGATTAATTTTATCATAGGTGTCTAACTTTTGAGTCAGGTGCTTTAAGCTGGGTGGAATGAATTTCAGAAACAGTGGCAGTTATTCCCAAATGGCAGGTACAGGATGTGCCTCCTGAGAAGCTTTTCCTGAGAGGCATGTATTTTGCCCTTTATTAGTAAAAAAAAAAAAGTGCTTAACTTTGAATTTATTTGAGTCAAGCAGCTACCTTTTAGGCACTTCAATACTTTGTGTCAGCATCCATGTACTTTTGGAAACAGCAGCATGCTACTGCCAGTCAAATATTCAACACTGTAAAACACGGCAGAAAGGTAATTTATATGCTACAAAAGTGATCATGGTGTAAATTCTTCAGTGTCCGGTTCTGTATTCATTATCAACTTGTATTTGGATACATAAATGCTCAGTAAATGGGCATTTTGCCCTGAGAAAGGTTTTTCTAATTGCAGTAACGCAGGAATGGTGGTATTAAAATACTTCCATCAGATTTATATTCTTTTTTTGATGGTACAGGTAACATTTATTATTTATTTAAAAATACAGTAATTAGTGGTGAATTTCTTCTTGGTAGATGATCACCTGGGCCTATATCCATCCCCTAGTCTCAGTGAAGACAATGTGATATCATACACTGAATCTCACTGATTTGAATTGTTATATTGAGAGTAATGTAGCAAAGGTCTGCATTCAATTAAAGTTCATAATTCAACCTGAAAAAAAACTAGATTTTGAAGGAAAAGATAAAAAACCCCCAAAATATTAAAAAGTCCTACTTTTTTTAAAAAAAGAATTCTATATTTCAAATTGCAAGCTTATTTTTTAAGCTTTTCTGCATCTTACTGTGTTTGATGGCTTGCTGTCACTTCAAGGGGTTTTATTCCCCACAAATGCTCTGTTATCATAATTATTTTCACACTTAGTAATTGTCCAGCACTTTAAATTGCTGTGAAGGGATATATTGCTGTTATACATTCAATGTGATTGCATATATTTTTACATTTCAAATTGTTACTACCACTGAGAAATTGGCCTCCTTGTCATGTATATCAAGGACTCTATTAATATGGCCAGCCTCTTTATCTGATTAATTTCTTATTCAGTATTTAATTACTATATATCTATATGTATGTATGTATATATATATATATATATGTATCTGTATGTATGTGTGTATATATATATATTTTTTCAGTATTTTATTACTGGATATGTGTGTGTGTGTGTGTGTGTGTGTGTGTGTGTGTGTGTGTGTGTGTATTCTGATCTCCAAAAGCTGAGAAGAGTTCCTGAGCTGCCCCTACAACCTCAACTATGTATTTCCTTTTAGTGTTTTTGATAATGTTTCAGCACTGAGTAGTTTTTCTGCACTGATAAAAAAACTTTTAGATTACCAGGTTTATTTTAAGATTGATAGGTCAGGACATACCTTTATTGTGGGGGTTTATTTAAATTTGAGCCTTGATTAGAAAATGCTTGTCTCCTAGGAGGAAGACAATTGTGTACTGATAATAAATCTCATAAGAAGGTTATTATTTCTTAGTTTGATTATGTCAATCTGGAATATGATTTTACAATGTAGACTCATAAAAAAAGAACTCAGCTAGATTCATTCAGTATAAGCAGCTAAATTTATTCAGTATTTCTGTCAATATTTTTATAGCAGATGCTAAACACAGTATGGTAGTTGCTCTCTAATGATATTTATTTTTTTAAAGAGTATATAAGCCAATATCTTCTGTCTTAGAACTGAAACACAACTGACATTCTTTGCTATTTTAATCTAAGTTGTTAGAAACATCCCAACTTTATCGTTTGGCTTAATCTTGTATGTTACAATGTACTGGATGTTGGAAAATAAAGAAGTTATTTTAATAGAAATATGCAAATGTAAGATGGCACCTTATCAATTTTTAAATGTACACTGAGTCGCATGACCAAAATGTGAATTTTTGTCTGTTAACTTTATTTCAGCAGCAGGCAGTGCCTATATATTTGAAAATTGCATTTGCACAGTATCCATTTGTAGGTCTGCTCTTAGTACCTCTGGACAGATGTTTCACACTCTGAAGCACAAGATTAATTTGAACTGTTGGATTTTGAGGCTTGGATGTCTATTAGGAAAGGAAACTAACCCTTTACATCTGACTACAATTACTCTAAATGTTTCTGCAGATTTATCTTTTTTTATTTAGCACTGGAACAGAGAAAACCTTAAAGATACAGCACAGTCATAATATAATCCATTTATGATAGATGATGATACATTGGACCAATTCTCAAAAGGCCAAAGTAAACTGTCTGGGTTACTAGAATCTGCTTAATCTTTTATACTTTGCCTTTTCATGACTGTCTCTGCATAGCAATCAGGACAGAAGAGAGTTTCCAAGTCACCTGCTCCTCAGATCAGAAGGTGATTGTGGCTTTGAGTAAATATTAAGCAGCCACAGCACTGCCTGGTCAGAAAGAGCAAGTGTACTAGCCTTTTACATCTTGAAGATCTTGGTCCTCCTGAAGTGCGAATGTTTGACATCCAGAAGAGAATGCTGTTGCTTCCCTGTGGACACCACATTGCAAACTGCCTTTCTATATCATCTGTATCATTAATCATAAGCTCTCTTCAGAAGACTCCTGGAGCAGAGTATTGATAATACAGGTGAGGGATAAAATGCCAGCCTCTGTGACAGCTGTCATTTCTTGCAGTTTGCTCTATGGCAGAAAATTATTTTCTTGATGTTATACTCCTAATCACTTTTGCAATTAAAAACAAAGATGCTCAGTAGGGAACACTATGATGTAGTTTCTTCTTAAATGTGAACAAATTTAGCTTTTATGGAGCTGAAATCTATTTAATTTCTCCTACAGAAATAAAGAATGATGTGAATGCTTTGAAACAGTTAGAATCAACGTAGTGCTTTGGAAGAGCAACACTATATTCTTGATGGAATAAAAATGTGTGCCATCCTGCTTCAGACTGAAATTGGATCCTAAAGATCATTGTGATTATACTGCATGAAAATAATCTGTTCTTCAAGAGTATCTGAGGGCAGTAAGACTGTAAATGAATAGATTTAGAAAATGATGAAATTGTAGGGCCTGTCTAGGCCATAGAGCTATTGTTTGGATCTTCAGACAACAACTGTACAAAAAAAGTAGTCTTAATTAAATATCTCACTAAATACTGGGCCTCCCTATTCCACTGAGTCACTTCCTTTTGTGATGCAGGTGTGTCACTGCTGTTAAGCAGCAGTGAAACTGCATATTTTATAAAGGATGCAAGTACAGTTCATCAGTAACACTGTAAATATGTTCAAATAATGATGTATTTTACTTGATGAAGTTACATGTCTCAATACTATGAAGCACAAACGTTCTGGAGAAAACATAACTGCCTTTGAATAAACAAACTGAAAAATGAAGAGTTAAGATCCCACTCTGGCTAACATATTGGTTCTCTCCAAGAATGGTCTGATGTCCAGTAACTGTTGTCTCTGCTTTAGATGTTGCTTTAGCAGGGGCAATAACAGGGCCACTTGAATCTGTTTACTGCTGTTCTGATTAAATAAGTGAAAATTCATTGAGTCTAGTTTCTTACCAATCTCAAATTTGGTTGGATATGGACAATGACTTTAAAAATGGCAGGATTTTCTTTTTTTCTTGAAAACAGCCCAAGAGCAGCTAGAGAAGGGTCTTGGCATATCACTTGCTTTGGAAACCAAGCTAAGAAATATACTTGTTTGTTCTACATACAAGCAGTAGCAAGCTACAAGAAAAAATGAAGACAAGTTATTAACCAGTAATTCCTGGCCAGTATTTCTTGGAGAGAATACAGCATTATGCACAGCATATGTGCAGCAATAGACCAGGGAGAGAATTCTTTTCAATTAACTGCAGTAAAAGAGAAAATCTGAATAAAATAAAACATATCCCTAAATACACATGTATGCTGTGTCTGCTCAGTTGGATTATGCACCTATGCTATGTTAATTTAACAGTGATAAGCTACTCTCACTCACTAACTCCAAGTGTAGCAAGTAGCTGAATTCTTAAATACCTAATTTGTTTTTGTATAAGTGTTTTGGAAGAGTTGTCTATGACAATGCATGGCATGAATTTGTATTTAAAAAGTGTTTAGTTTAACTGAAAATACCATAACCATTTGGATGTTCTTTAAAACAAAATGCAAGCAGAGTTCTATTATTTCTACATTCCATTGCATCAATTTTTGCTTGCTAACTAATATTGATTTGTGTTTAAGTTCACTTTTCTAACATATCAATCCGTAATTTATACTAGATTTCTGTAGATATGATAGTAATGTTGTAGAGATCATCTTACATATTTGACTAGGTTTACAGTACTAACTTCAATTACAGTACTAACTTCAAAACAAAACTTGTTTAGTATGAAGCTGTAAGTGAAAATATATGACAAAAACCTGATTTCAGTCATTAATTAGACAAAACAGGACTAAAAGAAATATCAATGGGCTTGATTTTTGAATACTTTCCTAATTATTACATACTATGAGGTTAGGTATTTCAGTGGGTCTTCTAAAGTCTTAGAATGCTGTAAGAATTATTATAAACAGTCATTAAGATCATGTTTTAAAGATGAGAAATATTTTGTGAAAATAACTATTCAGAATTTTGGAAAATGTGCATAAGAATTCAGCTTATATGGCTATCAAGATACTTAAAATGTATATTAATATTTTATTTGAAGTATTTTAATTGTTTAGAATGATGTTTCAAATCCCTTTTTCTCTAATATAAGCATATGAGTTAGACACACCTATTTCTGTGACAAGTACCTTCTAATTGCCCTTACAAATGTTTAAAAGACATTTAGAGAAATTTTAAGGAATACACAAATAGGAAAGGACACAAAAGAATTTTCAAAATACATTTTATTACTTGAAAGTCTTTTATAAGAATCTAGAAAGATGTGTAGGTGTGTTGCTTTCATAGAAGAGAAGAGAACTGTAAAGAAGATACTGACCTACAAAATTATTCATACAGTGTTTGCAAATTCTAAATATTAGAACAAAAACCTGGGAACTAGTCATTATAACTTCCCTTTGATTTTCATTAACATTGCCTTCACTTAAGGAAGCTATGTCAGAACTGTAACCTTGGTCTTTTGGTCCTTAAAAAACTTATTATTAAAACCCAGAGCAACCTCAAACTTCTGAAGGCTGCATTTTTTATACTTTGTCCTGGTAAGGTTTATTCCAGTGTGACTCAAGCTGACACATTTTCACATCTAATTTCTCCTCCAAAATCAAGAACTTGGAATATTTTACACAAAGTATATATTGTGATTAACAGAAATCTCTAACCCTTATTTGGGAATGCATTTGCTCTCGAGACATTCCCAATGCCTGTTTGCATGAGTAACTGAAGCTGGTCTCGAGATGGAGTGATACCTCTATTTCTCTGTAATTTTATTCTGAAGAATGTGGATACACTGCTGTACTTTTGCAGACTTACTTTTCCTAGCTCAGGTTCCACCAGTCTGATGTAATCTTAATGAAAGATCTGTCTACTGAGAATTACTTTAGATTTTACAGCCCATGCTAAAATTACTGTTTGTTGCCACAAGGATCTGAGCCAAGAAATTAGAGGTAGCCTGAATGTGTGTGTCAGATTCACCCCATTAATCTCTAATTTGTCATATTTGTTACAGGATAGCAATGGTATCCACGATAATTTAATTTTTCTGGTGGGATGTTTTTGATGGCAGAAATCTTCACTATTATCCTTGGTAACTACAACATTTACTTCTCTGCTTTTCACATTGTTTACAGAAAATAGACTCTTCTTGTCTCATTTAGAATGATCAAATACACATATTTAATTTCTGAACAAAGAAAGGGGAAGATGAGCTCTAATCACAGTGCTTTGGGGGAAAAGTGGCTGCCTCATTTATGTTGTTATGCTTCAGTTTAAGTAACTTGTTTTTCACTGTTTCTTACACTTCCTTATTCACATTATAAAAATATACTTTTCAAAGTAGATTTTTCTGTTACGCTCTGTATCGAATAATAGCCCATTGGTCATTTTTAGGGCTTCCAAATACTTTTGTATGTCCTATGTTACTGGTCCCGTGCATTTCCAAGTGCCAACAATGGATTCTCTGAGACAGAGTGCCATACAGATTTTAGAAAGCTTCAGAATGTATTCAGTGACCATCTGTCACTACATGCATAGCGAGCTTGACTTCAGTGCAGTTGAGATTCTGCCCAGGAGTACTGGAAATTGTGGTCTGGCTGGAAAACTAAACTGTCTGGCTGGTGCAGAGGATGATGACATGAATGGGCACCAAACTGTTCAAGGCTCAGGCTCTGATGACTCGTGGTGGAGATAGTTGGTGTTTGGTGCATGACTGACCAGAATAAAGTGGGTGGGGTTGCTTGGTTGTTGTCTCTTTTTTTTCCTCTGCCCTGTTGTTATGAAAAATTATATGAAATGAGGGAATCTAACCTTCTGATGCTTGTGACCAATCTGTATGCTTCTTCATTAGCAGAGCTACAACAGGGATACATACACCCAAGACTATGATGAGATTAAAAAAAAAACTTAGTCTCAAATTAAAATAAAGTGCATGAATGTTCCATGTGGGACTTCTATGAAAAAAACCAAAATACGTAAAAGAGCCAAATATCATCCACTAAAAATTAGTGAGATTTTAATATTTTAAACAACATAGTAAGGACAATTTAAGGTAAACTATTTTCTGAGAATTGCATTCTGAGGGGTTTTGTTTTCCTTTTTTAAAATAAACCAAGATAATATTGTAAGTTCAGCTGTTAGGACAAGGAAGTTCCCTCTAGTCTTATTTTATTCAGGTCAGCTATTCACAGCAAATAATTGATCAAATATATTTTCAAGTAATTTGATTTCATAGTTTTAGAGTTTTATGAAAACATAAGTCTGTCATTTTCTGTAAAATGAGGATTTTGATATAGGTTGTTTGAGCAGAATTTAATTTTTAGCCAGTCCAAACAAAAATTTTGAAAAAAGGAACATTTCCTGTATCATCTGAGACAAGGAGATACAGAGACTCATGTTACTAATATTCTGATAGATATATGTGGCCCTGGAGAATGTTCCATGTTGGTAACCTTCTTCCTAGCTAGTTCCAGCAGTAATATCTTAAGGATAATGATGTGACAAACTATGGTGTACCTATGAAAAACATGTAAAAAGTTGTGCATCACCTTCTGGAACACAAGAGCTTGTGTGAATCAGTCATACCTCTGATTGTGCATGCAAATTATGCACTCATTTGGTGTCGTAGCCCATTTGTATTCAGCTGAGTTGCGCTTGAACAGTTTAAAACCAAGAACAGAATTGGAAGTTTAGGAAGCAAATGAGAATCAAATGAAGGATCCCTTTCATTCCTTTCCACCAATCTTTTAGAACTTGCAATATGTATTATACTTGTTATATGTATTTCATGGCATAAGTATCAACTGTTGCATACTATGTTTTTTCAGTCATGCAAACAAGCATACTGATGGCTGCACTACTTTCCAAGGTCATTAGTCTACTACTGTTATGTCTGTTTGGAGACCTTTACTCTGGGATTTTAAAAGCACAGATTTTTATTTTTTAAAATTATGTACTTAAGAGCATGACATACTGACTAAAAGGTAGCTAGAAGGACCCTCTTTTTTTTGTGCCATTTCTCCCTGCTGACTACAGATTACTTACAAGTTATTAAACAGAGGGAAATAGACTAATGTTAAAATAAAGAAATCTAGGCAATACACTGCCTGAATCAGGAAACTAGGAAGAAAACCCAATGCCTTGAATGCCCACAATACTTAACAGAGTAGATCACAGGATTAATTCTGACATTAAACAAAATATTTCAGTGGGTTTCTTAGGGAAAAAACAGAAATTCTATACAAAATTCAGCTATGCATTTTTGGAAATGGAAACACTTAGCCACATCTAAGCATCTGGCATCAACACTTCCTTGGAAGAGAAAGGAAACTGGATATGTCTATTGAATGTGAGAAAAAAATATCTTTTTTGCCAAATCCAGCACAAATCATCAGTGCCAAGGCAAAGTGCTTTCAAAAGCTTGGCTGGAGTCCACTAAGACTTATTTTAATCAGATGTAAGGAGAAAGGAAAAATATCGAGCTGTTATTTCATGTTAATATTTGCTCCTGTTGGCTAAAACCCACCAAACAAAACCCCACATACTTTAAAAAAGTTTAATTGATTAAACTGTGTTGCAATTTGTCACAGAGCTGTTTAATTTCATTCTAGCTATGATAGAACTCTTGGAAACCATTATTGAAGCTGATTACCAAAAGATAATGAATTGCACTCAGATCAGTTGTACTGTCTTGTACCTAAGTTTTTCACCTCTAGATAACTCTGTTTACAATAGTTTTTAAGGTAAGCATGAAGTAAGAGCTCTTAAAGCTACTGAAATTTATTATGGCTGAAATGCAAGAACCTAAATCTCATAGCACACTCTCCATGCCTCAACAAACACATTTAGATATAGATAAGAGCATAAGTTTCCAACAGAGATGGCACATTTTAATGCTCTTTCTCTGTGTTTGAACCTACAAAGATAAAAAGCAGCTGCAGAATAGACCAAAAGAACCCAGTTGTGAGACACAACAACATTCATATATTGAGCCTAGAGTATTAGTAAGAAAGAGGAGAGGAATAGGTGAGTGTTTACAAAATAAAATATTACTGTGCTAAGAATCTGAATCTTTCTTTTGTCTGCGTCTTCTAAACAAGCTGAGAGACATACCCAGGAAAGCAACTATTGAATCCCAGTGAAAATAATAAAATTTGTGTGTACTACGTCTTCCTTCTTCCCGTGCCCTCCTCTGACAAAAGCCAAGACTGATAACAAAATGTTCTTCACAATTTATAATATTTCTGACCATATTTCATTTCTCATGTTCTAGAACAGTTCTAGAAATTTCATGGGTTTCAGTACTGAAGTAGTTCAATTATCTCCCTGTAAGGAATATGGAAACCTTTATTTTAGCATTGCTTACAAACACTTTTAAAGTTTGTTAAAGATAAACAAAAATTCCCTAAGGAACACAAAAATAATCAACCCACTCCCCTGTCCCAGCCTCTCTTACAACATTGTGGTATTACACAGTTTCAGTATTAGCACGTCTAATGAGTTTTTGAGGCAAAGAGAAAAAGTTCCCCTTTTAATTATTATTTCTTTCATTTCATGGCAGTCTTCCTTTCACTCAGTAGAGTTTTATTTCCCTGTCTCATCCCTGTAGGGAAATACAATTATACTTTGACATGTCTGTCTCAACTCTTCCCACCCTTAAACAATGCTGGCAATTTCATAGGCTGTAGCTCTCTTGTAAGGTTCCCCTGCTGTCAATTTGCTTTTTTTTTTTCATCTAGTGAAACATAATGAATTTGCTGCCTTTTTCATTATAAAAGTAATGTTATCCATGAAGTATCCTTTTACCTAAATAATCATTTTTTTCTTTATTGCTTTCTCTGTGATCCATTTAAAAATCTTTGTTAATGGATCTGTAGCCTCTGAACACGTTTTCTAGCCTTTCTGATAGTATTCTCTGCTCACCTGCTCCATTCAGGCATGATAAAAGGAGTAAAGGATACAATCAGAATTAGTGTGACTGGAACAAAATGTTGAGATTTCTGTGATGATGAGAAATCTGGGACCCTGCTCTGAAGACTTCTCTCCTCTGAGTATTTTGCATTTGCATATAGACACCATCTAAGCTTCCAAAAAACTCACCTGCTCTTTAATGTAGCTCTAGGAAGAAAGCCATTAAGAGCCAAGAATGCTTGCAGGGAGCATGTCAGGCTTCTGCAAGCAGCACCAGTGCATCCCACCTTGTCAATTGTCTGACTCATGGGGTAGTCTGAAGGCACCGTAGTATGTGATGGTATGACTAATGGTGTGGCTTCCTTGTTTTTTGTTTCATCCTCCCCTTAAAAGTGAATAACATTCAAGGTGCCTTTGCCTGCAGTATCTTTTTCTAACATTTTATTTTGCCTTCATCTTCTCTCCCCTTCACAAAAAGAAAACTGCTTCTATATTAAACAAGTCAGGAGATTTGTGTCACTCAGCTGTTGAGAATGTTAATGCTGTTGTATCAAACTGTTTCCCACAAAAGGTTTAACAAATAAAGTAATTAAAACTTCTCATGTAATCTCCATGTTATATTCCTGACTACTTTTAAAGTAGAAGCTGATATGAGGAGGCCTGGTGTTTCATTAAATGTCATCTCAGTTTTACCCTAACAATTGTACACAGTTTGAAGGTTTGCTTCAACACAGTCCACTGGTTAGCCCACCGCTCTAAAGTGCAGATCATAATGATTTCTCTGCACCTTCATGAAAGGATGCAGAACATCCAAATGTGCAAAGAATGGCAATGTGGCAGGACTATGATGTATCTCAGAGAGGGACACATGCCTGACCTTACACTGCTGGAGTTAAATGATGCACTAAATCTCTCACCATCACCAGCAAAGAGCTGCCTTGCAGAATGGGAGCAATAGGGAAAAGTGGCAGACTTGCCCTGTTGACTTTGTACATTCACCAGGGTGAGCAAGGAGACTCCTTATAGCACATCTGCCTTTTCACGTTAGCAGCCCTGTGACTGCGAAACAAATTTTCCTTCGAGTCTTCAAAAGCTGCAGACATGTTGAGAGAGTCCAACAGTCAGAAATATGATCTCTCTAAATTTCCTCCCATTTCAGCTCCAGAGGGGTAACTTATTCTCAAAATTTGGTAATATTCTGGGTAGCATTATGCCATGCAGGACTCAGTAGAAAAAGGCTCATAATCCATTTGTACTCATTCTGAGTAGTACCTGTAAAGTGAGGCAACAGCCTATAGTAACAAACAGCTAACTTTCCAATCCACCAGCTCCAAACACTGAACTGCCCGATCTGCTAAGAAAACAGTAGCGTTTGCCACAAATATTTGTACATATTTGATACTACAAAATTACATGAGGCTGAAAGACTATTGATTTTCTTTTTTCTATGCTTGTTTTGATTCCTAGAACAATACATTGCACATAATGTTTTGGGGCTTGTCCCTTCTGGGAGTCCATGCTTTTTCAGATCAGACTGAGTAATTTTGAAAGTTGTTGCTGCTTTATTGATTTTCTGCCCAAATGCATTTTACTAAGTAAACAGATACAGGAAGTAGGGCTTGCAATCATCTCACAGACACAGTAGCCAAGCCCTACTCCTTTCCAAAACTCCAAGGCTTTATAATTTTTAAATCTGATTTTTATTAGACCTAGGTGACCTGCAAAATAAGAAAACCTCAGATCTGCTGGGTAAGATGGAATAAAAATAAACACGTTTGCAAACCCTTTTTGCCTTGGTCCCCGTGTCCTTGCAGGGGTGAGTCTTTTACTGAGTGCTTCTACTCTGTCAACTCAGACATTCACCAGCCACAAAACTCGTCCAAACCCTTCACGCTTCATGAGAAAAAGCCTGTAGTCCATTTCCAGCCTGCCCACACCTCTTGTTGCTGTTGTAAAGATAAATTCTGTAAAAATTCTGTGTGAAAGTTTTGTAATAATGGTGGATATTTACTTCTATGTTTTATATGGTCAGTATAAACAGCCATGTATGTTACGATATAAAAATATCCCACGCTACTGACAAATAGTATTTTGCATAGTTACTGTATTTTCCTGGCTTACTTGGCGAAGAATTGCTCAAACTTCTGAGATTTTTATTTGCATTTCATAAGGAGCAGTTTACAAATTTCATAGCATTTAATTAATTTTGGTTTTACCAACAAGAAAGTTTAATTAGTTCTGTAAGCCTTCACTCATTTCAGGTCTCCTGAATATAGGCATAATAATGCTGGTTTAAAGTTCAAGTTGTATCAGGATGATTTTTAAAATTCATAGTGATTTTTCATTTTTTTTATGGTAAAATATATCATTAGAGATTCTACTAGTCATCTTCCTATTTCTTTGTGTCCTAGCCGGCCAGCAAATTTCTCTCTCACTCTTCTTCCTCTCCCACTTTAAATGCAGTGACAAAACTATTCCTCCAAATCCAGGAGCTGTGTAGAACAACCATCTGCACATCTAGAACAGCTTTCTTTTTCTATTGATTGCTGACTTCACTCTTTTATAGAACAAAGCATACTGCTTTGAAACTTTTTCTTTTCCAGATGGAAATTGTATTATTTACTTTTTTTTTCTGTTTTCTGAAGAAGTCATGAGTACAAATCTGTGTTATATATTGTAACACTATTGATAGAACTGACAGCCAACTCATTTGCATTTCTGAAATACAAGCCATGTCTTTGCATTTATTATTGCTTAGTTTTGAGAGAAAGCATCTCAGAGAGCTAATTTTCTGGTAGTTCAGGATAGTTCATTCTAACTTACTGCTGCAGCACCACAGGATGAATGAAGTTGGACCTCAAAACCAGAGTGATATCCTGCTGGTCTGTGGTGAACTACAACCAATGTCCCACGTGATGACTCCTAATAGGAACTACTGTTTGAGGACCATCAGTATAGTATGTTAAAAGGGAAAAGCTGTAATACAGAAGGAAATTTCTATATTTCTAACAAGAATGGCCACTAACAGCTGAATTTCGCCACGTCTTGAAGACTTAATTTCTATATTATGTTGCAACTCTGTATAGAGAAGCTAGAAGGGGTTTTAATCTAAGAGCACCAGACTGTGCCACTGGAGCCCCTGTGAGTGAAATGTGTTCTCTAGGCCAGGGGTACAAACCAAGCTAGGGTTAGCTGACCAGCTAGTTTGGCTTGGTGCAGTTTTAGGTAGAAAACTTTAAAGTCCTGTCATGACCCTTGTCTGCCCCTACTGCCAAGACCATGTCCTAGCTCTGAAAGCATTTGGGTTCTGAAGCTCCGCTGGAACCCAAATGCCCTGAGTGTTGAACAGTGGGGAAGGCACTGGTTTGAGATGCAAGATGCTCCTCTACTGTGCCAGGTGAATTTGTACTCAGCATGTCTGTTGTCAGGCAGTGACTGACACGTGCAGAAACAAACACCAGTTTGCCATGAATTGACAACAAAAATCATTAAGTGCCATCAAATGAAAAATCTCATTTCTTTTGTCTAAAAACCATTGTCTATATTTAGGAAAAACTGAAGTCCCTTGGTATACTCTTACTTGACAGTTTTATAGAGGCAATGGATAAATTTAGGAATACTTAAATAAACAAACTGTTTTTTAACTAGAAGTTCAGATTTTTATGAGAAGTTGATTTATGAAGGTTGTAAAACAAAGCGATATTGCCACCAGGGAGCTGAATTCTTGTAATTTATATGTAACAACCAAGCTGTATTAAGGCAGTGTTTTGCCAGATTTTGTACGCTTCTTAAGTATCATTAGAAATTATTTCTCATAGATATCACAAAACCCTTAAATAAAATTATATGATTAAATAAATTTTGAGTAGCTGCTATCATTTGGTTTTGAACATTGTTAGCTTGCTTTGGGAATAGCATGGCTGGAGCACCCTTTGTGTTTTGTACACCTGTGGTCTCCACAATTATGGTTAGGAGACAGCTCACTCAGTTTTATGTTAAATCAGGTGTTCCTGTGGTGTTTATCCTCAATTACTCAAGCTTAAGTATAACAGCAGAAATGACTGCTAATCACCAGGACTGAAGAAACATAAAAAGCAGTGTAAAACTGTGATTTTGATTGAACAGATCCATCAAATATCACTTTGAATTTTCAGTGAGAGAGAGGGTATGTACATTTCTGCATAAGACAGGAATAAGTTTTGTGCAGGAAATGCAATTATGGATAATTATATCAAGAGTTATCATTCTGGAAATCACACTTTTTACAATCGTTTTTTACTATCCAGTCCTTATATACCAGTATAAAATAGAACTACTAAGGAGAAGAAAATTTAAAAAATCCACCACAAAACACCAGCATTTGCAAGTTCAAAGAATAGAGTAATGAATTAAATGTTAAGCATGGCACTGTGTTTTTAACTGCATAAATGTGTATGATTATATTGACAGTAACTGGAATGTGAAAATAGCATAATGATGTTGATCTTAAGGCTGACATTTAATATATCACTTAAATGAGGTAAAAGAGTTTTATTTTGTATCTCGCATGTTTCATAGCCGTTATTGCACTTGAAAAATTGAAAATTCTTGTGGCAGTAGGAATTTTGGGCTTCTTTACATTTATCTGTAATCAATTACAAGACCTGTCTTTTCTTCTTTCATCCACCACTCCTTTCTCTTTCTATCCTCACCAGTTTTATCAATTCCTTGGGTTTGTTTTATTCATCTTCACCATACCTTTTCTAGTCCAAGAATATTATTTTTGCTTGCTGAAGTTTGTGGGGAGGTGTAGCCAGCAAATGAAGGTGTGTCACACATCTTAGCAATTAGTAATAGTAATAAGGTAAAGTGTTATGTAATTCAGAACATGATAACAAACATGTTTTTAGCTATCTAGCTGGTTGAAGGCCATATCACCATATCTTTTTGTCCTGTACTTATTTCTGTTAATAATGTTTCTCATGCTCTAGATAAACTTTATGTTAAACGTAGTTTTTGAAAGATTGTAATCAGTGAATTTCTTGCTTGTAAGACTGAGGACTTGATCACTGGACAATATCCTTTCCTTACTAACACATGGCGCACGGTTTTTCATTTATGAAATGCAGTATCCCTCATCATCTTGAGTTACTTGCAACAGCTTTTGCCAAGGACTTATTTGTCCCTAGCTGATAATATTACTAATAAATTGCAAACAATTATTGATGATAAAAAAAGAAGTTAAAGAGAGTCCAGAAAAAAAAGGGTTGGAGAATAACAGCCCTCCAACCCATTTTGTATATTCAGTTCTTAAATTTAGGATCTCATAACACTTGACTCTGCTGTTGACGTAGTCTCTGCTCTAGTTTTAATTCTCTCTATTATGTATTTATATACTTCTTGATTAAAATTTAGTTCACCAAAAATTGTAATTTATGTCTAACATGAGTTTTATATAAGTGATTTTTGTTTCTTGTCAACTATTAATATTGAAGTGAATATTTTAGTAACTTAATACTATTATGAATTGTCATTGTCACAACTAAAAAATATCCAAAGGTTGAGTAACTGAATAATAGAGAAAAAAGAATTAATAGCAACTTGGTAGCATTTTGTCCAGACATCACCGATCTTGAAGAACCTCTGCATCTTGTAATGAGTTTTATCTGGAGCAATGCTCTCTGCTTCATAAAAGAAGCTTTAATCTTGACTTGTGAGCCTTCATGACTCATATTTTTTACTTTGTACTTTCCTCTGCTGCCAAAGCTATGTGCTATATTGCTACACATGAATGTACGCCCGGATCGAAAGCACAATCTGTTTTGTTTTTTCTTCATTTTTCCTGTTTTCATAGTTCTACCACAAAAGTAAATGTTTATGCTTAATATTTCTCAAATAATTTTTTTTTAGCTTTGTTTCTGTGTGTCTATAAGAACTGAGTCAACTCAACTGTTCATGCTTTACCATTTTCTACTAACTTGCAAAGCTGAATGTTTATTGTGAGAACCCAAGAAATCTGGGGGTGTGTGTTTGATTGCTGATGCACACATCTCTAGTTTGCAATGGCCTGCACATTTGTGTGTACTGAAGTAGTTACACATAAATATGTCTGTATTTTTTGTATTTATATATGAATACCCTTCTCTACTACCTTTTCATCTGTACTGCCTGACCCTGTAAAATTGTGCTAAAATTATATAGTCTTTTTGAGGAATCTCATGGCTCTATTAATAGTTTGTAGTTTGACAAGTACATTTGCCTTTTGATTCATTAAAAAAACTTAAAGTGTGCATAAGGCAGAATCTAACATGTATTGAATAAAATAGAGCATAAAATAATGTCACTGTCTTAATCAGAACTCACATAAATATAACACAATGTGTATGTCTTTGCAGTAGGTTTGTTTGTTTTTTCTCCTACTAAGTGTATTTCAATACTTATGAATTGTTTCATTAATATGTGTAGCTTATAACTGTCTTTTGCTTTTATGTTATGATGAAAAAATTTTATTTCATTTAATCAAGTAAGGCCATCAGTTTTCAACAAATGCCAAAATCTAGGCATTTCAGATTCAATTAATCTTGAATTTTTCTCTCTCTGAATATGTCAATGTTTGTATATATGAACTTATACATAAAAAGACCAAAACCGTTTAATGGCAAATTGAGGGCAAATGGTGGACTGTTTAATTTCATTTAGTAGGCTATCAATAGCTTGAATCTAAAAAATTATACAAAGGTAATGATATCAGATGTGATATTAAATGTAGTGTAATGCTATTAATTAAATTAAAATGAAACATAAATAATGCTAGTGGTATAAAAGCTTTAATTTGTATACATTTTTGACAAAATAAAGAAACATACCCTGAATCGGATTTCTTTTCTCCTTCCCTGATTGATTTATTAAGATTTGAAATTCCTTTTCATCAGCAGATTTACTTTCACACCTTTGCTTAGAGAATTAGAAAGGTAAATAAATTCACATTTGAGTGCACTTCATTGTTGGTAATATGGGAACCATTAAGTGACAGAACTATATTATTGTACTGTGATGGTTTTTCAGAATCTAATCTTTCAATGTTTTATTTGAACTCTGGGCTGATACATTTTTGACTGGGATTATTGTGTGAACCAGATACATAGAGGTAACACCCAGATGGCCATGATCTACAGCTGAAGTGTGAAGAAAAGATTTATTCCATTATTTTTCTCTCAAAACGGGACACAAGCACTGCTAAACTTATGTCATCTTGGCAGGGGCAAAAAGCACTCAGGCTGTTTCCTGACTCACATACCAGAAAGGTCTGGCATGGGCACAGTTCTTCACAAGGCTGTGTTTGTGATCTCCAAGATTGTTATCTTCCTCCTCTCCCTTACTAGGCCTGTGAACAACACTTTTTAGGTCTTTTACAACATTCTGCTATGTGACTTCTCAAGATAGAAACAGTGAATTTTTCCAGACTGAGTAGTCTTAGCATTGCCCCAGCTTGAGTAAAAGCAATTCTGAAAACAAGTCTTTCTCCTCCCCAGTCTTCCAGTTTTAACTCTTTCCTCCCCGCAAGTATTAACAATAACTAGGAAAATATGTTGTCAAGAACTTTTTGTTGAACTGGACAGAATATATTAGTAACAAGTTATTTGGTATAAGGTACCTAAATGTAAGTATAATCTATTTGTAATTAAATTAAGAAACTGGATTCTCTATAATATTTTCTATAGTGCAAGCTGTTCTTTTGTTCCCAAGAACATGTAGATTTATATGTCAATTCTTTCTTGAAATTCATGCTGACAATATATCATCTTGTTATTAATAGTTTGAAAGACTAGATCTTTGAAATGACCTAAATGATTCTATGTTTCTATGACTATATCATATTACTGAAGCAAAACTACTCAGTATTAATTTAAATGTTGGGAGGCTGTATTATATATCTCAATATTACTATTTTTTTCCTTCAGAATTGTTGAAATGTAGGTAACTGTGCTTATAACTACACTTGAGTGATGCAATATAAGGAAAATTCACTCTTTGGCTCCTCTAGAGAGGAATGGATTACACAAAACCAACAGCTGCAGTTGTCTGTCTCCAGATTAATATTTTGAATTTGTCTTGATTTAGGACTGAAAAATATGACAATTTGATGTCTGATTTTTGACATTCAAAACAGAACTAGGAAAGTGATTGAATGGAGTTGTAAATAGTGTAAGCAGAACAACATTTAAATACAGGTAGAAATTTGAAAATAGAAAAATGTGATTGATTTTGAGTCTAGCAAGCGAAGTAACAAATTTTGTCATTATTTTAAAAGCTTTTCAAATAAGGCAGGCTAGTCTAATTATCAAAAAAGGCTTGTTTTTTAAGGTGGGAAAAAAAACCATCAGTGGCACTGTATACTGTGCTTAGTCATTCAAGCTAACATCTGAGCTTGACTGAACTAATCTTCAGCCGAAGAGAAGCTCATCTCATGATGAGCTATAGCAACAATATATATATGTATAAGAAATCTGATCTTCCACAGATTTATTTTTGCTTGTAGAAGGGCAGTACATAATGAAATGAAGCACTGTGCCTTAATCCTCAGAAATAAGTAATGAGTTCATTCTTCCAAAATGTCTGAGTCTTTAGCGATTGCTGCACTCAAATTTCTCTTGAGATTCAAAACCCACCATGAATAACATATATAAAAAATAATGTTCCTCAGTTCTTAACATTATAGTTTTATGGGTGAAAACGCAGTTTCTCTAATGTGTTTTTGTGTAGGAGAGCTCTGTAGAGGGAATAGAAATTGCATTCATGCTTCTGTTAAAACAAAAATATTTGTAAGGGGTTTCTTGGTTTTTGTTGGTTTTTTTTTTTGTACTCCAACTGTGACTGAGCATGATAAGCGGGAATGAAGGACAGGAAGCTGGTTTCAGAAGGATGGGGAAGAAAAGATGTTATGACAGAGCAATGATAAAGCTTAAGATGGAATAAGCTTCATTCATTGGGGGGTACTTGTTCCTCATTCAATCAAGGTTTAGGATTTTATAGAGGGTGGAGTTTTTTGTTGTTGGTTTTTTGGGAGGTTTTCTTGTTGTTTTTGTTGTTGTTTTGTGGTTTTTTGTCTTGTTGTTGTTTTGTTTGCTTGGTTTGGTTTTGTTTTGATTTCTTTTTATTTTAAATCTGTTTAAGTATTTTTTTTTCCATAGAAATCTATAAAGATAGTAGAGAGAAAGCTATTCATTCTCCTGTTTTGTACATCTCCCTTTCTTCTGTTGCAGAAATCTATTTCCTTTCTACATCTTTACTACTGCACTAATATTTCACTACTACCTTATTTTGAGACTTCCTACATTTCAGAAAAGGAAAGGCTTTTGTCAGATGTGGTCCAAACTGTTAAGGAAAAAGTGTGAGACTGAGTGGGGGGATATGTAGGGAGTCAAGTGGAGCCCCCCTTGCTACACTGGAGCTGCCTCCCTGCAAAGGAGCTTCAATCTCAGCAGTCAAAGTTTCAGATGTTGGGAGTGTGACTCCTGGAGTGGCTCCTGGATGGTCAGGAAAGTTTCCTTAACAAGATGCCTGAGCCTGTTTCTCAGCTAGAGTCTGTCATGCTTTGTGACTCAATAAGTCATAGGTAATTAAATACTCTCATTTAGTGGCTACTTGAATTCACACTGATAATGAAATGAGATGTAATGGCACAAACTATTGCACAAAAATAGTCGATAATCTAAAGATAAAGAGAAAACCACAAAGGTTTGCAAAGTAATGTATAGACATAGGATTTGGGATGAACATTTCATCATTGCTCTATCTTGTATTTTCTTGGTATTGTGTTCTTCAATGAAAAAACTTTAACATTCTCTTAAGAACCTGTATGTAAGACTGTAGGAATATTCAGAGAAACAAAAATACTGTAGAAAAAGAGATGTAAGATTGTCCCAATGATATACCTCATTAGGAAGAACTGTATGAAAATTGCTCTTTTGGTTACTAATCACAAGCATGAACCTTGAGCATATAAAAGTCTTTTGATCTCTGGCTGCTGGGTCACTCCATCTCAAATTTCAGGTTGTGACCACACTTGATCTATTAAAAAGAGTTGTAGAATATCACAGTGCCCCTATATTGTCAGTGCCTTTCATACACTTTTGTAATTGGTACAATTTGGGCTTCAACAACAGCTTCCTGTTTCATCTTTGATCCACAAGTTAAGTCTTCTGCAACTGAGTGCAGATAAGCAATGATGATAGGTTCTGTGCTGGTCTCATTTGCTAACACAAAGTTTATTTTAAAAATTTATGAAATGCAAGCCTTAAGTCAATAAGCATTATTCATAGCTTACTCTATCAACTCTTGCAGAGTACATTCTTTGATAATTTTGCATTGAAATTGTAATGTTTTCCAATGTATGCTGGATGTATAATGTTTGTCACTTTGTGAAGTCTATCTTACATAAATTTTTTGTGTGTGGTTTTGAGTTTTCAAAATGACCAAATATTTGAAAGGTGGTCAATAGAAGATGCTGCTCTAGCTGGAATAACCATAAAAGATAATGTGTGGTTTTTCCCCCCTCTCTCCTTTTCTAAAGAAGGAGAGCCTTTTATTGTTGCTAATGCTAATGTCTAGAAGAAAGGTTATTTAAATCCTATGCATCTCTTTCACATACCCATCCATCCTCTATCACTCCCTTTAAGGACAAGTCATTAATTATGTACTATATAATATAATGTAATATTTTCCTATTTTGTCTCATTTCAGTGAAGAATTTATTCTCAAATCAGTTCTTATTACACTGCTCTGGCTTTTGGATGAAGCCCAAAACCCAAAGTTTGCAGCTGTTTCCATGTTAAGAGGATTTTGTTGAAAATTACATCTGCATGGCAAGATGCAGTGATTTATTATTTTATTTTGGGTGTTAAATTTTACTGTAGATTATACTCTGTTAAATTTAGTCAGTCTCACAGTTTAAAATAAATGTTAACCTTCAGCACTCATATTTGCTGAATAACAAGAGTTCAAGGGTCCAGATTTTCTTCAGGAGATGCGTGAAGTGCTGGGCACTGAAGAAGAAGCAACACTGATTGTGCTGTTGAAACTGTGAAGCTTTCTACTTTCTACTTTCTACTTTCTACTAATATAGCATCAAAGCAGTTATATAAATAATTTTTTACATTAAAAAGTTTGCACAAGAAGAAGAGAGATTTATCTTTAGAGACAGACGTTTATTTATAATATTTCAGGATACTTTCTTGGCTTTATGCAGAATTTAGTCAAGCACTTAATGTAATAGAATATGATGCTGAAACATTTTGGTTTTGATTTACATGCTATGATGGTAGAAGTACTGTAAACTTACAATATATTATGACAGATTATTGTTGCATAATATTTTAGATGCGTAGCTCATCCCAAGATATTTTCTCCTCCTAAATATGGCAAATTATAATGTCTCTGTTTCAGCTTGTTTTATGAAATGTGAAATAAACATGGACTATAATTTTTATCTTTGTAGGAAAGAAAGGGGTTTTTTGCATGATGCTTGTATAAAGAACCCTAAATTCAAAACAAGTTAATTCGTTAAGATAGTTGCTATTAGTTTCCTCTCAGTGAAAATATACTTCTAGAGAATAGAGGAAATCTGCTTAGTATTGTTTTCTCTCGGGCTTGTATTCATGATTTAATGAGAGAAATAAAAGTTATAACAATACTGGATCTCAAATGTATGCTTTAGATCTGATATTTACATGTCAAGACATCTGCAAAAAACACATATAAGTTGACTTTTATTTCTGTTTCTTAAGCCCATTTGAGGAACAGCTCACGCAGGGTAACAACAGCAGGTTTCATATTTAAGAAAAATACACTTTGGTTTATAATGTTGTATGAGAAGCTTCTGTTATTAAACAAGTCAGTTTGATTTCTTTTCTGGCTGCAGTTTTCAATTAAGAATAAAGAGTTCATGTGTCAAAGTAGAGGGAGGCAGGGGAAAATTTTTTCATTAGCAAATAATGAATGTGAGTAGGCACTTACAAGAAAACAGTGTATTGTACCTATATGCAAGGTTTTTTCTAGATTGAAAGAAACAAAGCTACATTAAACTACTACAAAGCTACATTAAATGCTACAAAGTGCATTAAAGATGAACTTGAAGCGCTGCCTGTCACAAAAATTTTCAAGTTCTGTTTTTGTTAAAGAGTTTAAAAGTGTGTATATGATAAAAAAGTAGTTAAAACATTTTGACTTGACTTCCACTAGTCAGTAAAAAATGTATATTTTATACAGAAGAAATTGCATTAATGCTTTGAACATTATTTTTCAGAAGGGTATTTTCCTACTTTTGAATGTTTTTGTCTGTTAATAGGTCATCAAATAAAGTTAATTTTAGTATTAAAAAGTTAAGTTGAATTGTATCTGTATCGTGGTACTTGTCTCTTTTCCATACCTCTTCTGAAATTTCATAGACAGGTAGAAAGATTGTAACATGGAAAAGTAAGAAAGAGATCTTTGTTCAGAATCCTGTATGCATGTGTGCATGTCTCAGTATAAAGGAAACTTGTGTGCATTCTAATGAATTTAATGAGTGTAGAAGGATAGTTGTATTGTAAGCACTCTCACCTCCAAACCATAGAGTTTGGTTGGTGCTTGTTTTGTTTGCATTTTTTACTTGTTTGGGTTTATTTCCTGGATCAGGCTTATCATAGAGGCTAGGGGATTAAAGGTATTCTGGCTGGAGTTTAGGAACAAAGACATGGACAAAACATCATGGGAGGAAAGACTTAAAGAAGCAGTCTTACAAAAGTAATGTATTATCTTCTCATTTACAATCATTTAAGTATTAAAAAAGTAAAGTTCATTAAAAAGCCTAGTATGAAAGCCTTAGTAAATCCTTAGCTGAATTGAAAGGTGTGTTCTCCTACTTCTGCAGAGGGCTGAAAATTTTGGGTGGATTATTTTTGCAGAATTTCTGCTTTAAAAATTATATTTTGGTTTAATCAACACTTCTCCCTGACAAGTTATTCACTATGAGCAGCATGAGTCAAGAGAGAGTCCTTTTACTTTCTCCCCTAAAATGCCAAGCTGTCCAAGGAACAATGATTTGCAGATGTTTAGCACTGTTTATAATTTTCCGTTTTAATATCTAACCAGTAAGCTGTCAATACTTCCACACAAGTTCTTAAAACTGAGAACTGAAATGCTTGCTCAGAAATGTGCTGTGTTGAATGAGGAGCAGTAGAATTCCTCAGAATAAGAATGGAAGCACTCAGTTTATTAGATAGCCCCTGAAAAATAATGTTAATCTAGGCTACTTAGCAGAAAAGTAATTAAAATTCCATAATATGTGATCTTACCTCATTTTATAAATTGTTTTTATAAAATAGCTTCTGTTTGCTTCCTATGATGGCATGTTTTATGGATTTGCATCAGGCAGAGGCACCCTGCCTGTCTATCTAAACATCACAATATTCTACTCAAACCACTTCTACAACCTGCAGTGACCTATTGTTCATTTTATGGCTTTCAGCTCCTGGGAGGAGTAGGTTAGAGACCATCACAGGGGGATGTTCTGTAAAAGTGGTAACATTGATTTAGATAATTTCAATTTATTGCTTTTAAGGCTACCATTCTGTCTTTTATGCACTTTACTTGATCAGAAACAACTAGTGACAAAAGCTATAACTTTTCCTCTGATTGCAGTGCACGAGAGCTGCTCCTCTTCAGTTTTTGTAAAGGAGTTCTGTGATGTTCCAGATGGGCTTTGCTAGGACTGTAGGTAAAACCTGAAAGGATTCATTGCACAGTGTAGAATCTTATTACAGTTCAGTTCAAATTAAATAAATTAAATAAAATAAATTAAAATTAAATTAAATAAAAGGAATGATAAATCAATAAGACAAGAAATCATTTGCAAAAAATTCTATTTGGAAATGGGACTTCTGGTTTAACAAAACATGAAAATTGTTGTTTGAACATGGACTATGAGCTTGTGTCAATCCTAAACAATATTCTCCAGAAGTAGATATCAGTGGATTATTTCAGCATTCCTCTGTAAGTCACATGTATGAACACCAAGTCAGAAGATTTGAACAGTGCTGAAAATTAGCTGAATCTACATCTTCTTCTTTTCCACAAATACAGTAACTAAACAGTAAAAAAATTCAGAGATTTATCTTCCTCAGCTACTTAATTACACTTTTATTTGGTTGACTTGAAAATATAATTTAGCAAATATTTTTTGCCTAGGAAATCTAAAAAAAAATTAATAAAAACTATTTTCTAAAAAAAAAAATCATGTAGGTTTTTTGTGACCATCTTTTCTGAATTTATTTACTCGGGAATAGTAATTATATCTTCCCATTATATAAGTCAAAATGGGACCTGTTTCACATGTGACTTTAAGAAAGGTTGCCATGCTTCAGTAGATAAAATAGATAAAGGTGGGTCTTTTTATACTATTAAAAAGGAATTGTAAGAATATAGTGTAAACTATTATATTTGTTTGAGTAGAATCTATTTTAAGAATTTTTTTATTTGATGTGAAAAATAAGCTGTCATTAATAGAAAATTGTACCTGCTTTATTATGTGTGGGAATGGGAATCCAGCTGTCACATTATTTCTTTTACAAGATTTTCCTTTAATTTTGAAGCTCTGTGGTCTCCTCTTTCTTCAGGGAATACATATTAAATATTTTTTTTGCAAAATTTACATAAATAGCAGATTTCATTCAGTGGTTAATAAATTAACTAATTATCTTTTGTTTTTACAGAGTTCTGTATGCTTTTGGTAAAACAAATGATCCTTTAGGAATAATTTAGTCAACTGAGTAAAGGCTTTAGATCTTTTAAAAGAAAGCACACCACTAAGGAGAGGGTTTATCAATTTTATAAGGCAAAATTCTAAAATCAGTATCTTGCCATGCAATTTTTACTTTTCATGCATCTCTGGGCAAAAAGGCTGTCTTTTTGGAATCTTAATAATGAAAGCAAAAAGTGGTTTTACATATGCATGATTCTCAAAAAATTTATGATTTCTAAATGTATTCTTTGGACAGATGTTTTACCTACATACTCCCTGTCTAATATTCCTACAGTGGGATTATGTATTAGCATTCAGACAGCTTTTTATACAATTGCACACATAACTAATTATCATGCATGAACTTTTATTTTATACTTGACAATCCCTGAAAAATCAGTGCAGAGGCAATGCTTTCTAGCCAATCTCTCATGGCACTTTGGCTTTTATTCAGTATGTTGAATAAAGAGATATTTTAAGCTTAATTTATTTACGCACGGAATAGTGTGAACTGCAGTGGAATTTTTCCCAATCTTTACTGGGATTGCCTTCCACTTGTTTGCAGTTTGCAAGTGCCAGCACATGTGTAGGCCATTAATTTCCCTGCCAAGGTCTGTATTTCCCTTATCTCTCCAGCTTCTTTCCCTTTTCCTCCCAAATGCTTGATCCCAGCATTTTGGAAGCATGATTTGAGGGGTAAAAGTATACTGTCACATTTAGAAAATAACAGATCCGTGTGGAGAGGACTTGAAAAAAATAATTGAAATTGGAAAAGGAAAATCTCTGAAAATAATAGGAATTACACAAAGAAACCTTTGGTGTTTGGGTAATTCTGTGATTAATCTGAAGCTTACATTTGTGAGTGAATACTTGTGGGTTTGTATATAGTCAAAATGTTAACTGTATGAAAATGAAAGCTGAGTTGATATGGTATAGCAATATAGGATAAAGAGGTTTTAGAGAGATGTCAAGCTGACTGTTAAGGAAAATTAATTGTTATGATTAAATGTGACATTTGAATATATTTAGCTGGAGTAATTATTAGGATAGTCAACCAACTTCAGTTCTGATCTTTTTAGTGCTATTCACTAGTGCCATAATAACTGTTGTGATAGTGCAGTATTTCTGCAGATTAGATTTAAAAAGTTTCAAAAAGTGTCTTTGTTTCCTTTTCTGTTTCTTACCTATTCTGGCAGATATTTCCTATGTGATATTTTATTACTTTTCTGTATCTTCTGTAGAGTTATTTTTGAGGTTTAGAGCCTTCTATTGCTCAACATCCTGGTATTTCTAGAAATTTTTAAAGAAAATATATATGACAGGGTTACAATCTGCTTTAGAAGAATTATACTTTTTATAAATGAAACTGTCCATGTTAGATAATTCATTTTAAGTGATAACTATCTATCATAAATATCTTTTTTAAAAGTATAATTCTTTAAAGAATTATCAAAATATTTTTGGGTTTTTTTTGTGTAAATTATTGGTATTCTACTACATATTGGAGTTAATAATTTAAAAAACATTGTTTGAATTGAAAACAGATTAGAGCCAAAGTAAATTATTTTTGTGAAACTGACAAAATGATATTATAGAAAATATAAATATTTTGGTTAATCTAAAAGTTTTAACAAGTTGAATTAGAAAGCAGTCATATATTGAAGACATCAGAATTTAAATCTTTCTAAATGCTCAGTTGAACCACCTCTAGATTGTTCCTCAAATGAGTTATAAGAAAACTATATAGGAAAAGGTAAAGGATGCTATCTTCTATTCACAAGTTTGTGGAAGATATTGCAGAGGATTACTGAATTTTTCATCAGTGAGAATTCAAGTCTTTGATCTGAGTCCTTAAATATTTGTGAATAAAGCCTATGCCAGTTTTTAAATAGTATTAATTCCAACTGTGAGGATTGAAAAGCAGAAGGATAATATTAGTCAGCAATTGTAAGAAGATGAGAAGCAATATTAATATAAGTTCTGTCTACTGCCTGCATAGTAATTATTTTGGGGTTCTCACAATAAAAATAATCCCATTATAGAATTGGTGCTAAAAGTAAAGCAAAATAGTTGATAATGAAATGTCATGTTACGGAAAATATTTTTCTATGTAAGTGGTATTAGTGAGTTAAAATAATATAATAAAGCCTTTTAATCATCCCAATAACATTATAATATAATTAAGAGTTAGGAAATACTGGAAATAATTCTAGCTGTATATCACCTTATATTGCATCTTTCTCCCTTGTGTTTAATATATTACTCTGTATGTATGTAGTATTTCTGTGGAGACTTGTGCAGGTTTTTATTTTTTGAAATTCTCATTTTATAGGACGCGCAAATTTCAGAGAGTAAGTTGTTTTTTATTACTCTGTGCATTACTGATTCCTCATTCATTTTTAAGTATTGTGTTGTGGTCTAAATACAGAATTCTTATTTTGCCCTACTTTTCTTTAATAACAATTACCTTTATGGTTCCCAAATGTTTCACAGTCCTAAATTTATTTTTATAGTATTAAGAAATGTAAAATTCCCATTTCCATCCTTACTCTCATAGTATGTGGCAAAGTAAAAATGAT
The DNA here is from genome assembly GCA_013398595.1 of Tychaedon coryphoeus. Classification (NCBI taxonomy): domain Eukaryota; kingdom Metazoa; phylum Chordata; class Aves; order Passeriformes; family Muscicapidae; genus Tychaedon; species Tychaedon coryphoeus. The sequence continues at coordinate 1,655,850 of WBND01000131.1, forward strand.
GGGATTTTAAGTCTGAAGTATCAACTAAAGATAAATATTCCTTCTGGAACAGTGAATATGTACAAACAATTATGAGTTATATGTAATTTCAGTGTGTTCAAGCACAGCTGCCTTGGCTTTAGTTCAAGGTAGAAGCTCTGAGCATTTCTGTACATTAGATCCCTTGGTCTAATTCAAACTCCCTTGTTTTGTTTGTGGAAAGATACCAATATTAATGTCTGACACCCCAAATGTTTTACTTGTACGTTCACTAGTGTACTTTAGTTTGTTTCTTTTTGTACTTTTTTGTTTGTTTGATGTAAAAGAAAGTATAGAAACAAAAAATTCAATATTTACTGCAGTACAGAAAGGGTTTTAAACTGACTCTGTGGTAACTAAAGTAACCAATTCTTCAAAGAAATTGAATTTATCAGTTTTCTGTATGTGGTTTTATGTGTGTATATTTTGCATAGTAATTTGAAAAATTCCATTTTAAAAGTAGGCTAATGAAGAGACTTAAACTTTTTCAGTGCCTAATGTAGGTGACACAACATACACATATCAGTCATAGATGAGTCATTTGACTTGAAAGAAAATAACCCAACACTTGGAAAGAAACAGTCACAGAACTACTTAATATTCCTTGATCTTTGTTTTGAAGTTCTGCTTTGATGTCTATTCAGGCCTGTGAAAAATGTTGCCAGCTAATGCTTGTACTAGCTTTTCCTGTAATTTGCATTGTAAATTGAATCCTAGACTTATGCAGATTGGGAGGCAGGTCCACTTATCCAACCCCCTGCGTATAGCGGTTCCAGTTAGATCTGACTCTGTAGGTCTAGCCCACGTCAAATTTCAAATGTTTTAAGGACTCAAATTCTTTATTTCTCCACTATTTGACTATTCTCATGTCATTTTTTTTTTCTTATACCTAGACAGATTTTCCTGTCTTGTATTTTCTATCTGTAATCCCTTGACTTAACTCTCTGAACATCTGAGAACTAGTGAGTTCAAACTTGGTTGAATTCAGCAAAGGGAAACTAGAAGCTCTAGAATCACAATCCTTTAGCATAGAAATGACACCTTAGGTCATAGGCTCCAAGAGTTCACCATTAATCATGTCCCTAAGTGCCATATATACATGCTTGACCTGCACTGCTTCACAAACCCACTATAGATGAACTCTACTTCCTCTTGAATAACTTGAATGCCTTTCTTTTACTGCAAGGTTACTTTAGAGTAGCTTGCATGTGCATATTCATTTAATAGGTCAAGTTTCATCAGTTAAAGATATCTCTTGATCCAAGAAAGAAGGTATTCAAGCATTAATGAGAAGCTAAAACTCTATGGTGAAAGTGTCCTTATAAAGAAAACCATACCAGTTCAACAAGATTGGCTCATCATTATCATCATGTGAGTAATAGATAAAAGCCAGCTTGGATGGATAAAACTTTGGTCAAAATAATTTGTAGTTCAGAGGGATAGAGCACCTCTCCTATGAGGAAAGATTAATAGAGTTGGAGTTCTTCATGCTGGAGAGGAAAACCCTGCATAAAGATGTAATTTCAGCTTTCCAGTACTAAAGGGTTCTTGTAAGACAGATGGAGGCCCTGTAGTGGTAAGACCAGAGATAATGGTCTTGAAGTACGAGAGGGTTGATTTAGATTGAACTTAAGGAAGACATTTCTTATAGTAATGGTGTTGAGGCACTGGAACAGATTGTCCAGGGAAATTGTGGGTGCCCTATCCCTGGAAGTGTTCAAAGTCAATGGGACTTTGATCAGCCTGGTCCAGGGAAGGATATCTCAGTCTGGGGCAGGGCCAGATGGACTAGGTGGTTGTTAAAAGTCCCTCCCAGACCAAACCATTCTATGATTTTTGTTGTTGTTGTTGTTGCACTTTGCAGTGTTCTTTCTGTTGAAGACACCTGGTAATGATAAAAGCCTCTTGTTTTGATTGAAAGCTGGGATTTCTCTTTTTTGGCAGAGGGTATAAAACACCACTTGAGTGTTACTCTGTTCAAAAGAGAATCTTAAGACCTGCGTTTATTTGCTATCATCAAGAGAAAAATATGGAGATAAAAAAAGTAAAATTCTTATGAAATTTCATGTTATTTCTAAGCCACAGATTGAAAAAAATGGAAACCATTCTGAATGATATCAACTGTCTTTGTTACTTTTATATAACACAACTATGTACATTTTTATGTCTATTATTGAAAATTTAAGCTTAATATTGACATAGCAGTCAGTCACTGAAATAGATCAATGAGAAGATAGTTTTCATTCACTGCACTGTTGCTGTGGGATTTTGTTTCAGTTTTAAAGTGATGTGTGAATGGAGAGAGGTTCTATTTTCTGCTTTGTTTTGACCAGAATATTAGCTCGTCCTTGGATTTTTTTTCCTCCTTTAGGCATGCCCTGTACACTTTCTGTAAAGTGATTGTTTCCGAGGTTGAAAAAGTTGCCTCTATTACTCATAAACACCTCCTGGAGGGGGGTGGAAAAATTAAGTACAACCTTGAATGCATTGCTCATCACTTCATCTTTCTGCTTAATAAAACACAAACAGAATAGAAGAGCAAAGATGCCATAACAATTTAGAAGTAGAGCACTGGTTGAATTCTTTGCCAAATATGCCAAATCTTTAGCTTTTTTATAATTCCCTGTGATTGATATTAGATCCTTTTATGCATTACCTGCCAGCTGGAATGAAGTCTGGCATACAAAAAGTGGTGGTTTGACATTGATGCAGCCTCAGAGAAATTAGATTTTCTGTAAAGTTTTAGCAGAACTGAGGATAAATACAAAGGGTTATAAGCAGTGTAATGATCTTCAAATCTGCAGCTTCATCCTATCCTGTATCCTAGAAGGCAAATGTAACTTCACAGGAAAAGATACCAAGATACATCACTTATCTTTCTCCTCCATGCATATACTATCAACTCTGATGTAATGCATTAACATTATAATGAAAAGAATTTGTCGATCAGGAAATAGATAGAAGCATATATTTGAAGGCAGAAAGGAAGGAAGAGAAGGAAAAATGCAGTCATTCTGATGCAGAGATTTTTTACAAATTCTAAATCTCTCCTTTGAAGTATAAATAAAAAGCACATATTCTGTCATTGATGTTATCATACTGATTTTACTAGCCTTTTATTTATACATTACTAATGCAAAGACTTTTATGTAAAGTAATTGTGGAGTTTGGAGTTAATCAAGGTATTTCAATACAAAATGTAAAAGGAAAAACGTCTCAATGGTTATAAAAGCTGTGAGTAGATTACAGCACTGGTATGAATTAATTGATATGTAAATTTTCACTATGACAGAAATAAGTTCAGTCACAGCAGTTCTTCTCATCCTCTTTATTCTACCAACTTTACTGGTCATATTTAGTTTTTTTAAAGGAAATCTGTAGAGGTTCTAACTAGCTAAATATTATCATTAACAATTTTTTTCTCATTATTTTGTATTTTCAGGTAACATGCATTTGGAACAGGAATGAATACAGGTCAGGCAAAAAAATCTTTAATATCCCATCAAGGCAGTTTAATGTAATTGAAAGTCTAATTTCAATATGCCTATTTTCTCAATATAATACCTCAATAGAATACCTGCTTTCTCAACAATGTATCTGATCCAGAATCTGCTTCTTTGGTTTCACAGTTACTGACTGATGTTCATATTCAGTTTTTCTTTCACTCTCTAATCACTTTGATTTCTATTTCCTTTTTTTTTTTTCTTTAGTGGTCAACAAAAGCAAGCCCTTTATTTTTTTTGCCCTAATGACAGAAATCAGAGCATGAAATCCTTTTTCTCCTTGTGATTGTTTATAGATTTCTGTTTTAAATTGTGTTCTGTATTATGTGAAATTCCAGTCAGCACTGGCTGCACAAAACCTAGAAAGTACTTTTTGTTCTGAAGTTGCAAACATCATAAAATACTTGAGGATATTTTTGGCATAAAATTTGTCTTAAATCCATGATTTCTTAGGAACTATTAGGTAAATTCTAGAATATTTTCTTGAATTTGGGCTGTGCAAGTTCTGCCTACCCATATAAAAATTTGTTCTCTCTACAGAACTAATTTTGAGAAAGCGCCAAGAATCTCTATCTTCTCAGTGACCGTTAGAAATATTCAGTAAAAGAAGTCTTTAAAACTGAGAAACAGTTTTCTTGGAAGAAGGTAATTGAATGATTTCCATTCTGCTTGTTAGGTAGATTTTTAGTTCCATTTTGATGTGAAGGTACAAAAAGAAAATAGATAAACCAGTTTGATTTATAAATTTAAAAAGGAATCATTAAATTTGATTTTCCATAAGGGAAGCAGGAGCATTTATGTCACGTGTTGATACTAGCCACTTTGATAGCCCCTGTGTATTCCAGTTATTTTCCTGCTGGTAAAATGGAAGTTCTGTCATAAGCATTTTTCTTTCATTTATGGAATTATCTTTACCAAAGTATAATTTAACTGTGATAAATTATTGTTATTACTGTTATCCCAGAGACTCTTTGGAAGCTAAAGAAACACCAGTGTTCTATGTGAGTATTTAAAATAAACAGGAAACTCTAAGTCTAGTGTGATGTATGTAAAATACAGCCAGTTCTTGTAGACTGTGACATTTTAAGTCAGATTTTGTTTTCAGAATAAGAAATGTTTATAACCCATGATTTGTAGGATATCAGGTCAATGAAAACCTGCCATGGTTTCTGTTGCCTTTGGATCAGGCTCCCTAAGTCTTGGAAGTCACTAGAAACTACTCCAGGTATATTTCTAAGTAGTTGAGAGCAATATCAGTACCTAGATCTACATAAACTTTGCATAAACATAAAGCTCTAACTTTGAAATTTTCCAGTTAGAATGATTAATGAATTGCAAAAATGCCTTCAGGGAAAAGATGTCCTACATTAGTGGAGAGAGAGCCAGACAAGATGTCTGTTTAGCTTAAAGCACTACCTGTCTTGAAAGGCAAGACTGTTAATTTTCAACTAATATTCTACATGTCAAAACCATTGAAGTCTAGTAACTAACTTTAGCCAAGTGAGGCTGTCAACTGATTTTTTAAATTATATTTTAAGTAAAATTACATCTATTTGTATGCACATAACTCTGTGAAACTACAAATTTTTGAAGCAATAATGAATGGATTCTTAATTCTGAAAATTAATTATAAGGATCTTTTTTATCAGTCCATGAATATGATGTTTTTAAGTTCCTCTGATTCATTTTGATACTGCTACAGCCCTGTAAATAATAAAAAACGTGTAATAAAAATAATCCTCTACAGAAATCACTTTCCACTTACCATATTTTTGTTATGCTTCTAGATTATTTGGCTGCATTTACTTATTCTTGTAATTACACAAATAACTTTGTGTTTTATTTAGAAATTATTTGGATTAACATATTTGTTTAGCACTTACTACAGAATTACTGAGGCCAATTGCATTGCTCTGAGGCGCAATGGATTGTTTGGAAAGGTGCCAATATGAATAAATATTTTTAAATAAAAATTTATGGAAGTTAATGAGATGAACTACTCTACTTTAATACTCTGGCCTGAATTCCTTAATGGCATTCACAAGCCTCAGTTTCAAGACAATGAATTTTAGAAATGTTACAGTAATTTTAATTATTAAAACATGGTGTTGTTTCTGAGAGAATAGTTTTTGTCTTAGGTATTCTTTTGAAATACCAACTATTCATATGTAGCTTAAATATTTTGGAAAGGAGAGCGTTCTGCTAGATGTGGAAGCTGTCTAAATGTTTAGTTCATGGATTGGTTGATTTTAATTTATTTTTTGTTTTAAAATACAGCTTTCACTTTTAAGTCTTATCCTAGTAAATGTATCTTCAAATAATCCCAGTTTTAAAATACAGGGACTTATTACACCAACCATATATTAGGGTTCTTGTTTTTAAAAAAGTTTGCTCCTAGCAAATATTTTCATATTTGGTGATTTTGAAGGCATTTAAACATTATTTTTTCTGCTAACATGGAAGAATATTTTTGTACTGTTTGTTGGATGGACTATACCTTTAATTTTGGTAGGTGCAAAATATTTAAGAACACTTTTTAGATGCTATTATCTGTTGTTGTGTTGTGCAAGACTGTAGTGCCTAATTTTGTATGTACGCTGCAAAGATAACCTATTTTTAATCTATAAATGACTGAGTGAATTAGAATAATTTCAGCAAAAACAATTTCAAAGCTGACCAGGTAAATTACTTTAATTAATAATATAATTCAGAGACACAATGGTCATAATTTTCATGCAAACAATAATTATCTAGACAATATTTCCTTTACAGGATTCTATGATTCATAATCATAGTATCATTAAGGTTTGGAAAGACCTGTAAGATCATCAAGCACAACTGTCAATCTAGCTCCACCACCACATTCATTACTAAACCTCATCCTCAAATGCTATATCCACGTTCTTTTAACTCTGCCAGGGATGGGGACTCTACCATTTCCCAGACAGTCTGATCCAATGCTTTTAAACCTTTTCCAATTCTCTTTTTCTTAATATCTAATCTAAATCTCCCCTGGAAGAACTTGTCTGTTTAACTTCATTCTGCCACTAGTTACCTGGGAGAAGAGACTGACACCTTCTCCTTTTAAGTAGCTACAGAGAGAGACAAAGACCCTCCTGATCCTACTTTACCCAGACTAACCAACCTCAGATGATAAACAAACCTCAGCTACTCCTCATAGTCTAAGGTGGAAGATTTGGTATCTATCTTACTGTTTTTTCTCTGAAGAGTGATGGTTTTCATTGTGCAGGGATGGTGTACAAGCACTGTTTTCAAGTTAGATTTTTCAATTTTTCATTTTAGCTACCTGGAACATTTTAAAGGTATTAATAGTCATGTAAACTTATTGATAGCTAGAAAACTTCATTATCACTCAACATACCCTTTATTGGTGTTTTGTAAATAAAAAAGCTGACCTTAGTTATATTTGAGGGCTGGAAACTAAACTAGTCTTTTTGACATGGTTAGACTGATTCCTTGGGTGCAACAGCGTGAGCGAGAATTTCTGCATGAACTGTCAAATTCTTCAGAGAGGGAGTTGTTGGTCCTTTTTTCTTTCTTGTAGTTGAAGCCTAATACACAACTGCAAAATTAACAAAAGAAATTATTTTCTTCTTAGAACTTCAACACTTAGGAATTACCATGTTTCCTTTAAGTATCAGCTGTAATGTCACATCTCTGCACATGAAAGCAATGACTTAACACTGCTGCTTTGAAACGTTTCCTTTTGGGACTATGAAATCCTCAGAGCTTTCTGCATACTGTTAAACTATAGTATTACTCTGAAGATGTTTTGTATCATTACACAGAATATAAAATGTGTATCTAGTCCATGCTCTCTAGAGTAGCTACCTCTCTGGTTTGACATATTACAGTATTTTCTGTCACTGATGAACGATAGGTATGCAGGAACTCCTTTTCATAAACATTGTAAAATCAAATGTCTGCCTTTAAATTTATAGAGGAAAAAAAAATCAGGGAAAGAGGGAGTAATGTAAGATCATGTAACAAAGAGAGAATTGCAAAAATGTGAAGATCTTTTTCTTCTGTTAGTTTTCTTCTAAAGGAAGGATGCTAGCAAATGCTGTAAGGATAAGGTTTCCTTTAGACTGGATCCTTTCCGAGTGAGACTTTGAAACTACATTAATTAGGTGATCTATTGGTAATTGATAACAGATACTGAGTACACTCAGGTTCTGTTTGGGCTTAATTGTCCATTTTTTGTATAAATATTTTTGTTTGATGTTTTTCCTTTATGGAAGTCAAAGGATAATTGTGGAATTAACAGCTACCATAGTGCTTAAAATATATCAACTGATTTAAGTGATTCCTGCACAAAAATAGTGGGTGACCAAATTTCCTGGTTTGCATGTTACAGTTCTTTTTTTCTCAATCTGCTTAAGGGCTTTATTTGCTCTTTTAGGCTTTCACAGGCAAACTTAGAGTCTGTTCTATTGCTTTGAAAGGATTGTGTTGCAATTTAGAAATCTAATTTTGTGATTAGATCATTGAGGGATTGAAATATAGACTTCAGCTGTAGAAATGTAAGTGCTTCTGGGGGTTTGGGAAGATGCTATTTATTTCTCTTTTTCCATTATATGCTTTTTCCATGTTGGTTTGGCTGCCATATTTATATCAAAATCCCCATTAATCTTTGGATAATTTAATTAGACTTTTTTTTTTTTTTTAGTAGTGACTGATATCCTGAGAGGATTGATGATTACAGATTAGACTTTGCATACTCTTTTAAAATGTTGCATTAAAAAAGGACCAGTGGGGATTTTGAACAAGTAGTCACTTAGGTAGATGGAACCACTGAGTAAGAAAATAAAAAAAAGTTAAGTGAAGAAAAAAGGTCATTGTAATGTTTCTGAACTCTTGGACTTTTGTGGGTTTTTTGCTTGTGAGCATTTCCTGATTGTTTTTTCCTCCTGCTACATCTCCTAATCATATGTTAACTGCTGAGCAAATTCTGAAATAATCTTTGTAAATACAAGAGGGACTCTGATAAGAAAATAGTGGAAACTGGTGATTCTACAGAAAACTTACACAGCTGTGGTGTAGAAATTTTTTTCTGCATATCAAAAAACACAGAATAAAATTTCTTGGATCTGCTGACTTCTAACTTCTCTCTACTAATTAATATTTTTCTTTGTCTTGAAACTACCGAAAGATAATTCTTCTCTATCACTATTATGGTGTTTGTCAATTTTATTAAATATAGTCTGCTTGGGCTTTTCCTCTAGTCAATGAAAAACAGGTCCTCTAAGGTGTTAAAGATAAACATCTATTTGGAATTGCCTTTTATATGTGATCCACCAGTGGGCTGTAAACATGAGGATAAGGATCCGCTACTCCCCACTGCAACAAAACCCTGTTCGACTTTTCCTGTTATATTTTACACCTAAAAAAATATATACAATTTCTGGAAAATTAAACTGGTTCTTTTTTGGGCTAAAAAGTAATATACGAGGAACATAGTGGGGTAGTTAAAATCTGTTGACAATGTCTGACTGCAGAAAACAATGAAGTGAAATTTCTGATAAGCAAAATAATTTTCAAGACATTCAGCATAGGTGTGCTGATCCTCTTCAATATGTTCAGTGGTCTGAAATCTTTTGTTACAAAGGTAATTGAGGAACTTGCCTATTTGTAATGTAATAAAACAGTGACACGTTGAATGTATTGAAATAGCCCTTCCAGTGCAGGTGGCTCTCTCATAGAGGACAGACTTCTGATGAGGGTGCTAATAGGAAGATGGACTTACTAATATATAAAAGGGTATCAGAAAGGGAGTAGTCTTTCCAAGAAGGACAAAAAAAGTGAATTTAGGCTTATAACCATTTACCAAGAGTTAACTGTGCTAATCATTCAATGGACATTCTCAGCTGAGGTGTAATACAAAGGGTCCTGAGGAGCAGAAAGGATAATTGTTAGTGGTAAGAAAGTGGTTGGATTGAGAAATAAGAGGAGTGGTACCTACTCAGATAAGAAATATAATAACAGTGAAATTTGTCACAAACTGAAATCTGTTTTGAAATTCTCTCTGGCTGAATAATAATAAACCATCAATAATGCAATCTTTATGGACTTGTCCATAAAGAGGTGAATTCCAGGAAGATACTATAGAGTCTCAGGCAGCACTGTATTTGCTGGCTTTGGAACATCTGAGAGGCAAAAGAATTGTGGATTGTAAGAACTTGATGGTAAGAAGAGTGAGAACTGTGAAACTAGAAAATGAACAGGAAGAGAAAAAAGGATAAAGTTTTTATCACTGTCTCCCATTTATTCTACTCAGTATAAATCTACACATTAAGCCTGTGTAATTAAATGGGCAAAACCCATAACAAACAAAGGTACTAGGAACTTCAGAATGAAAGAAAAGTCTTTATGTGCTTCTGTTCTGTTATTACTACAAAAAATAGTAACTGCAGTCATGAAGAGATCTGTTAACTTTTCTAGTAGATTTAGGATCTTCTAAGAGTGAGTCTTGGTGATTTGTACTTTTGATATAAGATGGAGTTTTTATTCTAAACTCGAACTTCTTTTCCTTGCCTTGTTCCTCTGTCTTTTTGGACGTGTTCACTTTGCCAAAAATGTTGGCTGTCTTCTGATTGTTCTCTTCCTGCAAGCAAGGCTTTTAATTTATTTCCATATTTCTTGAATTTAATATTATTACTGAACCACTTAGAAGTACTGCAAAAAGATCTGTTGACTTAATATTCCAGTCTCTCTAGGAATTAAACTTAAATGATACTTTCTTGAGCCAATTATCTTCTTTTTTTTCTCCAAAAATTAATATTGCAACCTTTCTTTTCTTAATATTTTTACTTTGTTTTGATCTTTTTGTTACACATTTTAATAATTTATAAGAGCAATGGATAGCAACAGAAAGTAAATATTGAATTTTCTTTTAGATTTTTATGTTAATTTGGGAGCTCACATGTAAAGTACATACTGTAGTAGTCACAGTCAATATAATAATTTCTGCACTTAAACCCATCACAGAGATTTCATTAGATCTGATTATAACTAGTTTATTTAAATTCCCACAAAAATAGCTTAATAGGCTGAAACCCATTCTATTGTACTTAATTGCTTTTTAGTAAAAATAAGCAACTGAGGGCCTGTAAAGAATACCAAACAGCAACCTCAGTGACTGAGACTTTCTAAAATCATTAATTAAAATCTTAACTTGACGTTTCCACTTATGAGTTAGTTATTTTAGCCTGTTTTGGAGCTGTATGTGTGCTATTTCTCCTCAGAAATTGAGCTGATACAACAGTCAAAGTGGTCTGTGTTTAGCAAAGTCATGCTGATGGTATTTCTGAGAAGAGACTCCAGAAAATTTTATTCATTTTCAACTTACAAAAGTCAATGAAGCTGCTGAACTTGAGACATGCCAAAGTTATACTTACTACTGCTGCAAGAGCCACACCCGTCAATACAACTTCTCTGGTAAAAAATGAGGAAACCTTTTTTTCCCCACAATATTATTTTGCTAGAGAGACATTAATAAGCCTATTGGTCTAACAGTTCTTGGTCATAAGTAGGATTTGTGTCATATTTGTCTAATGATGCCCTCTCCTCACCACCTCCCCCCTTAAAAAAAAACCAAAAAAAAAAAAAAGGAATTGTAGTGACTTTTCATGCAGTGAAAGATACCATTCTTGAGAGTTTTGAATGTATTACTTAAAAGGTCTTAGTTCCACGCTTAAAAGGATAGCTATTTTCATGCAGTCTTTAGTTGGAACTGTGCTGAAGAATATTGCATTTAAAGTCTGTGGGATTCTTTGGCTTCAATTTTTTTGAAGAAATTGCTAGAATTATTATGCTTCCTAATTATATGAATTTGCCACATAAATCTAAGAAATTCTTTGCAGAAAAATAGAATTAAAAATTATCTGAGTTCACTGCACAGTTCTTCCTTTCACAACAAAGCTCAAAATTAGTAGAAATCAGCTCAGAATTTTAGCAAGAAAGCAAGATTTTCTCAGCTGCACTTAGCCAAAAAACAAAGAGTATCAGCCTACAAAATATTGATTCTGGGAGGACCATCTTGGTGATTCCTTTTGTTCTAATGACCTGCAATTCTAATGACAATTTTTTTTGTAAAGTCTCTAGATAATACTCCTAAAAGCACACATCTGTTTCTACTTTCTGTTTACAAAAATGAAGATAAAGGACTCCTCAAAAATATTCCAAAGACAGATGCAAATATGACCATGATTTATAAGAACCAAAAATTAAAAGGAATTAATTTCCCCACATTTTACACTCAGGAGCATGCTTTATATACTTAGGGTTAGGAAAGCTGGCACCCAGTGTTTAAAGGAAATTGTTTGAAGACATGGAAAATTTAGACTGGCAAATTTGGATGTAAACTGCCTGATAATGCAATTAAAATTATAATATAGCTTCTTTTGAGCAAAGTTGAATTGATGGTGAAAACTAGGACTGCAATTCATGCTGTGCATTTAAACTTAAAACCTATTTTATTAAGTATAGTACAGTTGTGCAGGTGAGAAAAGCAAGGCAGGATTTGCATCTAAGTTACTATTGTCAGATTCTATAGAATTCTGCCTGTCTTTCTCTGAAGAGGCAATAGCATTTTCAGCTAAAGAAATAGGAAAGCATGTTAGTTAATTAAGTTCACTTTAAAGACCTTTAAAAAAAATGTGGAAATTGTTCTTTATCAGTATAGCAGTAGAATAAAATGATTTTTTTAAAAATGTCAAATATAGCAGGAGTCAGCTACCTTAAAAATGGCTGCAATATTCAGCAGTAGATTATCAAACTGACTTCTCTTTCTATCTTTTTTTGTTTCATAGTGTCTGAAGGTAAGAAAGCAGACAGTGAGTTATCTAATTTTTGTACTGTTTCATTGCAGGAAAAATAGATGTTTCCTTGGCATGTTTGATGGTGGTGTTCCCTGAAATACTTAAACTGAAAGGTTAAAACTATACACTTGAATCTCGTGGACTTTTATTCTCATAAGTTGTAATAATATGAAAGTTTCCTTAATAAATGGAAACTTTTTTGTTTTCCTTTTCCTTTTTTTGTTTTCATTTTCTCATTTTTTTGTCATCATGAGTTGGTCTACATTTATTTATGCAAATTAATGAAGCTGTTAGAAATGAGTGGCCACAAACCCAAGCAGTGTCTTGTCATCTTTAAAAATGTGCTTTAAGATTTTCGGGTCAAAGGGTGTGCTCTTCACTCTAATTTTAAAGTTTATACACCAGAAATTAAAGCGATAGGTGACATACTTTCGGGATTTTTGCAATTCCCTTTTCTTCACTTTGTTCAGCTGATAAGGTGTATGTGTTTCCTGCTGTTAAAGCTGTTGAGTTTGTCTGTATAATTGTACATGTGTGTGAGTTTTAATTCCTAATGAGAAAAAAGGCCATCTGTGATTTGATGCCAGGACAATTTCCTGGAAAGTTTGGATCCTGCCTCAGAACAGAAGGAACCAATCCCATCTCAGGTGAATACTTTAGCCGTAGATCTTCTGTAATAAAGACTTTGGTCTAGTTTTGATTTTCTTGTTGTGATTTTGATATCACAAAACAAGGCTCTTAACTCTTGAGGAGTGATTTAAAAGCCAGTTCCAGGACAGAGCAAGGGCTCTTCCAGCATGCCATCAGGGTACAATGTTTAGGATGGGTGAAGCAATGCTTTAATATTTTTTATCAGTTGAGAATATGCTCCTTATCAGGAACAAAGTATATTTTGTTTTTAAAAATTAAGTATAACCATTTCAGTGTGAGGCATTTGCCCATAATACAAATATTGGGAGACCTACCAGTGTAAGATGTAGACATGCTATGTGGTCTTTAAATAGTCTTGTTAATAAATAAAGTCTTTTGTATCCATTGCACTGTGCTCTTATGTATATTGTAAGAATGATAGGAAGAACTGATCTGTGGTACCTTGTAATATTCTGAATTTGTACTCTAATGGCACAATTTCTGAACACATTCCATAGTAATATCTCTGTGCTTAAGACAGCAGGCAAATTTATTGACCCACTATGGCTGTTCTGTGGGACTACACCAGGCAAAGAGAGGCAGATAGCCTGAAGAAATTTTAGGCATCACTATAGGGATTCTGGGGAGGAAAAAAAAAGGTAGTAAAATATCAACTCTTCTCTTAGATGTAGTAAATGTCCTCAATGACTAGAAGTCCTAAGAGCATCTGCTCTTTAGGTGGTGTAGGATTGGTGTTGGTTGGTTGGTTTAGTCTTTTTTTCTTTGTCACATGTTAGCACTTCCACTAGTTTGGGTATCATATCTTACCACTTGTAATGCTGATCTCTCTGTGATCTCTTTTCACTGATATGAGATCTGAGAGTGAAGCAAGTGACACTTTTGTGCTTTTCCAACTTGTGTATCATTGACTGGTTGTAGATGTTCTTTTGGGGTGGCAGACACAGCCTCTTCATGGTTTCTGCTTCTCCTGTCGTTCCTCTTTGTGTTGTTTTCAGAGAAGCAGAGTATCATTTCATGAAGTAATAGCACTTTCTTATGTCTCAGATTGATTTTTGTCTGTGTTGGCATGTGTCTGAAACTTCCCAGCATCATCTATGTCAGTTTTTAACATCACAGGGTTTTTTTTTTGTTTTTGTTGTTTGGGTTTTTTTGGTTTTTTTTCATTTTTATCTTGAAAGAAATATCAATAGGTGAAACCATGTTCTTCATAGATGCTGTTCCATAATGTGAACTGCTAAATACAGCTCTGAGCATTGCTCTGTCAAATTACATTTATTTGTTCAACACAATTCTTTAATGTGAGTTCAACTATTGCTAAGTGACTAGTTAAAACATCTGTAGTAACATGAATGCCTGTATACAATAATGAGTGAGTCTAGCTAATTTGCATTACAACTTCTTAGGGATAGATGTGATTGCTGTGGAGCAGTTAACCCTTGAAGGACTTTCTTTCCTATGTGGTCAGCATTTTTACATAGTTGCAATTTTGTCCTTTATGGAAAATGTGTTGACCTTGGTATACTAACTGGTCTGTCACATGAGTATTTTTGAAAGATTATGAACCAAGCATCACTCTGTTTTAGACAAAATTAGTCTGAACTGTAGTGTGACAAATCACTTTTAGAAGAAACTTTTTATATCTATTAAACTAAAGTTACATTGATCAGAAAGATAGTTTGCAGCATTTAATTCTGTGCCTTAATGGTGACTTATGGTGATAAAGGCATAAAAAAGGGATATTTTCTGCCAGAATGCCTCTCCAGGACCCACGGCATTTTGGGACTGATAGGATACAAGGAAAGTGTGATTTCAGGTTCAATCACTTCATTTTAGGTTTAGAGTCATCTCTAGTCTTCTAGGATTGTTTATGCCACTTAATTCAAATATTTTCAGATCAAATTCATCAGCAACGTATGTTTCAAACAGCGATGTAGACAAAGGAAAGATAGCCATGATGATGGTGTTTGTTTTGAGGTTGGTTTTTTTCAGTTTGGTTTCATTATGTTTTTAATTTGACTAGTTAGCAAATTTCCAGTAACCTTTTATCTGTATGGCCATTCTGATTTCTTTAGTGCTTCATTGTTTAAAATACAAGAGTTGGGGTTGATCAGCTTGGAGAAGGTTCCAGGGGGACCTGACAGCCTACAGGTTACAAGGCTTTGTAGTCTTCAAGAACTTTTTGTGAGGGTGTGTAGTAATAGGACAATGAGAAATGGCTTTAAGCTGAAAGAAGGTTTTAAGATTAGATAGTAGGAATAAGTTCTTTACTGCCAGTGTGGTGAGTCACAGGAACAGGTTGCCCAAAGAAGATTGGGGATCCCTTGAAGTGTTCAAGACCACATGGGATAGGGCATCCTCCTCTAATGGGAGGAGGCCCTGTCTGTGAACAGGGATTGGAACTAGATGATTTTTAAGGTCCCTTCTAAGACAAATCATTCCATGATTCTGTGGCTTCAGTAGCAAATTCATTATTTAAGAGCTGTATCATCAAGTAGATTGTGGCATTTTTTTCCTCATAGTAAATTTCAAATATTTTCTTAATAGAGATTTTTGTTTAATTAAATAAGTGGGATTTTGACATAAATTTCTGATTAGTACTGGGGGAGATTCAGACTTGACAGACTTACCAAGAGTTTGGGCAAATACTAGAATAAGCTTCCTAGAGAAGTTGTTGGGACCGCAATTCCATCAGTGCTATAGAGGCATTTGGGCAATGGTCTCAATAACAAACTTAAACTTTTCATCACTGCTGAAGCAGCCAAGCAGCTGAACCAGATGATCATTAGAAGTCTGTTCCAACTGAAATATTCTATTCTATTTATGCAGTACTTGGGGGATTCTCGCTTTCAGTTAGATTTTTAGATCTAGCCTTCATTTTTTTTTAATATCAGCCACTCTCTTTTTCAGCTTTTTTTGCTCAAAAATTTACCACAAGATATATTCATGAACCACCTTTGTATATGGTAGCAGTGTCAGGAGTAGAAATATTGACTTAGAACCACTGATTTAGCCTTTCTTTTATTTACATATTTTACTTTTTTCTTTTCCCATAAAAGTCTTTAAAGAGTCTTATGATCTTACTGAAGTAATTTATCCTATGTGCTTAGTCTTGTCATGATCCTTTTGATTCTATCCTTAGGTTTCTTTCAAATGCATTCTTATGGTATTATTCATTCCTAGTTGGTCTGCTTATTCTGAACAGAGACTGGGACAGAACACCCACCTTTGTAAAGTGTGATGCAAGGCATGAATTTATAGCAAGTGAAACAAAGGAAAAGAAAACAAAGCACAGCCTTTAATTCATCTCACATGGTCCAGCAAATGAGTCAAAGAAAAATGAAATTTTGTTTTCCTTTTCTCCAAATAGATTCCTTGAGAGAGCCCAGGGACTCAATCTGCTTGAATGAGGTTAGTTTATGACTTAGCAGAATAGTTATTTTGAAGGAAGCCTTGTATCAATAAATATTTATGAGAGAAAGAAAAAAGATCATTGGCACTTAATAGGTTACTATCTTACAAAGATGGGAGGAAAGAAGGGGCAGTTACTGCAGGAGTCTTATTTTTGGTTGCTGTTAAGGGACACCGATAAGCCAGCAGCTGAGGTACCCTCTTGCTGTGGTTTCACCCCAGCTGACAACTCAGTCCCATGGAACCACTGGCTCACTCTTCCACAGGTGGGATCAGGAAGAATCAGAAGAGTAAAAGAAAAAAAAACCTTGTGAATTGAGATAGCTTAATAGAAAAAGCAAAATTGTGCACACATGCAAAGCAAAACAAGGAATTCATTCACTGCTTCTCATGGAGAGGCAGGTGTTCAGCCACCGCCAGGACAGCAGTGCCTCATCTTGCATACTGGTGACTTGAGAATTCAAATGCTGTCACTCAAAAAATCCCCCTTCTTCTTTCTCCACATGTATGGGCTGAGCATGATGCCAAATGATCTGGAATATCCCTTTGGTTCTTGACAGTCAACAGTTCTGGCTGTGTCCCCTCACAGATCCTTGTGCACCCCCAGTGTTCTCACTAGTCTAAGTGCTGCTCAGTAATAATGGAACCATCTCTGTACTATCAACAGCACAAATCTGAAGTGCAGCCCCTCATCAGTGAGTATGAAGAAAATTATCTTTACCCCAGAAATAAGGACCACCATCTCCACTGACCTGCTCCAGTTTTCTGGCAGTGCAGGTGGAGAGGCAGCTGCTTGTTTATCCCACGTTATTATCCATAAGGGTAAATTCTCTTACTAGGATTCACACGTGGTATACAATTACTGGGATAGCAGATAAGGTAGTGAAAGTTCTTATTTTCTTTATGGGTGTGTATGCAACCAAAAATAGCATGTATGTCACAAAATGAAGGGAATTGTCTTGCTACCTTGATTTGTGTAAAGTGCCAATCTCTGAAATAGGGGCTTGTAGTACTTGTGTTCATATAACCATTCATAACACTTATCAGATGTCATAATGATCATAAGAGATGTTAGAAGATTTTATGTATAGTTCTTTGGTTTAGGTTTGTTTGTTCGGGGCTTTGTTGGGGTTTTTATTATGCTTTGGAGAGACTCTTAGCCATGGAACAGATTTGCTTCAAAGAAATCAGAAAATCTTTGCAAAAAGAATACAGAATGTGCTAAGAAGGTTGTCAGCACTTCTGTCTGCAGTGGGTTTCATGGTAAATTGCCATTTCTTTTAGTATTTGTAATGAAACAGTAGATCATTAATGTGCTTGGAAGTGAACTCTAAAGGTCAAATTTCATCCTCTGTTCTGATCAGTTACAAGCACAGTGGAGTTCTGGTGTGTTTCCTCCTTTAGAAGAAATTTAGCCCAAAGTATGATGGAAGATAATTTTGAATGTCTTATAGCCAACAGCTGAGATTCAGCCTTTTCTGGTTAAAATACAAAAACATAGGTTTGGTTTTCATCAAAGCCTACTGCAATGTATTTCACTCTAGATCAATTTAGACCAGCAAGAATGCCAAATGAAAGAATAGCCACAAAATATCTGTCATGTAGAGGGACTAATGAAAAGCAGAGAACCTGTTTTTCAAAATGTGAAGGTTTATTGACTGTGAATATGGTATCTGAATAGAAGCACAGAAATGCTTATATGGGAGCACATTTCCCTGGGGTTCTGTCTTTATTCATGCTGCCTGCTTGAACACAGAAACTATTTGAGCCTGTTTGTCTTGCATTTACTTCACCCTACCCTTGTCTTTTGACTAAACTTTCCAAGTGCTGTGACAATAGAATAGGTAATAATGTCCAGCTATTACTTGGAATCCTTAAAATAAATTTCAGTTTTACCAGACCAAAGTTGTGCCTAAATATTTTGATGAACCATATTATTTTCCTAATATTAAGTTGAAAGGCAAAGAAGCAACAGGTAAAGTTTGAGTAGGAATCCATAAAAAAAGACAAAGGGTGCTCAGTCTTGGGAATATGTCAGTTGTACATAGATACACAATTGTATCTATGAGAACTCACACAATTAGAATTTGGTGAATGGTCAGGAGGCAGGAAATTCTTACACAAGAGGAGACAGCACCGCTGCTGATTGAGTCATGGGGTATCAAGCTCCACATGTGAGTCAGTGTGCATCATTTATGTAGTGAGTTCAAAATGAAAATTTCTAGTCCTCCTTACCTTTCCTGTCTGATGCTGTTTCTAAGTTTTTCCAGATTAATTTTTGTTACTTTAAGCATTGCAAATGGACCATTTCTTATTCACTATGATCTAAAAAATCTAAACAATATTACTTTATCCATACATGTGTCTACATTTTCAGTGTAAGTTTGACTTCAGAAGACATTGATGTCTTATGAATATTTTGTGTGATATTTGCAAAGAAATTTTTATAGGTCCTGTTTAATACACAGTACAGGAGAAAAATGCATGCAGTTAACCAAAAGAAATCTGGATTTCTGTTTTTTGTTTTTTTTTTATATAAATGGAATTGTTCATTAGACCTTATACCTCTGTCCTTTTAAAATGCTGTGTTAGAAGTTGCAGAATAAATACAAGCTATTTAATACAGGTATACTTGCTTCCTCATTTTAGATGATAGGTCCAGGTTATTGTAGAAGCATTTCTAGTACTTAGCATATAAGCCCTGAATTTACAAGTAGTAAGATACATAAATATATGGGGACACAGGGAAAGAAATATCTTTAAATGCAAAAAATTAGAAACTATCCTGATAACTGTGAATACATGCAAATAAAAGCAGTGATGAAAAATAAATCACACTTCAAGAGAGGCACATTGGTGATGTGTGCATTTTACCCTGCAAATCCAAAGCAGGCTCTTATTTGTACCCTCGTTATTTAAGGTGTAAATAACATATTCACTTTTCTTGGGTTGAGAGCTGTGCTATGCAGCTTGTTATTAAGCAGTATTCATTTTGCCTAAAATTGGTATTCCCAGTCCCAGTGTCATAAAAATGAGCTGAGAATCTTTTTATTATTGGTAAAACAATCTTTTTGTGTATTTTGGAAGTACCCAGCTTTATTATTTAATTATCTTCTAATTAAAATACCTATTTAAAAAGTTTATTAGATTACTCAGAGACATTTAGTAAAAGGTGTCTGTTGTAGATTAAAAAAGTGGGTCAGATGTGAGTAGCATTTAACCTTTTTTTTTTTTTTGAAAGTCAGAAATCAAAAGGAAGAGCTCTGAGTTGTAGCATAACTTCAATAATGTCAGGCCAAATATGTATCAAACTTACAAGGCAATCAATATTTTTCAGGCTTACCTCTGAGATTGCTTCAGGAATAGGAAAACTTAATTAGCAGACCCAAGTTCTACAAAATTCTGGTGGTGGACTGTCATTGGAGAATGCAGCCTTATTTATAATCACAATGTATATAAACACATCTTCAGGTTATGTCCCTACCTCCCCATTCCTTCTGTTGCAACTAGATGTCCAGCAGGACCCGGGATACCAGAAGAAATGCTGTGGGGTTTTTGTTTGTTTTGTTTTGGGTTTTTTTTTATTTTTTTGTTGAGTTTTTTTGATATTTTGTTTTGCTTTGTTTTGTTTTGTTGTTGTTGTTGTTGTTGCTTGCTTTTGTTTTTGTTTTTGTGCTTCTCTCTGGTTGCCACAAGTCAGGGGAAGGACATATGTCAAATTTATCCTTTATCTTAAAGAATGTTGCAGCTGCATGAATAGTGAGATTAATATTTTCTATACTAAAGATTAACACTTCCTAGTACATTTGGCACTAAAAAGGAATTAAATGTAATATTGGATCTTTTCACTAGTTTGTTTGACTTTTTTTTACTATGGAGTCATCCTCCCTTTCTTGCTATCTGTGCTGAGAATACGTCTGTGTGACCATCAGGGAATATTCATTATTTGAGAACACAAAGGAGGTAGATGTCAGTTTTTGCCAGATACTATTATGATGGTGCATATCCTGATGAGCCCAAAAGACTAATAAATAAGTCAAGAAAGAATCTAGAAAGTCAGTGTTGTTAATATATGCAAAATAGTTTTTATTTATTAATGGGAAGTAAATAGGGTACCTGTGTCCTGGCTGAGTCTCTGCAGTAATTTTAAAATGCATATTGAAAACTCTTGAGATATAAAAGACTTGACTATGACACGAGATCAAGGGATAATCATGGTGTCACTTGGGGGTGGAGTTGGTTAGTGCTCCTTACCTGCCCTAAAATGAGTAAAATGAATCTTCATTTGTGACTTTAATGAGAACACAAAGATGGCTGATGTCTGAAGAGATGTCCTATAAAATCTAACAGATCTAGTGTTTTATGATGGCATCTTTTTCCTAACTGATGCACTGGTAGATGGCATAAAAACACTTTTATCTGACAGCGTTATTTTATCTGACATGGTTATGAATGGATGTAATAACACTTTCTATTGAATAAAAGGCACATTTCATTCAGTTAGAATGCAAGTTGGAGGTCTTTTTCCTTTTAATGTTAATACACCACAAAAAAAAATATCCTGTTTTCTCTGCAAAATAACATATTTTGAAGACATGCAGCCCATCTCTGTGTGGAAAATACAGAAATAAGAGAGATCAATGAGGTGAGCTTAGTTTAAGGTGAATGTGTAGCTATGGAAGTAAGGAGGAAAGCTGTCTGTATTACAGCACACTGCTACAAGTGTGCATAAGGCTTTTTTAGGCAGTTTGTGCAAAAAGAAGCCTAATTATGGTATCTCAAAATACAAGCTTACTCAAGAAGCAGAACTAGACTAGTCACACAGTTTTGATTTGAACTATTTAGTATCACAGACAATACTTACAGCTATTTTAGATTTATCTATAGTCTGGCACAGTCATAGTGTGATGATGGCACACACACTTTTTGAGATTGAAACCTATTAACATGGTACAAATGACGAAATGGCTATCTGTAACTGATGGTTTCAGCTTTAACTTATCAAAAAACAAAACCTTCTGCTAGGATTTTGTCTCTCTGCTAGGGTTGGGTTAAAGGAAAAGGAAACACATAAGTAAAAGGCTTTTACATGCTCCTTTTCATTTTTCTGTCTTCTTTCAAAATTATATCTTTGGTTTTTCGATCTGCTTTTATGTGCATTCTAGTGAAAATTGTGGTTGTTTAGTCATTTGTGTGTTTACTTTTCCTTCAGTCTGAAATTGTAAATTGACAATAAAATTATTGTAAGCCAATTTTAAACAGGATTTATGCAGCAATTGGCGTTTGGAGATGGCAAAGAAAATTGAGCTGTAATCTTGGAGGAGACAGTGGAATGTGAAGGGAATTATGTTTACATGGATCACAAGGGGAGAGCTGACTATGGTTGCTGCAACAGAGGTCTATAGTATGTCTCCTCAGGACTGCTGAAATAGAGAACCAAATTTGAGGTAGTCCAAGTCTGAGATCTTCCCTTGTCTGCAAATAAGATAGAAGAAAAAATATGTTTTCATGATGTGTGGTATTATAACTTACCTGTAGATTAAGATAATTACATATCTTAGTTACATATCATATCATATTTCATATAATATATCATATTTTATGAAATGATAGCACAGAAAAATTTTGAGAGTGGTTCCTTGGGAAAATACTTCCAAGAGGAGATTCTGGCTGCAGTGAAATGGAAATAGTAGTTCATTTGGGACTGATTTCTGGAAAACTATGGTCTTATTAGTATTACTATGGTACATAGTATTAATTAGTAGTGACATTACTGAAGAAGTATAAGCTCAAGTAAAACCTAAGTTAATGTCTGTAAAGACTTTTTTTTTCTCATTCTGGTATAGTTTATGATTGGCTGTTGTACAAGGATATTTATTTAATTTTTTTCAAATGGCTTTTTTTTTTCATTGATTGTTTTCTAAATTGTCTTCTAACTTTGGTCTGTACCCATCTTTGATTAATTTTGATCCAACACGCTGCTGCATGACAGGCAATTATAAAAATTATACTCATTTACCAAATTACAAAGCAGTTTTTTTTTCTAATTTACTTTTTTAAAATTTGTTTTGCAATAGCAGGCAATTCTAATATTCTACAGTCAGTTTCCCTATCATATTTTGTACCCTTAATAACTGGTGAAGTGAGTGTAGAACATTCTCCAATGGTTTGTAGTATGCAGGCTATTTGGAGAAATACTGATTTTCAACCTGCATCAAATCTTAGTCAAGGAGTGGAAACATCATGAAAAAGCATTATAGGAGCATATCCTAAGTAATGAAAAACAAGTAATGACAACTAGCATATCATGTTATCCAGAAAACTAGGAATTTTGAAACACACTCTTTCTAATTAGAAATTAACCTTCCAGTCTAAATTCATTGTTTTCCTTATGGAAAAGGTGAGCCATTCCTTATTTCTACTGGTGTTTTTTGGAGTCTTCAGGTGAAATTTTGAGTTTAATTACTGACTTAATTCAAAAATGAAAAATCTACTATGTATAATTTCAGTCAAACTCTTGAAAATCCTGCATTGCAGTTTTGTTGTCTAAAGTCTGTGACTGTCAATTTTTTTTCCCCCAAAATTGAAGAAACTAACTTTTTTTTTTCATGTTTGATTTTTTAAGTAAATTAAATCATTACTTTATGATAATATAGTTGAGTTATACAAATATTCAGAGAACTTTCTGCACTGAAAATTCTGTCAGTCATTAGACAGTCCTGCTTCAGGGAAAATCAGCAATAAATTTAGCAGCTTTTATGAAGGTAAATGGAACCATAAATTGCAAGACTAAAGAAAGGAGGGAATTCAAAAGCGACCAGGAAGTTTGCAAAGGGATGGGTTCCAGGAAAAGGGGAATATTTCTGCAGTTCTTATATGCATTTGTGTTCTGTATATACACATTCATGCACACTTATGTTTGTAGAGTTTTCCTAAATTTGTGATCTCTTGTAGATTCATATCTTGCTAAATCTTTTTATTGTTTTGCTTCATATTTTCATGTGGGTAGAGGGACAATTCTACCATGATTAGGCAATGATAGCTGAGTACTACTGTGATGAAATATGAGTTCTTAAAACCATTTTGAAACATAAGCTTCATCTTAGATTGTAAGTGCTAAAGGGAAACTAAAGATGTACTTGTCAGTATAAGTTAAGATCACTCCTGCTTAGGATAGACTAAATAATTTCTAGAGAAAGGAAATTAAACAAGTCAGATAAGCTTCAGAAACATTTCAAATATACTATTTTTACATAGTAACTTCTGATGCATTGCCCTGTGTAATGTGATTTGTCTCAATGCCTTTATCAGCTGTCTTCCAGTATTTTTTAATGTAATTTTTTTTCTTTAATAAAAAGTAATTTCTGATACAAGCTTCGAAGTATTGCATTCTATCTACTATTATGGTTGTTTCAGCTACTCCTTCTTTGTGTCCTCCTGAAGAGCAGTAAAATGGATTCACACAACCTGCATGCCTTCTCATTTCAGCATATCCTGTCTTGGTATTCATCCCAGTGTCATTAATCTTTAAAACTTTGTGAGTGTCTTTTTCTGTGGAAGTGTAAATCACTATAGTTTCATATGAATCTTAATTAAGGCATTGGAGGATTAGGAAAATTCTAAGAGTTAATGCATAATTTGGACCAATTCAAGGCACCAAGTGGCCCTCTGAAATTACAAGCACAATCTTAATAAACTGACCACTCTAATGTATGAAATTCAGAGTGGGAACATAAAAATATTAATTGTCTTTGAGAGACATGAATTTTCTTACTTTCTTTTGGTTTTAATTAGTAACATATTTTCATAGGAAATTTGTTGTGGAAGATCAGAGAAAGACCATTGGAAATATAAATTAGAATGGCCATGAGATATTATTAATTATTATTATATCTCAAAAGACACGACTCAAATAATATATTGACATTACATTACTACTTTTACAGTGTTCATGCCACTGCTTTGAATGTACCGTACTGGAAACTGGAAACTTTAGATGTTATAAATACACTTATAAACTTGGAAATGGCTTGCAGGTATCAGACAACCTCAGCTGTAAGTGGACATGGATAAAACCTTCCATCAGGAGGAAGAAACCTAAATGGTACATATTTTGAAAATTCTTATAATCCTTAAATTATCACACTTGCACAAATGAATGAACTGAGAAAGCACTTTAAATTTTTTCTATATACTTAGAAGCCATTTCTATCAAAAAGAGTTACATATGGTTTTAGTGCAAAAGTTATCTGGATTGTATAACTAAAAGTTGAGAAGTCGTTAGAACAGTTCTCTTTTCCAACTTGTCTCTTTCATTTGACAGCAATTTGTGTATAATTTGTTATAATTTTTTGTATACTCATTATCATTTTTCCTCATTGAAAAGTGTCTTCTTCTAGTCATGTAATGCATGTATAATTACCTAGCATCTGAAGCCTAGAATCCTTCTTCAGAGAAAGAAAGAGAATTGATTTGAAGTGACTAAGTTTAGAGGCACTGAACTTCTTAGCATGACCAAATTTAATTGCTCATATTAATGTGTATTAGTAAAGGTGCAACTGAGGTTTCTTAAACCTTTTTGGAAAAAGTCTGCTTGGCTATAGTAATAAGCTGCTGCAGCTTTTGATAGGATGTTAAAATCTTGTTCAGGTGAAGTTTTGAGAGAGCTATTTATCCCAGCAATAGATGCCATGTAAGTCAAAGTTTCTTGTTTAAGAAGTGTGGAGAGCAATAAGCAACAACATTAGTAAGGCTATTCAGAACCATGTATCTCTGCCTTGCAGACTAAACATTTCTAAATTCTGCTACACTTAATTTTTTTCCCCATCTCTTCTCCCCCAAATGTTTGACAAAAATTTCATCTTGTCTTTTATTGTTTTAACAGCCCATTAACAGTCATGGTTTCACCTCTGAGTTATGTTGTTCTTCCTACCATGTAGCAACAGGCTGCTTTTTCTTCACAGTAAATAATTAATTTTTATTCATTTTACAGACTTCTCTATCCACCACCCTTTTTTGTTGTCTCATTTGACTGTGCAGCAAATGCATTCAAAATGAAATACTGTTTAGTTTCATCTAGTCATCAACTTTTGTACTTGTCTTCTACCTTCACATCCTAGTAACACCAGTTTGGGTGCCTCAAATTCAGTTTGTGACTGTTTTGGTTTGTTTGTTGATTTTTTTAAAAATTCCATTTCTGGCATACAGAACCCTGCTTTGGTTCATTCCTATGCAAGTTCTGGCTTTAAAAAATTATCTGTTTTATTTTTTCCAAAATACATTAAATAATAATTAGCTTAATACCTTATGTGTCCCCAGTACATTGTATATTTTTGTTGTTGTTGGTTTGCAAGTTCTTTAGAATATACAGATTTTGTTTGTCACTGCTGCAAGTGAAATTTCTGACAGTTGCAGACAAGATAATAATGGAAACCAATTTTCTACCATGAAATAAAACTAGAAATAGTATGTTCTTGCAAAGAACACTAACAGATTTTTGGGAACACATGTAAGACACACAGATCTTGTGAAGTGGCTCTGTCCAAAATATGAATAAAAATGCCTTCCTTGTTAAACAAGGCACTGAGTGAAATAAATTCTTGGAATCAGTAAATATTATGAAATAATAAAGCTAGAAACTGAAAGTCAACTAATAAATTTGAAATAAAATAGAAGTGTCATTAGCAATGTATATTGCTTTATTGAAATAATGGAGACAGATGTTGGAGAGACATGCCTTGAGCGTTAGGCAGTGCATTATTCTAGATCTGTATAAACTGGAAGCATTATTTAATTTAATTTACTTTAAGGTTTTAGTCATTCATTGTGAAAATGGAATAAACTTTAAATTTTATTATTTGGATGGATACCATTCATACAGATAGTAAATACCAAACTGTTGATGAGAGGGCCTGATAATCTCGGGTTAGAATGTACAGGGAGGTTTTGGAGTGGAAGTGGGGGATGAGTCTGAGATGTTTTAGCCCACTCCCATACTGGCATTATAGTAATATGGTGACATAAACCCACATTCTCTTACAGAATGAGACATTATAAGGAAATGAAAACAAATAAGCTTTTCACTTATGCGATTTATTAGTCATATTTACTTTCACCCGAAATAAATAGTGTCACTGAATGCAGTTAGCTTTTTGACTCTTAGTAGGCAGACTGCAAGTTGCTTGGTGGAAGGAAGTTTTCTATATATCATCTCTATTTCTAAGGTGTCATCAAACAGTAGATTCCTTATGGACTTTTATTAAAATACTGTAAATTCTCAAATAATCTTTGATTTTAAGTTTGACATTTACAGACTACCATATACATTATTTATCTCTTTTTTTGATGCCATTCATTCAGGATAAAAGTTTCTACAGTTTATATAGTTTTAAATTTTCATACATGCATCCAATTTTGTATTTTAAATTCTATTTTGTATTTTAATTTCTATTGGATCACTGTAATAGTATCTTTCATCTGGGTTAAAACATATTTGATTCTTTAAATAACACTGCAGATTCTAGCTAGCAGATTATAAATAGATTTTCTGGATTTTTTTTTAAGGAGGTAAATAGTTTCTGAATTGAAAAACTGAAAGATTGCATTGAAGATATGCTTAAAATTATTTAGCTAATCTGTTGAACTTTGTCTAATTTCAGATAATTGGGTTGCAAGTCCATCTGGAAAACATAGGAGTACTATTGTGTATCTGCATGCATTTTTATTGGACCATTTAAAATAATTTGCAACTAGATTTTTTTATTTTTGCAAATTTAGATGGAATACTTCTTAACAATATTGAAAGCAATAAATTTAGGGCAATGATCTAAAATTTCTAAAAAATCCTTAAGCAATGAGCATGCATTAATATTTGGTCCAGCAGCAGAAAGAGTGAGGTTTTCAAATTCTAGAGAATTTGAAGAGAGATGACATTTTTCAGTGCTACGTTGTTGAAATAGTTTAGCAATGTAATGTAATACAGAAAAAAGAATATTTTTGCAAACTGTTAGTCCTGTTAAAATAAAGATCCAGCTCTCCAACTGTGTAAATCTTTGCAAGAGCAGCGCTGAAGTTATGAACAGGAGCATATCCAGTAAAACTACTTTACGAAAGGAAAATTGAAAAAGGAAAAGAGTGCAAATATGCTTTATATCCTCCAGCTCATTTATTTAACCTTACCTTATTACCCTTTTGCTCATTAGTACCAGTCTAGTAGCTTCTGATAGCCTTTTCGTTTAAACAGTCACAGATTTTAAAGCTCCAATAAAGTCAGTGGTACATGATAATACCTGTTACTGTTCCTGAATTTATAATATGCACCTTAAATATGCCAGCAGGGATTATTTTTCTGAAGAAATTTGATGTCTCTGAAATATGCCATTTTGGTTTTTACCTTAGTTACCTGGAGTCTCAAAAAATATTGCAAATTTTTTTATTTTTATTTTTTCAGGAATTGGAATTCAGAGATTTTTTTTTTTATGCAAAGGGTTGTTTTTTTGGGTTTTTAAAATAATTTTGTAACTGGGTTGTTTTTAATATGCCTTTGAAAATTGTAAGCAAAATTTTCTGACCAGTATGTGATCACCAAAACCAGTTTATATATGTCATGCAATTTATTTGTAAAAATCTATAATATAATTAGAGGGTTTTTTTGGTTTGGGGTGTTTGGGGTATTTTGTCACTTACACAATAAAATTTTTTTATAAATTAAATGAAGAAGAAATTAATACAAGAAAAAACTCAAAATACATGGAAGAGGTACATGTTAGAGACAAATATTACCAAGAATTAGACATAGCAGCAAGTAGCTTTTTTGATTGGTTGTTATTTGTTGTTCGCTTTTATTTTCAGCAAATTTAAAAACCCCTTAGTTATGTGTAATTAAAAAGAAAACCTAAGAATTTGCAATGATAATATCATCCATCTTTTGACCACACCATCCAGGCTTTTCAGAGAAATCTTATGATTGTGATTTTGCAGGCAATAAGAAAGATATGGACCCAAATTATGTAAAAAAGAATAAGAAATCATGTTTGTTGTGTGAACCTTCTATCTTTTCTATCTGAAGATGTCAAAAAAATGGCATGAAAAGGGGAAAAACTTCATGCAAAAAGATTCATGTTTTTGTCATGGGTTTGCACCTCTTTTTCCTTGTAAATTTTGGAGCAGAATTTTAGCTGAGTTCCAGGAAGATATTTTTTACTATGATTCATATATTTACCAGTTTCTTAAAGAGCACATGGAGAAGGAAATACTAGCTATTTCAAGAAATATGTACAAAAAGTACATGATGTTAATATCTGTGAATGATTTCTCTTTAGCTAACAATAAGCTACAACAGGATACTGTCATTTACTAAAGTCTTCACTCATTTTGTAAGTGAATAATGCAATAAAAATGCATTATAAAAATTATTAAAATAAATACGTGGAGAAAGAGACTTAATTTTTCCAATCAGTTAGGCCAGTAAATCCATAGTGATATAGAAATTATCATTAGAAGTTTTATGTGTTAATAACCTGCTGAAATATGTGGAATTATTCATTCAAAAATTAGGGGTAGTGATGAAGCTAACTTCTCAAATATATCAACGCCTAAATTTCTGTAGCTTAGGCATATTCATGTAATTTCAAGTGTATGATACTACTTTCCTTTGGCCTAAGCCACATCAAGAATTTTCATATCCTTTGAATATTTTTAACCTACTCTGTTGGAGACTCCCCTTTTTCATTTTTTTTAGCACTTACATGGATGTGTTTTAGAGTAGATTACTCAATATCACTTCTTTTATAAAATCATAGCAGGAATTTTATGATCATAACTGAGTATGTTAAGCAATGTAGACTGGAACATACAGAACACCACATTTGTAATCAAAACACCATATGGTGTTTTCAAATCTTTATATCAAAGTAACTGTAAAAATCACTTCGCTTGAAATCTTATAAGGCTTCAGATTTGTTTACATCCTGAAGAGTGACCTTCACTGTAGGAAAAAATGGATGATATATCCTTAGAAATGAAAAGTTGGAACAAGTCTGTTGAGCTGAACACAGGAAAGGACTTTTGCAACCTCACAAGACTAAGAGCAACTGCTCTCACTTCATGATGCTGCCAAAAATTCACATGCAAGATAATTATACTTGGTCCATACAGACATCTGTATTTTGATGAGAAGAACATTAGAAGTGGTTATTTTTATTGTAAAATAGGGGAAGACAGAAATGTGCTAGTGACTGGATGAGAAGGTCTCAGAATCTCTTGTGGTCTTTGAAGATTGTTTTTGTTGAATTTTTTGCTTTAGGGTTGCCCAGCCCAGGATGTAAGGCTGAATATTTTTGCCTGGTTTGTTACGGAATCTCCATTTTTTTCTGATTTTGTAGAAGTTACTTCTTGGTACAAAGAGATTTGTCTTTAATTTCCTTGCTATTTTAAGAGAATTTAGCATTGTCCCTGAACACCTAAGTGTTTATAAAGATGCACAGCACTAGGCCCTTTGATTTTAGGCCTGCTCTTGCCTATAATTAATATCACCCTCAAACTGCAATCCTGCAATCCTGGTTTGTCTGGTAGTGTTGTAGAAGTAGTAGGTAGGTAGTGGCTAGGAAAATGTTCACAGTGGAGTCACTGATTTTACTTTTAGTCCTTAAATTTTGTTTTCTCATGTAAAACAACTGCAGACAATATGTTCCACTTAAAAACAAGCAACCTTTAAACTCTACAAAGGCTGTAGAAATCTATGGGAATTTTGAACAC